>CM045986.1:138673484-139238496 GCA_025175895.1 Wurfbainia villosa | reverse complement strand
GCATCAGTAATAATAAATTTTATTATATATATATCCTACATAATAGTTAACATCTCTATTATTTATCATCCGATCGAGTATACATTATAGTTAAATTTTTGAATTCTAAGAGATTGAATGGTAGATAATGGAGATGCTTATGGATGAATTAGATAGGGTACACAAAAATATTATCCTACACAATTTATCTATGAACACTTCTATTATTCTCGATTCCTTAGGATTCAAGTATTGGACTATAATACTCATCCAATATCTATGAATAATGAAGGTGATCACGGATGAGTTGTGTAGGATAATATTCTTTATATATATATATATATAAAGAATATTATCCTACATAATTCATCCGTAAGCACCTCTATTATCCATCATCCGATTTCCTAAGGTTCAAGGATTAGACCATAGTACTCATCCGATCGGACGATGAATAATCAAAGTGTTCATGGGTGCTCACTGGATGAGTTGTATAGAATAACATTCATATATATATATAACTCATTCTTATCCTTAGCATCTCTATTATCCACCGTCTGATCGGGTGAACATTATAGTCCAATCTTTGAATTCTAGGAGATCGGATGATAGATAATGAAGATGTTCACGGATATTAATGGATGAGTTATATATATATATATATATATATATATATATATAATAATAATAATAAGTCTGATGTTTCCTCCGCGTGCGATTTCTACTCTTGGGCGTTGATTCACCGACGCGAATTTCGCCGAAATTGATCGTGATTTGGTCGACATCGAGTCCGGATCGGATCACAACCGACCGTCGGATTCCGATCGAATCATGACAAAAAATCTGGGCTCCCGTCGATGAATTCGAGCGGCGTCAAGTGCGCGGTTACTATACATTTTTCTTCGTCACGCAAAAGACACGCAGAAACGGATGCTCAGATTATCAAAACTCTATCAATATATATACTCTCTTCTTTGTCCTTTTTAAAAAAATATATTTGGTGTCTTTACTTTGCTTTCAACCTAGTACCGATTGGATCATTTAGCCATCTTACACTTTAATTTGTAGGTTTGTAGAACTCATCTTGTCCGATTTGGCTGAGTTGCTTGCTTTGCCCCCGCGGGAAGGGATTAGTAACTAGTACATTCAAAAAATTATACAAATGGATAATGAGTCAATTCCTCGTAAAAGCGAGGTTCCATTCCTCTATGTACTAATTATTAGTCTCAAAGGGCCGAAGGCTCATCGTGATTTACCTCCCTTACGATGGTCCGAAGACGAGTTGATAGGGATGGGTTGATTCTAATCTTTTGTACAAATGAAAAAGAGATTTTGTTCGCTAGTTTAAAATTATTCCTTATGGGATAGGGATTTATAAAATAAAGGCTGAGATTGATGTTAGCAACAAGGATAGCAAAGTTGGTAGCAAGTCTTTTATTTATTTATTTATATTTATTTTTACGATCCAGATGTAGTGCGGGTACACTAGGGGCTCAATTTTGGAAAAGAGACTTCCTCGAATTTTGACCGCTTAACTATCACCCCCACCGCTCTATCATTACACCATGCTTGTCTCGCAGATAAATCTAGATTGAAATTTAAATTGATGCTCAATAAAAATCGATGACGATTGATAGAGACATGAGATTAATGGTTGACGATCAACAGGAGAGGTAATGCAAGTGCATTCATCACAACACAATATGCTCATGTCTCTTAACATGGATATACGTCATTTTGGATTAAAATAGGATATAATATAGCTCCTAGAAGCTACCACGATCTATTTATGGTATCACCATGAACGTAGATCATTTTGTGGCTCGACACGGGACCTCTAACAAGGACTACGATTTAACCATAGACCAAGCCATGGCCGTAGGACGCTGCCGTTGCTATTTATAATTTGATTATTAATTTTATTAATTTTGAATTTTCATTTAATTTTAATTTTATATCGCTATTTAAAATTTTATTATTAATTTTATTAATTTTGAATTTTCATTTAATTTAAATTTCCATAGTTTTTTAGAATTTCATTAATATTTTATTATTAAATTTATTTATTACGATTTTTTATTTAATTTTTTTCTCTTTCTAAACATATTTAAATATAGATTTAGCTTAGTAAGATATTCAATTTTGATTAATAATGTTTCTTTTCGTTTAATTAAACTAAAAGATGTCCCTCTTTTATTGGTGAATTTCCTTTCTCCTTCGATTCTCTTTATCCCCTCTATCCTAACCTCACGTATGGAAGATTTTTAGTGCTGCCCCCGCTGCCCCACCTATGTCAAGTGGACTATCTTTACCTCCTAGAGGAAGGGGGTGCTTCCGCACACTCTCGCCCCCCTCTCTCCGCCACTGTTGAGGATGAATGTAAGTCCATCTTTTTTTTGGACTCAGATGATCCTCATGTGTCTTGGCCATCATGTCAAGACCGATAGAATCCTCCGTAATTTACCTCCCTCACAATGGTCATGGGACATACAGGTGAGAGTCGCTAGGTTGGCGGATTCCAACATTTTGCAGATTGTAAGTCCATCTTTACTATGCATTGTAGGTGTACACAGTTCGATATTTCATAGATGAACACAATTTGATTCTCTACTCGAATAAGTTCGATTTTGAATTAAAAAAAAAACTTGGATAGATGATTCTGAATTGGGTGCATATCAAGAGTTTGTCTTCTCAGACGAATTACGTCTTCGGTGTTGGATCTGTCTTATAGAAACAATGCGACTGCATTGTCGGATTTAACTGTTGAGCCATGAATACTTTCTTGATGGTCAGTGGCGATCTTGACTAGGGGTTACGTAGCGCTCTGTAGATATTCGTGGAGCTGAAATGACCATTCTCAAAATTAATCGGGTCGAAAATTTAGACATCGAATACTTAAAAAATTATGAAAGATAAATTAAGAGAATAATTTATATTTATTATTATTACAGAGTAAAAGCCTGCTATATATACAAAATGATTGATTTCATCATATAAGGTACATAGAATTTGCCGATTAGGGCAATAGTAACTATGAATGGAATATTATATCTATGAAAAATCTAATAAACTACATGATTCATTATTTAATCTAATCAAAATCAACTTGATTCCTATTTTTTAATAGTTTTTAAGCCTCCATAGTCCTTTTTATAGTATTCGAAACCTTTGTTAAAATGATCCATTGCTAATTAGACTATAGCAACTATTAAACCCTAAGCCCTAAAATCAATACTCAATTGTTGTTCTTACGAGACGAGTTGTTGGCTAGAGCAACACAGAAACTGTTGCAATAAGTAGGGGTCAAATCTGATTTAAAATTCTTATTCAGACTTTTGTTCCATTTTAAAGAACAAAAGTTGTTCCATAGTCATTTTTGAAATTAGGTCTATTTAGAATAAAAAAATGGAATCGTTATATTAACAGATCTCTCTGATTGTCCCTATGGTGGATGAGATAAATCAAAAATTCAATTGACAAGTGCAAAGGATAGATCTATTTAGAATAAGATGTATAAGCCATTAGAGCTCTTAGGAGCTAGAGGGTATCAAGTGATGCCTCGAGGATAATGCTCACAAATGTCAACACGCAAGAGAGAGTGCATCGAGGAGCATCATCATCATCATAAATGTCACTACTTAACCTTCTTCATTTTCTAAATCATATGACATAAGGAGAGAAAACTTGACTTTAGTTGAATTAGGAAAAAGAAACACATCAATTTGGTGGTCCATCCATTGCAAGGGACTCATTGGAAAGTAACTAGGGCCATGTGTGAACTATTTCAATTCTTGAAGCTTCCACCTATGCTTAAGATGAATAATGGCGATGTCTTCCTTTAGTTAGAAAGAGACAATAGGTTCCAACTCCACCTATACGTAGTGTCGAGCATCGAGAACTCTTACATTTAGCACTACGAAATAATTCTTTGTAGCAGCAAAAAATGATTATGTTCATTCTCAATGTCTCTCATCGTCGATTTCTCGGTGATGATAAAGAAAAGTAAATCACAGAGAACTATACCCCCTTGATATATTGGTCAGAATGACAGAGGACTTTTGAATCTGGATGATAATTTTAAATTCCACATTGAAAATAAATCCTTATCTATCTGTAACAACATCTGTGATATTCTAACCGATAAACAGTCCAAACAAACTACGAAATGATCCTCAAGTCTTTCTCAAGCTCTCGATAGTCACAAATGCTTATGCTTCCATCTCTCATGCATCATTGCACTCTCTTACTTCACTTACTTTTTGATCTAAATATATAATCACAATGAAAAAGAATACGAGACATTAAATATATTGAATTGAATCTCATTTAGAAATCTACAATTAATTATCCGATGTGCTCATAACAACTCAATTTCAAATTTAAAAAAGAGTTTCGAAGAGTTTTAGTCATTTATCAAGATTACTTTCTCCTTATGTATTATTAGGATTTTAAGATTATTTAAATATTTATTTAGTTGATATTAGATGATTTTTTTAAAAAAAAAAATCAGTTAATATCATTCTATTAAATCTAGAGAAGATTTTTTTTTTTTTTTTGCATCTGACAATTTTCTATCAAATTTTTTATTAGACTAATTGAGAATAAAAACATTCCTTGTTGTACAACAAGGCAGAGGCAGAGCCATGTGTTAATGTTCTTGGACATGTACATGAAGTTACATGCTAAGTTAACTTTCTTCCTTTTTCCTCCATGTGTGCATGTTACCCATGCTCCTTTCACAACCAAACAAATGGAGTAGTTACATTTGTCAAACCTCTTATAACTTTCTTTTGGAAAATCTAGATTAAATTGGCAAGATTGACCTGAATTTAATATTTTAATTAATTTGTCTTTTTGATTAGTTTATAAGTGTCCAATAGGTAGATCTCCTCCACTCCATGGCACACTACTCATAGGGCCCCTTGCAACCTTTAGCAAGGTTTTGTGGGGGGCTTGTGCTTTGCTTGAAACAAGTTCCTTCCTTTAACAAGGTTTTGTGGGGTCATTTTGTTGTGGGTGGTGAGCAATTGGACTAAATCTTTTGATAACTCTATCTAAAATCTATGAACCAAGTTGGTATCGTCTTAGGAGGCTCAGAGATAAGAGTTGGAATCTACGTCAAGGAGAGAGACATTGAGAATGAACTCGATGGGATCATAAGTTTTAAAAGCAAGGAATTAATTAGGGACTAGGGAGGAATATACAAATTAGTGCACTCATAGTGTAGGCGTAGTTTGTAAGCAGAGCTGATCTTCGATGTTTAGAGATCCCGGGTAAAATCATAAAAATTGAGCCCTTTTATAGATGGAAATTTTATTTTTGATAAAAATTGAGCCATTTTATATAGATTATTTTAATGGTCAATTTTTGAGTCATGAGTGAGAGGTCTAATTGTCTTTCCCAGAGTCGACTCTATTTGTAAGTATGTTTTCCCTGTAGGAGTGTGTATTAAATAGTATAAAAGAAGATTAAAAAGGACTCATAGCACCAATCTCTCATACTCATTTTCTTTGACAAGAGTGTGATGACATACATATAATGTTGAGTGCGATGAAATTCACATATCTCTATATTGAAATTATATTGTCTACTTTGATTTTAGATTTTTATGAATTTATTTTTAGACTTTATCTAAAAGATTTTATACCAATGAAAGTATCTTTTTCATCTTATAAATTCATGCTCTTTTTCATATTTTATCAATGTTGGACTTTAATTGTACTCCCAACAATCTCCCCTTAAATGAAAGACCATATTGGATTCCTCTCAAGTCTATTTGTCCTCGAAGGAATTCTTATGTTTGATATCTAATTTTCAATCCATTAGGTTTTTCTATCAGTTGTTCGATCTTCTTGATCCAATTGAACTTCTTATATGGTATCCCATCAGGTCACTTATGCTAGTTGTCATGTCCTCCTGACCCAATTAAATTTCTGTCTGGTACCTTACCAGGTCTTCCTGCTAGTTGTTTGGTTCTTTTGATCTGACTGAACTTCCTACTTGGTATTTGATTTTCTTGATCCGAACATGAGAGTCTCCACTTCTTTCATTTAAGGCTTATGATTTGACTTGAACTATTGACTATGATACCATTTGTTCGGTCTAATAAAATTTATATATCTTCACAATGATATGATTTTGTCCACTTTGGACTCATACTCTAATGAATTTATTGTTTGACTTTATCCAAAAGATCTCACATTAATAGAGATATATTTTTTTATCTTATAAATCTATGATCTTTTTTAATATGGAATTTGAATTGTACTCCTAACAATGTAAACATATAAGAGTTATGCCACATGTTCTCCCAACTTATGGGAGTTATGTCACATGGAGGAACAGAGAGGAAAAAAAGAGATATGCAGTCTAATATAATGATCTGTTTGGGAGGAGGTGAGAGGAGGATAAGTAAGAGGAAGGTAAATTTAAACTTTGTTTGAAAAGAGGTGAAAAAAGGGGAGGGAAAAGAAGAGAAGGGAAAGATAAATTTTAATCTTCCTTCTTTGAAAAAGAAGATTTTCTTCGACTCCAATTTAGAGTATAAAATTCCGCTCCTTTTCCTTTCTTTTCTTTTCTCTTCCGTTGAAACCTCCTCTCACCCCATCCCAACATAGCCTAAGATGCCTTGTACCTTAGACCCTAGGGATAATTCAGTTGATAAATATAAAAAAAAATTGTTTATGGTGAATAAAGGTCAATTTCCGAGAAATTCATCATCCTGAGCCTTAGACCGATCTCCTTTCTTTGTACTTACTAATTGAGATTTTAATTTATCTTCTCTACTGATATGGGTAACTGAAGGGAGTCATTAATGTAATGATTTTATTTTTTTTTCTTTTTCTAAAATGCCTCGTGCCTTGCCTAATAATCACTAATATAAGATTAATGATTGGTATGGATAGAAACCTACGAATACACGGAGACAAAACTTAATGCCCCTTTGGGATATTTGTTTTTACGTGTCCATTTAAAATTTATCCATTGTGCGAAAGAATGAGATGCCAAGTCTACAGACAAGGATGCTATTATTTATTGATTGGCTATGAGTACAACAAAGTTGTTGATTCCTACTTGTCAGAATACACTCACTTTGCTGGGGTTTATTTTCGCTTTCTATACTTGAAGATTAATGTTACGGTGATTTTTCAAACAACCTATATGAAATTTAGAAATGTTCAAACAATATCTTATATTTTTATATTTATCAAATAACATATTTAATTTTCTTTTTACTCCTTCCATCAAAAGATCTGTACTACTGTGATACTGAAATTATAAATCTCAGCACCATTGTGGTGCTGTGATTTGAATTCCCAACACCACAGTAGTGATGCTGGAAGTTGCAATTCCAGCACTATAGTGGTGCTGGAAGTTACAATTCCAGCACTATAGTGGTGTTAGAAGTTGAATTTCCAGCACCACAGTGGTGGTATACAATCCTAGCACTACCACCGTGGTACTGGAATTTACAATTCCAACACCACAGTGGTGCTGAAAATTACATTTCCAATACCACTGTGGTGTTGAAATTTGAATTCAGCCTATAGTAGTCTTTGTCTTTGGTAGTGTTGGGATTTGAATTTCCAACACCACATTCGGGAATTTTACTATGTTGCAGGTTTGTTTAGCGGGAGGGATAAAAAAAGGAATTAAATGTACTATTTGATAAATATGAAAGTATGGGACGTTATTTGGACAATTCTAAATTTCACGTGCGCTGTTTGATAAATTACCGTTAATATTACACTAGCTTAATTAAGTTATTCTAGTTGCACCATTAACTCCTTGATTTGTTTTTCTAAGTGATGTACATAGCTTAATTTCTTGACCCATCAATTTGTGGATGCATTTTGTCATGGGATCGATTAGATAACTACAAGTATCGAGTGAAATTATCACAAAAATTTGATCTTGCATGGATACTCAACAATAACTTCGTTACATTCATCATATGTAGTGTCAAGTCTAAAAAAAATAAAATAATAATAATAATAATAATAACAGTAATAATAATAATAAAATGATAAAAATATACGGGCGTATGTCATCGGAAAAGGAGGATAAATTTCGGGGTCTATTTATACCCTAAATAAGCGCAGTTTTGGAGCATAAAGGGGAAAAAAAATCCTAAACCTATTAAACCGGCCGAACCCTTTTCCTTTTCCTTTTCTTTTTCTTTTTCCCTTCTTTTTCTATCCCGCGACTTGACTTCTGGTCGCGAGCCGCCGCAGACGTCGAAAAGGGCGATCGACGAACCCCTTCCGCCGGAGACGACGCAAAGCCGCCGGAGCTACACCGACCCTCCTCCCTCATCTTCACGGTAAGTAATCTCTGGCTAGGGCTGGCGAGGGCGGAGAGTTTAGCAGGTTTTTCTTTTGGGACTTTAGCGGCGAGATTGAGTCGGGATTTCGGGTTGAATCGTGCCTGAGCAGTGGGTTTCCAGATTGGGTTCTAGCAGGATTCATGGGGGGATTTTCGGTATTTTTGGAATGGATTGAGCTATGGAAACCGGTGGAGCTTGGTTTCCCGTCGGCTAGGAGGAGTTGAAGAGCTGAGGGATCACGGGAAGAGGTTAGGGATTTCAATCTTTGGGCTGTAATGGGAGTTCTTGATGGGAGATGATTGGACCCGGTGAATTAGGGTACTCGGCAGGTGAGGGACAGGGGAGAGGGAATGGGTAAACAGATTTTTGTTATTAGGAGGGAAGGGGATCGGATGATGATTTTAGGATCGCTTTTGTTGAATTTATGCGTGGATTGGTATTGTGGGTTTCATTCGGTTGGGTTGTAATAACTGATAATACACATGTTGGGGTCATTATGAATTGAGTATGCCGAGTGATGTATAGGAGGGTTAAATATTCAGTTAATAGCTAGATAAATGTTTAATAGATGTAATGAGTAGTTTGTTTGAAAGAAATCAGCATACTAGGGTGGATATAAATTTGTATGTACATGAGCATTATGTCCGTAGGTGATTCCTGCTATATTTTGTTGGTGCAATCGGCCCAGGTCACGATTGACCAGGACTCGAGTGATGTTTTGATGTTTCACAAAAACATATGACAATGTAATTGTCATGGTAAAGTCCAAGTTATGGGTACTTGACATGGAAAGTCCAAGTGGAACACTTGACATTTGGTAAAGTCCAAGTCTTGAGTACTTGGCATGAAAAGTCCAAGCATGAGTCTTGACAATGTAAAAGTACAACATGGGTTGGCAAGGGAAAGTCCAAGCTTGAGACTTGGCATGAGAAGTCCAATGGGTTTGATATTGGCGACGTAAAGTCCAAGCGGAGTCTTGGCGGCATAAGTCCAATGTGCCTTGGCGGTGTAGACACCGTTAGCATGACATAGCCGATGGAAGCACCTGAAGGCTAATGCGATGGATGAACAAGTCATGGATGACTTGGAGGGATCCGAGAGGCGTGAGGCTGATGGAGGTGGCTAGAAGGCTTAGGTCTAGGCTAAGGGTGGTCTAGCAAGTATGAGGGCACCATATTTGGGCTAAAACCTCATGTTTGAGGTGTGCCAGTCGACTGGTGTCATGTGGCAGTCGACTGGACCGAGTCAACTAGGGTTTGACTGCGGGAAGTGGTCTAGCAGTCGACTGCCAGAGGTGGGCAATGATCGATGATAACGCAGCAATGATCGATCGCGGTGATCACCGACCGGGTGCTCGGATTTTCAGCCACAGAGTCTCACTCGACCGCTGCAACGAGCCGTCGAGTGATGGCTCATCACCGATTGATGCTCATGCGATCACGAGTCCTAGCGTGGATTACACCATTGTCTCACGCAAGCGGTGTGATCGATCGATGGTCCCGAGTAGCCGGATCGATCGACCTTTCCAAAGTTGAAGCTATAAAAGGAGCTCGTGATGGAGGAAAAGATAGCGATTTTCTTGGGTGAAATTGAAGGGGGAAGTTGGTGCTTTCCAGTCCTTCAAAGCTAGTTCAAGGCAATCAAAGATCAAGCAATCAAAAGCTTTTGTAAAGTATTTTTCCTTTACTTGCATTTGTATTTCATTATCGTATTTGCTTGTATCTCTTTGATTATTGTTGTAATCATTATTGTACGAGGTTTCTCCACCTCCGGATTGTTCCGAGAAGGAGTGTTTATTAGTGGTTGCGTGTGCATCACTAGAGCTCGTAGAGCTCGATCCATGGAGTAGGAACCGTGCGGTTCCGAACCACGTTACATACTCGTGTTTGTGTATTTCGTTATTGTATCATATCTATTTCCGCTGCGCACTAACAAAATTGTAGAGACGAACACGCGATCGAACTCCATCTACGAACAGTCAAACGCTATTCACCCCCCCTCTAGCGGCGTCAAATATCCTACAATTGGTATCAGAGCCCGGGGCTCTTCTACGAATGCTTGGCAAGGAGCTAAAAGGCTAGAGGGAAGAAGATGGAATTCCAAGATAAGCTTGGATGGGACATCAACACTCCACCGCCATATGATCGAGAAGACTTTTGGGCGTGGAGAACAAGAATGGAGACGTTCTTGATGATGGATATAGAGGATTGGTTCATCCTCGTAGAAGGCTTTGAACCTCCTCGGGACAAAAACGGAAACGTCTTGAAATTGAAGAAGTGGACACGAGAGCAACGTCTCAAGTTCAAGACCGAAATCAAGGTAATAAAGCTTTTAGAAGATTTAATACCTAATGACATTTTGTCTAGTTTAGGTGATTTTCAAGGCGCCAAGGAGCTATGGGAAAATTTAGCCAAACTCCATGAAGAACCATCCATGGCCCAAGAAGGAGAAAGTTCATCCTCACAAGAAAGTGGGGATTCGGAGGTTGATAGGGAATCAACTTCTGAATCAGTGGAAGAGGAGGTGGAAGAAGTGGAAGAAGTATCCACTTCTAGGAATGAGGAGATTAGAGCATCCTCAACACCGGAGCAACAAGAAGTACCATCCTCATCCGGTCAAGAGGAAGAACAAGCTCAAGAGACCCTCACCACCGAACTAGGTAACTCAAACACTCCAATTTCAAATAAAATCCATATATTGTGTTTTGAGTGTAGGGAGTATGGGCACTACAAGAGCAAGTGCCCAAAGAAGGTTAAGAAGACTCCTCCGACGCCTAAAAGTCAACAAAAGTCAAAGGATGCTGGTTCCCCATCATCTAAAGACAAGGAGCATATCATTTGCTTCAAATGTCGGCAACCGGGACATTACCGAAATCAATGTCCTAGGGGGAGCAAGAAGACCCAAGAAGGAGTATCACAAGTAGGGGGAGCTACTAAGGCAAACCCTAAGGTACATTTTCATAATGCTCATTCCTTAAATTCTAAGCAAAAGCATGCTGGAATTAATTCAAATAACTTTGCTATTACTCATGAATCGAAGCATGCTAGGAATGATAACTTTAGTTCTATATCAAAGAAGGAGAAATTTGGGACTAATGTCCTTAGAAATGTCATTCCTAAGAAAGCAATTAAGAAAATCGAAAATCATTTAGGTATCAATTCCAATAAGGGTAAACATATGTCTAAGGTAAATGGTAATGCCCAAAAACCTAATCAAAAATCATTTGGACAATTAGAATTAGAGAACCAAGCCTTAAGGTCAAGGCTTGAAAAACTAGAAAAGACCCTAAATAAGCTACAAAATCAATTTCAAGGGTCTAATGGTCAAAGTCAAGGGTCAAGATCTCAAAGTCAACATCTAGGACCCAAAAGACAAAAGTCAACTAAGGGCAAGAAAGGTTTGGGTCACAAACCTAAGCCTAAGGTGACTTATCATTGTGTTTCATTTGACTATGGAACACAAACTAGGTCTAGGAAGACCAAGGTTGCAAGGAGAGTTACCTCTAGAGTCAACCTAGATAAGACCACAATGACCAAGGCTAACAAGCCTAGGAGGGTCATTAGGAAGGTATCTAGGGAGGTTATCCCTAAAGAATACCTAATTAATTCAATGAGCTCAAATAGATTTTGGGTTCCAAAGAGCGTGATTGATTCACGTTAAATGGATTAGAATGTGTCAACCATGATTGGATGAGTAGTTAACTCAACCATGGTAAAGGTGGCACTTTATGTTATTTTCAAGGTTATGGTTACCTTGGAAATACATTTGAGCCTTAATCCTAAAAGATTTTAGGATGTGTCAATATATTTTTGAAAACATGAAAATCAATAAAATTGACACAATCTAGATTTAGAGGTCATAGTGTGTAACTTTGATTGTTGACACACTTATATAAGTTCATGTATCAAGAGAAGTGTATTTAAGATGTGAAAGTAACATCAAGAGTGATACTCAAGTGCCACACAACTTGATGTCTTGTACTTACCATGCTTCATATGTTTCACCATGTGTTTGCATGGAAGGAATGTCTAGGATGGATTGCATCTCACAAAATAAGTTTTTTACCTTGATTGTGTATTTCAACACTTAGAAAGGGTGAGATGTTAGGATTTGGAAATCATTGGATGTTAATGTTTGCCAAAATGGAATAAAACATTAAAATACATTAACGAATACATGAATATAAGTGTAACATCAATATGTTCGATATACAAGATTAAACATGATAAAATGGAATAATTTAGATGAAGAAATCGAGATTTTCAATTTGAGCGAAATCGGACATCACCGATCGATCATCTTGTAGCGCGATACGATACGCCCAGAATGATCAGTCTTTGCGCGAGACTCGATCGGCCTGAACATCGATCGGTGATGGTACTGTTCACCGAGGTGAGGGCATCACGAGTGCTCGCGATCGATCAGTGGTGACACCACGACCGATGAGCCATATCGATCGGATCGATATTCGTAGCACATCACGCGAAGGCTCGGTAGTCGATTATTGCCGAGCGGATCAGGTCGATCACGGCTCGGTAAACTCATGCTAATAAGCGCGATCGATCGATGTCGCACATCACCGACCGCATCGCGATTTTATAATGCCGAACCGCTAGGGTTTGGCGTCTTCACGTGAAGCTCTCGTTCTTCCTCTCCTCTCCGATCGCCATCTTCTTCTCCGACCAGTCTTTCCGGTCGTGCCAGCCGCCCAAGCTTTTAGGTTTGATAGCTAAGTCCCTCTTCTTGTGTTTTTCACTTATCTCAAGCCTTAGTTCACTCGTTCCAGGGTTTGTTTCCCTGTTTTCGATTAGGGTTCCAGCGTCTGAGTCCTCCGGCGAACTTTCCGGCGACCCCCTCAGCAATATCTGAGCATTCCCTCGTCACACCTCCAAATGACACCTAAGTAAAATTTTTCTTACCCAAAACCCTAATTTTCTTTTCCATTGTAATTTATTTTTATCTAATCATGTATTGTTGTCCTTGCATGTCATATCATTACATTGCATTCATAATATGAGAGCTCAGTAGGAATGATCCACCCGAGGGTGAATCTCGATTAGATAACCTATGTTGGTTAGGTACATCGATAGGGACTTTTCAATCATCTTGTAGTGATGTCATGGACTTATTTGCATACTATCATCTCATGAAAATTGTCTTATGCACACATCCCATTAACGATGACCTCCTTAAGGAATTTTATCAGAACCTAAAGAAGGTAGACGATAACCCTACCTATACTACTCGCATTGCAAAACGCGATTTAGAGTTCACTCCTGCGATACTGCAGGAGTTTCTCGAGTGTAAGCCCTCGGATGACACCTTCATCTTTTACCCCACCTTTGATGCTCCTTTACCCGAGCCATTTGACCATATTTCTTTAGACTCCATGCATGAGCATATTTTTGGTCATCCTCGTCCACCGGCCCAGAATTTATTCCCTATTAGTGAGTTATTTGCACCTGACAATGTACTCTACAAGGTCATTGTTGGGTGTTTTCTTCCTATCGTCACTCGGGGTCTGGCCAAGATTCGGCCTCCCCATCTCTTTCTACTATACGCCATGCGTAATAGGTTAGACATAAACTTTACCCTAAATATGTTTCATTGCATAGTGCATTTCATTTCCCCTGTACAAGAGAAAGTGCATATGTCATATGGTCATATTATCACAACATGACTAGAGTCAGTAGACATCAACATTCACAGGGGTTCTCTGAGAGCGCTCTCTGAGGTGTACGACTGCATATCGATTCACAACTTCTCGTTAGCGAAGCTGCGGATGGGGCCTGGACAGATGGAGTTGGCACCTCGACCACCACCCAGGGCACGCAGAGAGCCTCCTCTGGTACCCAGAGATGCGGCAGAGGACTATGAGGATGTAGACGCCGCTGATGAGGAGGATCAACTACCAGCAGATGCATCAGCGGCGGGTCCATCAGATCGTCTTGGCCAGCTGGAGTCCAGATTCCAAGACTATCAATAGACGGTCGACTCTAGACTGACAGAGCTCTTAGTAGGCCAAGCATCCATGGGCGCATGTCTTGGTCGGATGGAGGAGCGATACATGCAGATTATAGAGTCCCAGAGTCGTATCGAGCGTCCTTCGATATGTATGAGATGATGCGGGCTTGGACTTTGAGCCAGCAGCCTCCTCCACCACCACCTCCTGCAAACGACTAGATTTAGAGAATGTTAGATTTTTTTTGTTTCTCAGTTTTGTAGTGAGATTGAGTATATCAAATCTCCATTTTGAATGTAAAAACTGAAATCCTTTTAAATTGAATGAAATTTCTGTTTGTGAAAATCATGTGTGTTTGAGTGTGTATTTGTATTAATGTATTTGTTTATGAAAATTGCTATATCATGACATGGCATGAAATTTCATCTTATTATATAACATGTCATGTCATTGGTTGTGATTACTTTAAATGTCATGTGTTTTTTTTTAAATTTCATCATATGCCATGACATCATGATCATTGGTCATGTTTTTATTTTGCTATCACTATGCCATGATCATTTCTTGCACTAATTTGATTGAACATTGATTTAAGAAAAATGGCATGACTTGAAGTCTCATTTATAAGAGAATCAAGTAGGGTTGCCTAAGAAATGCATGAAACCCTAGATAAAATGAATCAAAACCCACATCTCACATCACATTGACATGTATGTGTATTTATACACCCTAGATACATGTGAGATGCTAGGATAATAAGTTAGGTTCAAGGTGCATAGGTAGTGCATCTAGATGAACTCAAACTTATTTTAATTATCACCAAGAATCATAAGAAAAGCTAATATACAAGTTATGTATATTTAGCCAATAAACCATGGTTCAAAATAGGTTTTCAAAAACATTTTAAAATCAATTTAGAAAACCTTGGTGAAATCTATCTTTTGATAGCCATCATCATTGTAGAAGTTGATACAAAGTGGATCAAAAACTTTAAAGTTTTAATAGTTTTTGAACTTTGTACCAATCTCCTATTTCAATGGTAAAAATATTTTTCCAAAAATTTTCACCGATTGTATGTGTGATAAGTAATATACGTATCAAGTTTCGTGATTTTTGATTTACGTAGAATTACTTATGAATTTCCAAAAGTCGAGTTTGATTTAAATCGGGTTTTGATTATCGATCATTGCTTCTACAATCTGATGATCGATGGGCGCGTTTGGACTCGACTACAGCGATATCACTCTCATTGTTGCCGTGCGATCGATGGACACATCAATCGATTAGTGAGTCGATCGATAGCTTTGATTTCGGGGTAACCAAAGTTGTTTAACCCAATTTCAGCTGCGGTTAAGGTCCCTAACCACTCCTAACCCTAGGATATGCTTTGGGAAGCATGATGAAGGGTGAAAATCCATTGGATATGGATTAGGAGAGGTATTTAGGGTTTGTATCAATTTTAAGGTGTTGGGAAGTTCAATGTTGAATTTCTAACCTTAATTTTGATGGTTTAGAGTTCCTATTGGCTTAGGGACTTCCCAAGGACATTGTTAGTGCAATAGTCAAGGGGGAGCAAGCCTTTAGGGGGAGGTATCCATCTTGGAGTGATGGATGTGTTTTTTTTCTTTCTTCTTGAAGGGGAAAATGTTATCAATTGGGAAAATTGATGGATTTTTAGTAACCCAATTTAGAAATTGGGAGAGTGTATAGGATTGCCTCTCTTGAGTGATATGAGACTTATCACTAAGAAGATGGTAGGCATCCTAGGTATTTTTAAACCAAGGTGGAGATTGTAAGATCTCATTGGGCCATAAGACATTGACCTCCTTGGAGAGATAACCTTTTGATGTATGTCAAAAAGGGGGAGAATATGTTTGGGAAAATATTTGGGATTACCAATTTGGAATAATTGGTAAGAGACTTGAGTTAGCGGTCTAACTCAAATGGTTTGGTTTTTGTCAAACATCAAAAAGGGGGAGATTGTTGGTGCAATCGGCCCAGGACTCGAGTTTGACTCGAGTGATGTTTTGATGTTTCACAAAAATATATGACAATGTAATTGTCATGGTAAAGTCCAAGTTATGGGTACTTGGCATGGAAAGTCCATGTGGAACACTTAGCATTTGGTAAAGTCCAAGTCTTGAGTATTTGGCATGAAAAGTCCAAGCATGGGTCTTGGCAATGTAAAAGTCCAACATGGGTTGGCAAGGGAAAGTCCAAGCTTGAGACTTGGCATGAGAAGTCCAAGGGGTTTGATATTGGCGGCGTAAAGTCCAAGCGGAGTCTTGGCGGCGTAAGTCCAATGTGCCTTGGCGGTGTAGACACCGTTAGCATGACATAGCCGATGGAAGCACCTGAAGGCTAATGCGATGGATGAACAAGTCATGGATGACTTGGAGGGATCCAAGAGGCGTGAGGCTGATGGAGGTGGCTATAAGGCTTAGGTCTAGGCTAAGGGTGGTCTAGCAAGTATGGGGGCACCATATTTGGGCTAAAACCTCATGTTTGAGGTGTGCCAGTCGACTGGTGTCATGTGGCAGTCGACTGGACCGAGTCAACTAGGGTTTGACTGCGGGAAGTGGTCTAGCGATCGCCGGAGGTGGCGGTCGTGATGTCTCAGCGATCGGCCGATCGTGTGATCGGTCGGGTGCTCGGATTTTCGACCACGAGAATAGAGTCTCACTCGGCCGTGCGGCAATGATCGGTGATGGCTCATCGATCGGGATGCTCATGATCGAGTCGGTGATGTCCTAGCCGTTGGATTTTTCGGCGTGGATTACACCGTTGTCTCGCGCAGCGGTGTGATCGATCGTGATGATCCCGAGCGGCGATCGGTGATCGACCTTTGTTAAAGCTATAAAAGGAGCTCGTGATGGAGGAAAAGATAGCGATTTTCTTGGGCGAAATTGAAGGGGGAAGTTGGTGCTTTCCAGTCCTTCAAAGCTAGTTCAAGGCAATCAAAGATCAAGCAATCAAAAGCTTTTGTAAAGTGTTTTTCCTTTACTTGCATTTGTATTTCATTATCGTATTTGCTTGTATCTCTTTGATTATTGTTGTAATCATTATTGTATGAGGTTTCTCCACCTCCGGATTGTTCCGAGAAAGAGTGTTTATTAGTGGTTGTGTGTGCATCACTAGAGCTCGATCCGTGGAGTAGGAACAGTGCGGTTCCGAACCACGTTACATACTCGTGTTTGCGTATTTCATTATTGTATCATATCTATTTCCACTGTGCACTAACGAAATTGTAGAGACGAACACGCGATCGAATTCCATCTACGAACGGTCAAACGCTATTCACCCCCCCCTCTAGCGGCGTCAAATATCCTACATATTTGTTATCAGTCAGCATGTTTAGTTAATCCTTCATAAGATTTTTTCTTAATGCTGTAAATGATATGTAATATGTAATAAATATCATCTACCTGTGTATGAGGTCAGATGCTAAATATATATATATATAGGTGGTTTAGTTATCATCTACCTGTGTATGAGGTTGGATGCTATATGTATATGTGTGTAATTACCATCTACCTGTGTATGAGGTTAGATGCTATATATAGATATATATATATATATTTGTTCACCCATGATGTTTACTGTTATTAGTTTTAGTTAATTGTTCATCAAATCTTTCTTGTGCCTCGATGTTATGTGAATAAGTTATATTATCATTTACCTGTGTGTAAGGTTGGATGTTATATGTACATGTGTGTAATTATCATCTACCTGTGTATGAGGTTAGATGCTATATATATATGGGTGTAATTACCATCTACCTGTGTATGAGGTTAGATGCTATATATAGATATATACTCGTTCACCCATGATGTTCTATGTTACCCTTCTGTGACTGAGCATGATAGGAAATGATGTAAATTGCGTTATTTAGCTACGTATGTACATGAACATTAGTGGTGCACAGTGACGGGTTGGGCTCCCAGGTTGAGCTCGGAGGCCCACCAAAATGACAGATTGATTGATAGTGATTCCCTTAGTTTCTTTCTAGAGGTACCTCGGGATTGCACAAGAAAATAAGGTATTTGGTAGCTCAGCATTTTAAATGCATAACGCGAGGTACCACGAGGGTTTATGTTTAGGTACAGTTAGCATAACAGAAAGGCATGATTGGGTTCGCAGTACTTGTTATAATGGCATGTTGCTATAAGTATTGGCTATGTTTCATACTAACTTACGGAATGTGCAACAGAAAATGTATGTTGAGCTTACAGTAGTTTACACTTACAGTAGTAGAGATATATGTTTCCTGTTTGAATTTTCCTCCCTGTGTTGTATCCCTATCATTGATCTACTTACTGGGCTGTGAACTCATGATTTCACATAATATTTTCAGGTAGGGAACAGGATTCCCAGATTGAGATGCAAGAAGCGGAGGTGGTGTAACTGAGGAGATGACGATGAGCATGACACACACTGTCCGGGACATCTAAGATACAAGATTTCCAGTTTGAGTGGAGTTGATTTTGATGTTCTATTTTTCTTCAATTTGAGAGGGTAAAGTGTGTAGTTGAGACTGCTAAGCTGAATGGAATAAAATAAATTTGAGTCGGGTGTTCCTATCATGTGTATAATGGGTAGTATTGATGTGTGATTGGGGGTTAAGTATATGCATACTGGGTTAGGTCTTTTCATATAGAGTCTCCAGGATTAGCCTAACTGATAAATGCAAAGGGATAATTTTTAAATGAGTAAAGGTTAATTTCCGAAAAGATCATGACTCTGAGCTATCAACCAACTCCCTTCTTTGTACTTGCCACTTATATTCCTGATTTATCTCCTTCATCGATATGGACAGTCGAAGGGGGTGCTAATATGACGGTTCCACATTTTGGGTCATCATATGTGGATCGAGTTATTTCATTGCGAGGGAAATGCCATTTGGCCTCGCCGTTCTTCTTCGGGTTTTGGATGGTTTGGTTGATGCATCTATTGTTGCTATGCCGTGTCGAAGGGTTGCATAAGGTTGTCGCAACATTCACTAGTATTTTAACCAAGTAGACCTAGATCTGACTTGGGCTTGTAACGGGATCAATGGGCTGATTATCTGTTGACTCAGATTAATGGGGTTGGAATTGTAATCGGCTCGTCAAGTGACATATTGCTTACGGTTCAGTGGTTCAAAATCTATTGAATCGATGGTTCGAGCCATAGATTCAATGATTTTTTTTTAAAATATAACCGTTGGAATTGTCGATTCCAATTGGAATTTGACCATTTTTAAAAAAATCTTACTACCAAGATTATTTATTATTATTTTTTATCATGACTACGATTTAATGTTCATTGTACTTCTGCAAAAAGTTAGAACCGTCAATCTAGCGACCTCTGCGACCATTGTGAGGGAGGTAAATCACGGAGGATCTTATGTGCCTTGACGTGATAGCTAAGACACGTGAGGATTATCTGAATCCAAGAAAGGATTTGAGCCCTCATTCGGAATCGATCAATGCCACTTCTGCAAACACCGTCTTGCCTTAACCACCACTCCATTCCCACGGGGACAATGTTCGTTGTACTTCAAACTAGTATTTCAACCAAGTTGACCTAGATTCAGCTTGGGCTTGTAATGAGATTAATGAGTTGATTATCTATCGAGTTAGATTAATGGAGTTGGAATTGTAATCGGCTCGTCAAGTGACATATTGCTTACAGTTCAGTGGTTTAAAATCTATTGAATTGATGGTTCGAGCCACTGATTCAATGTTTTTTTTTAAATATGACCGTTGGAATTGTTGATTCTAATTGGAATTTGACCATTTTTTAAATTTTTTTACGACCGTGATTATTTATTATTATTTTTTATCATGACTATGATTTAATGTTCGTTGTACTTCTGCAAAAAGTTGAAAACCTAATCTAGCGACCCCCACCAGTCTATTTCATGATCATTGTGAGGGAGGTAAATCACGGAGGGTCTTATGTGCCTTGACGCGGTGGTCAAGACACGTGGAGGTTATCCGAATCCAGAAAAAAATTTTAGACCTCTTTCGGAATCGACTTATGCCACTTCTGCAAGCATTGTCGTGCCTTAACCACCACTCCATTCCCATGGGGACAATGTCCGTTGTACTTCAAACTATATATATAGGATGTTCATTTCATTATTTTCATATTATTTTTTTTATTCTTCTCTCTTAATTTCGAAATTTCAATTGCTTTCGATTTCAATTCTTCAATTCTAATGGAAGAGTTCATCTCATTCTCAAAAGCATAAGAAAGTCATCATTTGGAATTCTTAGAAAGATAAGAAAGTCATCATTCCAAATGTCAATATCGAGTCTGAGGATGTTAAATTTATCAATAATGAACCTGAACAATTTTTGTCACGCCCTGAAGGAGATCCCTCCAGACGAAAATCCGACAGCATCTCTCCTGTACGAGTGACAATGCTAATTTACATACAAGTCATACACGACCACTATACATCGGTCAACACGACCGGAATCCAAACACACACGCAGGTAATAAAATAGGCCTCTGGCCATCAACCAAAATAAATGAGTAACATCTATCACAACTAGACTTACTCTTTCTACCATCTGGGCAGGAATACTCAACCAAAACTAATCCAAACAAAACTGAATAAAGGTCCATAAGGACACCAAAAATCCACGAATACAAATATCAATCTCCAAACCTAAACATGTCCTCTAATCAAAATGCTCAAACCATAGAAACAAATAACAAATAAAAACTTTCACGAGTGGGGTTTGGCAGCTGTACTCTCCTGACAGCTTCATCCAGAAATAGATATAAATCAACGGGGTAAGTTCAAAGAACTCAGCGGGTATAGTAGATATGCAAAGTAAAGTATATGTAACAATAAAAAAATCATGCCAGTACAGTCTCACATATAGGGTAAGCAAGAAATAAATGAAAAAGGATTGTACTCACCTGAATCTCCTACCCTGATATAGGAGCATGTGCCCTACTATAAGAGTCATCACCATA
The DNA here is from genome assembly GCA_025175895.1 of Wurfbainia villosa. Lineage (NCBI taxonomy): Eukaryota > Viridiplantae > Streptophyta > Magnoliopsida > Zingiberales > Zingiberaceae > Wurfbainia > Wurfbainia villosa. The sequence continues at coordinate 139,217,260 of CM045986.1, read as the reverse complement.
TATAAATATGTATCCTGTATGCATAACAATCATATGCAACATCCAAGACATCAATAAAATAATGCAGCAAACACAATACAAATGTGATCCATGCAAAGTGCATGTCGTGCAAATGACATGGTCACCCCTGACGCCAGTCAGCCGCCTCACACGCGATGGTGAAGCCGAGTGGGTAGGGCTATGACAATTGTGCACTCTGTCATCACTGCTCCTGAGTGACCGAGTGGACAGGATGTTGTCGGAGTACACCTATCCTCCTGCCCCAAACAGCGTGGGGGAGCTAAGCTCTCGTCTCCCGGTGTCATAGACCAGAGGAGGGATCCCTGCCCGCTACCACGCTGCCTCATCGCTACCCATGAGCGGACCAGGAGAGCCTGACAGAGCAACTGCACACACCCTCCTGATATACCACTAACCCATGAGTGGCAGTGTGTGCAGCTTATGTAACTAGCTGCGGGCTCAACAATAATGGAACCCCGTCCAGCCAGCATGCAATCATGCAAAAATGGTGCATGATACTAAAACATGTAAATCCTACTCAAAATACCTATCCGAATAATATGTACAATCAGTATGTACATATCCCTAATTCAAGTACTATGATCCAAATCAAACAGGGAAATATAATCATATCCTATCACATGCATGTATCAAGTAGGCACCAAAAGCATACCAGGTATATAAACATGAAAAATTATTGTAAGCTATCCTAACTAGCATATCAACAATGACTATATCTAAAAGATAAGTCAAAATACCCGTCTGAATAAATATCCGTAAAAAGAACCAAATCGTCACGACTGGGGACCTGCCTCGTGACCGAAACCTGCATATAGCATAACTATAGTTAAGCACAAAAATGCAATTTACCGAAATAAATTCCTAATCAATTAACCTAATTCTCCACCTAACCGGGACCTCATAGCTTCGATTCACCCTACTGACACAATTAAACCCATCGTTTACCCTTAGCAATTATGCTAACCTACAACATGCAACTTTATACATCAATTCCCCATCGCAATCCTCACAACTCACCTCCACCCACAGCCAACCCATTTGCACAGGCCTCCTATCTTCACCGAAGGGAAAAATCCACCTCTCCACCGATCACTCTCCCCCAAACAGAATCCACAAAATCACTGAACAAAAGGAACAAAACAAGAAAACTAGGTATTTTACCGGGAGCTTCAACTTCACCGGCGCCAACCCTTACCTTGTTCCCGTGATCACCGACGACGAAAAAAGAGCTCTCGGAGGTGGTCTGTGGCTGCAAACACGTCGCGACGGCTAGCAGCGGTGGCTGACCTGCCGCTCTAACAGCAGGGTAGATGGCGTCGTGGGGGGGGGGGACCGGTGGCTCCGTCGGCGACGGTTCTGTGGCAGAGGAAGCCGGCCACAACCCCACGGCAGTGGAGATCGCGTGCGCGGCTGGAGTCGGCGAGCACACAGAGGGCCGTCGGGGCGACGACAGAAGGCACTGCGGCGACAATCGCGGAGGGACGGCCGATCTCGGCGTCAGGCAGCGGAGGGGAAAAAGAAAGCTCGGGCAGTCCGGTGGCCGCGGCGGCCGGCGCACCCGCAGAGGACCGACGGAGATGCGGCCGCGGAGGGGAGGTAGTGGCGTCGGACGGCGCTGTCGACGGCGGCGGTGCTCGCGGCGAGAAGGGCGTTTAGGGCTCGCGCGAGAAAAGAAATCGAAAGAGAAGAAGGGGTCGCGGCGTGACGGGGAAAAAGAATAAGGGAAATAAATTTAAGTTTTTGTGTTTATGTTACCCTCTATTAACCCCTTAAATAGACTCCACAAGAGACTATTTATTTTATCCCCGTAAAAATCTCCTACGGACTCCGTTTAAATCCAGAAAAATTCCGAAAAAATTTCTAAAATTCCCTAAAAATCCCGAAAAATTTCCAGGATTATTTTCTTAATTCTTTTCCCATTAAATTTACATTTTTAAATTTTTCAGTATTTAACAATTTTCAACGACGACACATAGGGAAGTGTCAGAGTTTTCAAGGTTTGAGAAATTTTACCTTTAAAATCATCTATTTTTATTAAATATTTTGAGAAATTCATTTTTTCTTTCGAATAAATGCAGCTAAAGTGTAAATATTACAATGCTTCATATAAATATCAATCGAATGGTGGTTATGAATCGTTAAAACCACATATCAAAAATCAAGTTGCACTTGACGAAATTTGGAATCGAACGTTCTCAAATATAACTCTCTAGATTTTCATCATCTACTACTGAAGGTATGAATATAAGGTTATTTAATATTTTGATATTAAATTAAAAGAATCATTATCTAGATTTTTTTAGAGTTTTTTTTTAAATTTTGGATATAAATATATTTTTGAAGATTTTTATCAATAATCTTTTAATTCGTTTGTTAAATGTGTTCCTATAAACTATACCATCAATGCAATAGTTTTCCATTTTTTTAGAATTCATATTTTTTCTTAATTATACCCTTTCAATAATTTATGCAATGCTCATGCATTATCTTCTTTTGTTTTTTTTATAGTACTTTTAATTCATTTTATTCAGTGGAAATGAGGTTGGGAAGAAAATGACAAAAGAATTCTTTTCCTTTTTTTCTCCTAAGTTGCTTTAATTTGATTTAAATAGAAAATTCACTGTTGTAAACAGTGAAAATAATTTTTAAATTTAAAAATTATTTGTTTTTTTTTCTTTTCAAATCTAGTTTTAATTGATACCTTTTATATTTTTAAAATAGAAGTTTTGGAAATTCCTCCATCTTTTATCTTTTGTCAAGGAAATAATGGAATGAAAATATTTTGCAATTCTTTTCTAAGGAATTTTTCCCTTTGTTTTTTTTTGCCTAATTGTTTATTTCCTCTCTAGTTTGCCATTCAATTGAGAGTATTTTTCTATCGGATAAAGTCGGATGATTAATACAATATAAAATTATGAAGGTAAGTAAAGGTCAATTTTCATTCAATTGGAGTGTCTGCCCTCGACTGTGATTGGGCATCGATACAATCGAAGACCCGACTATGATTAACTCTCTTTCTGAATCGTGGGGGTAGGCAATCGTCTATTAAGCAACTCGGATGCTAAAACATTTTCATGGTAATGTTACCTAGCTCTAGCTCAATATGTGAGACTCGTCTACGATGACATTTCAAAAACAATGTCGGGTTGTGTTTTTCATTTCTCATCCTACCCTATTAAAGATATTCATATTCTTATTCAACTTACGTGGCTAAACGTGATAATATTCATGTCAAATATTTTTCATAGTCAACCCTGACTTAATAAAGAGTCATGATGGCTAAAATATAATAGAGTTTACGGATAAAATAAAAATCGATTTCGGAAATGTCTAAAGTTCTTTTTTTAAATCCAGATGATCTCCACGTATTTCGATCACGCGTTAAGATCCATAGGACCCTCTGTGATTTATCTCCCTCACAATAACAATTGCATAGATCTATAAAAAATGTTAAATTGAAGTATTTTAATATTTTGTAAGTAGACAAATGATATTGATATGTCGTGCACATTCTGATCTTACGAGATTGAACTTTAAATAAAAAATATACAATATTTCTCTTCGTAATTTTCGATCAAATTTTTCATCATCGATCGTCATCATATGAATTACGTGATAGAAATCTACGATCCTAAATATGTATACAAAAATCGAATATATACAACAAGATTCGTGGAATAGATCTAGTCTTATCGAATTTCTTTGACGACGAAAACATAAAAATGAAACGATAGCATAATTAACGGAACCTGATTGCAGCGGAATAGCCATCACTCATAGTCGGCGAGATCTGGTCCGGAGTTCTTGCAAAGACACAAAAGACGATCTTTCGTAGGATTCTGGATTGACGGAGCCGTAAATTTCTCGCGCGATTGTCAGAATGTCAACTCCTATGAGGACTATGTCTTTATATAAAAGCGGATCGAATCCGCTATCGGTCCATTATCAATAACAAATCTGTTCTATAATGAATTCTACCCATTAAATCCACATCAAAGATACATTCTCCATCGTACTGGAACACTTGCGAATTGTGCATCGCGCGATGCACGACATATGAAGCTCGTAGTTTGGTAAATTTAACTTTAGACGTGTTTTCGTTTGTAATTGTTGATCAGCGATCCATGGTTGATCCTCGCGGTCCTCCTCTGCCTCGCTGTTAGCTAAAGAACCCACCACCTTGCCCCACAAGAGCCAGAGCGAGCCGATCTCCCGCGTCCTCACGAAGCCCACCACCATCTTCTTTAGAGCTCTAAAGAAGACGCCGCTTAGCTTTCAGTCTTCGCCTCACCATCTTCCTTACAGTCGCACCTCCTTTTTGATGGAATCCAAAGTTGCCCGCTTGCTCACTGTGCCTGCTACCTTCCCCTCGCCTGGGTTCGGCATTGCCGCCCTCTTACGCAAATGACCTCAATTTCCTGGTCTGCACATTGTTTATTGCTCCGCCTTTGCCCCTTCTAGATATGCCTCCGTTTCCTGGGCTTTATTGCGTCTTTTCTTTTCGCAGTGAGTATTGCTTTCCTACGAGCATCGGGGAGGAGGGAGAGAGAGGAGGTAGAGGAGGAGTCGGGTGCGATGAATTCCAAGGCGCGGGTGCCATCGCAGGCCGTAAAAGCTTCCCCGAGGCCGAGGCGCGATAAAGTAAGTCCCTTTGAAGCAAATCCGAGACCGTTCGCTGTTTTATTGGGTCGCCTTGCTCTTTGCCTCGGAAAGTCGGCTGCTTTATTGCGAACGGGAGCTCCCTCTTTGTTCTCTCTAGATTTGTGAATCTTTTTTCCTGAAACCAAAGATGAAACTTCGTTTTTTTTTTATGCCGATGCATACGGATTTGATGTGGATTGTGTTTTCGAGGCTCCATGTTGTTGAATTCTTTAAATTTTTTTTGAAAGCCATGGTTTCGTTCTCAATGAGAGGTTGTGCTATAGTTTCTTCTACAAATTTGAGGAGAAATGGCAGTCCTCGATCAGAATTTGGAATGGGTTCGCAGATTTCCTTGGTAAAGACGTAAAAGAGAAGGCTCGTGCTTTAAATGGATGCATATGTTCTATCTCAAGTGTTTTACGAAAAACCTACTTTCTCGGTTGAATTATTTGCTAATACTTGCGAATTTTGCTGTGAGAAGGGATTCAGCAAGGAGAAGACCACTATGCGAGCGAATGAATCGACCGTCGTGGAGAATAGACATGGTAAATTCCAATCTAGACGACAGCGGAAGATTGCTCTGCAGCAAGATGTATCGCTTCTTTTCTAAGTACTTGTCAGATAGTTCATGCCATTCTTTACATTGAATCTGTGTGTGATTTAGCTTCCTTAAATTGATCCTGTTTCTAGGTCGATAAGCTCAAGAAGAAGCTAAGGAATGAAGAGAATATCCATAGAGCTCTGGAGAGGGCTTTCACCAGGCCTCTCGGTGCTCTTCCTCGCCTCCCCCCTTATCTGCCTTCCCATGTGATTATCCTTCACCTCTAATTCTCATGAATGGCTCATTATAATAATTTTCGATATCAGCTTATAAATGCAAAGAAGATTTGATTCTGGCTTAAAATTCTTTGCTTTTCTCCTAAGACACTGGAACTTTTAGCTGAAGTGGCCGTCTTGGAGGAAGAGGTGGTTCGTCTTGAAGAACAAGTAATCAATTTTCGGCAAGGCCTCTATCATGAAGCCATATACATCTCATCTTGCAAGAAAAGCAAGGAATTGGGATCTGATGTTTGCTCCCTTTCTCAAAACTCGAAAACCTCGGGGCAACCAACTTCTTATTCAGATTCAACATGTTCAGAAGATCTGATCTTCACAAAACCGACAGATGCTTCAAATATATACCAAGATGTGCCTGTGCCCTCCTCCGGTAATCAACTTATTAGCAGTGAAATTCCATTAAAGAAGTCGAATTCATCTTTGGCCATTGCTGAAAACAAGAATGGAAAAGAGAATCAGATGAGCACAAACTTTAGTAGGAACTGTAAGCAATCTCCTGTTAAGAGAGTGTCACGAGTAAGAACGGGTATGAATGGAAACAAGCAAGGCGATGCGAAGGTGATTGTCAAATCCTTCCTTTTTCAAAATTCATTCGTCGCCTTATGTTGCTAGTTTAGCTTATGTTCATGTAATTTAAGTCCTTTGTTGCTTCAGCCAAGGTTCAATTTAGTGGAGAGTGAAAGAATTGGAAAGAACTCACTGAACTCTTCAAATGAAGCAAAATTGAATGAGTATAGTGATCCAGATGAAGTAAAATTACTCGATGCAAGTGGCCCGAATAAACTATCTGAAGACATCTTGAAGTGCCTGATAAACATTTTATCACGGGGCAGCTCTCCTGGGAATAAGAAAGAGCTACTAGAGACAATCACTGTATCAGATTCTTGGAGTAATTTAGAAGAAAGAGACTGTCTAGACCCATATGGTATATGTGAAGAATTTGGGAAAAGGGACATTGGTCCGTATAAGTATTTCCGGACAGTTGAAGCGAGCTCAAATTTTCCGAACCTCACAGGTTGTTCATTTCTTAGCTGGAGACTGAAGTGAGCTTTCTGTCTGTAAATTTATTTGTCATTTTACATTCTGGGACTAGTCGGTAATTGTTTCCCATCCTTGTGCAGACGTTTGCTGAGGGAGCTTGCATCAGTGGATTTATCAGGTCTCACACATCATCAGAAGATTGCATTTTGGATTAACATTTACAATGCGTGCATGATGAATGTAAGATGTCAAAAGAGTCTAGTTTATATTTGAAGCAATTTAAATCGTCGCGCCTCATATTTTTGTTACCACTTTCAATTACGCAAACTTCTCGTTTCATTTTTCTTACAATGTATATTCCAGCCGGTCATGAACTTACAAACTCCTGCACAACTTGGATCTATCAACAAGAGAACTAAGCAACCCAAATTTTTTATCTTTCTTGTGATCTAATTATGATTTTTTTTTTTCATTCAGCTCTTGTTTTTCATGTAATTCCAGGCATTTCTGGAGCAAGGCATTCCGGCTAGTCCTGAAATGATTGTTGCTCTGATGTCAAAGGTATAATGTTGCCCATTTTTCATATTCCTTTTATTTTATCAAAAGCAATAAGCAATTGAACTATAAGTGCTTTTCTGCAATGAATGATTCTAACTTCATCATCTTTTCTCCAGGCTTTGATTAATGTGGGTGGTCACTTGGTCAGTGCAATGACAATCGAACATTTCATATTGAGGCTGCCTTATCAGTCAAAACATGTAGGTGGTTTTGTTATTAATTCTGTGTTGGATTATGATATTCTGTTTACTGAAAGTTACTCATCAAATGCTTGAAGGTATCATCCAAAGGGTCTAAAAACGACGGCATGGCAATGCGTGGCATCTTCTTCGGTGTGGAATGGCCTGAACCCTTGGTTACATTCGCTCTTTCGTGTGGAAGTTGGTCATCTCCTGCCGTAAGTTTACACAAACATAGAGCAGTTTGTATGTTTTATCAGATAAGATTTGCGTAGGAACATACTTCATCATGCACACTGAGTTAAGAAAAGTTCTGGCCCTGAGAATTTTCAGAAACAGACTTTGGTTAAATTGTTTAACCTTTTTCAGGTAAGAGTGTATACAGGAGTTCAAATAGAGAAAGAGTTGGAAAAGGCCAAGAGGGATTATTTACAAGCAGCCATTGGTATATCCACACCGAACCAACTTGCAATTCCTAAGCTTCTCGATTGGTATCTACGCGATTTCGCAAAAGATGTTGAGTCATTAATGGATTGGATCTGCCTGCAATTGCCAACTGAGTTGAGGACTGAAGCAGTAAGATGCCTCCAAGTGGCCAGAAGAAGTACTTTTCCTCAGCCAATTCAAGTTCTTCCATACGAGTTCAGATTCAGATACATCTTTGCCCCATAAATCTTCGTCTCCTCATACAACACTGCCGGGCGACAAAAACCAAGGTTTGTCCATATAATTACAATAAGAATAGTGAGTTTAGTTTTTAATAAGCTTTTGTATTTTGTGATTTTGGTGGGTTATTATTTGGGTTTCTCAAATGCATGACCATATTGGCCATGCAGCTGATATGTGCATAAGAAATCAGGAGAGTCGAAAATTTCAGTTTGTACCCTTTTATTTCAAATGCAAAGAAAGTGGCATGTTATCCAAACATGTAGAGATCTGGATCAGTGCTCTTTTGAATCCTTCGACTATTTTAGATGAATTATTGTTTTTTAGGTAAACTGTATCCGATGAATTATCAGACAGGTCTTGTGAGAGTTCCCTGACAAGTTGATGCAGTGCTTGTATGCAATCAACAATATTGTCCTCTGTGATAAGTTGTTGGCCTTCCAAGCCATTCAGTATCCTTATCTGTTGACTTCCATTAAATGGCCTGCTCAATAATTGCTTTAAGACTCAACTGCAGCTCTGGTCCCTTTGAACAGTATAACAATGCTCTAAGACAACCTTGGTCAACAGAAACTCCAGTCTCCAATCATGCTACAAATGGAGCTTGCTCTAAATCGACTCTAAGAACCATCCTCCATTGCATTCATTCTGACAGTGATCACTCTATGATTGTTGGCTTGTGCAGACCTTTGTAGCACTGTCTGTTCACTCTGCAAGCTAAACCATGTCTTTTATCTTCTGATCCGGCTATGAAATGTTTGTGCCTTGTCGCCTTTTCGAAAGCTTGATGCTTCAAACCTGTGAAGCCCAAAGACTGCTAAAACTCTAAGCTACTCTTGCCAGATTCATCCACAGACAATATAAAATGGCATGTTACCTGGAGCTTGAAAAGTGCCTTAACTTTAATAAAGTTAGACAAAATTAATGCTTCATTTGTCAGGACTCTGTTTTAGTATTGACACAGCAGAAGTTTCCCTGTAGTTTATGTGATTCAGACTTTTTCAGGCGGATGAAGCTTTGCAGCCATTCCAGTTCAAGTTCTTTTTTTTTTTAATTTTCAATAAGATGTTGAGTGTCGGCAACTCAATAATTGGAGTATTTATCATACTGCAGAATTCAGATAGATCTTTATTTGTTAAGCAATGCCACTCTCAAGTTTTGGATCTAGATTGGACAGATTTAAACCAGAGTTATTGTTAAGTAACATCGGATTATGTCATATGAAGTTGAACGTTGAATTATGAAATGAGCACACGCAAGGGCGGTGCCAAAAAAAAAAAAAGAACCACCTGGGCTAAAATTTTAACGGAAAATAGCTCTGGACTAATTAAGAAATTTGACCTAAAAATTTAGGATTAATTAGTTATGATCTACTTGTATTTTAAATTGGAATTCGGATTAAAAGCCGGATAAAGTAACATTTGGTGGATATGTAAACATTTGAGAATGGATAAATAAGAAATGAAAATATTAATATTTATGGAAAAATTCTAAGAGATGCATAAATTATGTGAGATCAGGACAAAATATACACATTAGTAATCTAGGGAAAAAAAAAAAAAAAAAAGGAGAAAAAAGGTTTAGTTAAAAAGATAAAAGTGAATAAAATTTATTTAAATGTATATAGTAATTTAGTTAATTATATAAAAGAATTCATATAATGTGCAGTGATCAATACGTGGATCACGCCTTTTTAGGTATATATATATATATAAAATTGATTTGTTGAGTGTCATTTCGTTGTCTGACTCTGTGCGACGAGGAGGAAATACACAATAACTATGTGCTCGACACCGTCGATCTCGTCGGCGGAAAGCCGGATTGCAGCTACAATCTGACTGGAATTCGATCGCGATTCAATCGATACCGGAGTCCGGACGAATTGCGGTCGGATTTCGATCGAAATCCAACAGCGATTCGGTCGGCACCAGAGTCCGATCGGATTGCGATCGGTCGACGGTGAATCGACACCCACAACCGTGAAATCTCATGCGGAAGAAACACTGTACAATCGCGATTTTATCGGATGACGAAGATGCTGTCGCGCAGCATAAGGCACACATCAAATAAATAATAATAAATAAATATATATATATATATATATATATATATATAGAAGATACACTACGTGTAGGATCCAGATTTACGGCCTAGAGGGGGTGAATAGCCCTCTTACGATGGATGTCGTAATTCGTTCGTTCTTCTTGCGTTGCTTGTCTACGATTATCGTTAGCGCAGCGGAAACAATAAAACAATAATAATACTAACAACAAATAAGCACACGCAAATACACACGATATACGTGGTTCGGAACCGAATGGTTCCTACTCCACGGGCGAGCTCCTCGAGCTCTAGTTATGCGCACGACACTAACTATAACACTCCTTTTCGACTACACGTCGGAAGTGGAGAAACCTCTCACAAGCAATTACACTAAGTAATGAAATACAAGCAATACAAAGACAAATACGAAATACACGTAAAGAACACTTTACAACGCTTGCTTTGAATCCTTTGCTTGTTGCTTGCTTTAGATGGCTCTTGAAGGTCTGGAATGCGCAGAGCAATTCCTCTCAATAGATTCACAAAGTCTTGGAAAAACCTCCATCTCGAGCTCCTTTATAACCCGTGATCGTTTCGCGCCTAATGATCGCCCTCGTAGCCGCTTGTCTCACAACGGCAGATCCACGTTGACAAGTTCCAACGGATCACCTACTACGACCGATGATGCCCATCACGATCGGGTGACCCAAGAGTCGATCGCCTGCCGGCTACGGGCGTGCGGCTCGCGACATCCCATCACCGACCGCCATCCCTGCGGCCGATCTGCCGACTTCCCGATCGCATCCATGGCTGATCGCCAAACACAAAACCCTAGCCTTACACGGTTGAACTCTAGTCGATTGGATCACCGGTCAAGACCTATGCTCGACCGATCGATGTCGCAAAACCTCAAACACCAAGTTGTTTGAGATTCGACCGTCGGGTAAACCCTCAAACATCAAGTTTGAACCTCCGACACTCGATCCTTAGCCACTTAGCCAAGTCCACCTTATCCTCGGAGTTCCCCACCAAAGCTCTCTTCCCTCGGCCTCGTCTCTGGATGCGCTAGCGGCCCCAAATGTCATCCTTGGCGTCTCATGCCCTAGAAGTATGCTTCCTTTGGGCTCACTCCATTCGCTCCCGTCCGACGGCCCTGATGCACCAAGCGCACGGCCACAATGTCATCCTTCACCGACTCAAGGACCCCGAGCTTAGTGAACTTACCAAGTCCTCAAGACTTCCCAAATGCACCAAGCGCACGGCTTCGCAATGCATTTCTCACCAAGCACCAAGCGCACGGCTTCGCAATGCTTTGGATTTCCCATGCCAAGCACCAAGCGCACGGCTTCGCAATGCTTTGGACTTTCCCATGCCAAGGCTTCCCCCTTGGACTTCCACACCAAGCTCCATGCTTGGATTTTCCATGTCAACCCATGTTGGACTTTCCCATGCCAAGGCTTCCCCCTTGGACTTCCACACCAAGCTCCATGCTTGGATTTTCCATGCCAACCCATGACAATCCCATGTCATGAGTTTTGTCTATAAATAAAATAACGTTGAGGGCCCGTGCGCTCCACGCGAGACCCACGCGGCGATCCGGTGCGGCATGCCGCCGTCCGACCATCTCTGGCTGTCGGATCGGGCGCGATCGACGCGCAACTCACCAGCGGTCCAACGGGGCAAGTTTCCCGGCTGGTTAGCGCCCAGAATCCAACGCTAAACGACCGAAAATTATCAAAAATCGCGGCCGACAGTGGCGCAGTCACTACCACCCTCGATCGGGCTGGATTCCGACTGAAATCGGGCTCCCGATTCTGACGACCGATTTGGTCGCCATTCGATCGGTCGGCGGCCGAATCGTGGCCAGCTGAGTATAGCGGATGGACCGACGTCGGTTGTCGGTCCGTTCGTTGTCGGATTCCGGCCACGATCTTTAGTAATTTCTAGTCATTTAGCGTCGGATTCTGGGCGCTAACCGGCCGGGAAACTCGCTCCGTCGGACCGCCGACGAGTTGCGCGTCGATCGCGCCCGGTCTAACAGCCAGAGGTGGTCGGACGGTGCGGCGGCGATGCCAGCACTGCACATGGGTCTCGCATGGAGCGCACGGGCGCTTAGCGTAAGGTACGTAATGTATCTGCTATATATATATATATATATAAAAGCAACTCTCTGTGTGCACCACTGTGTGCACCTATACATTGTACAATGCTTTCATCATACGTCATTGTTCTGATGAACATTATAGTCAATCTCTTGAACTTGTTGGGGTCACCTTGTCGTCCTTTTCATCGAATCATGATCAGATTGTGACTCAATTAATGTTCATTCATGTACGAGTGCACACGGGGTACATAAGTCATCCATGAGCACCTCTATTATCCACTGTTCGATCTCTCAAGGTTTAAGGATTGGACTATAGTGCGCAAGCGATCAAACGATGGATAATAGAGGTACTCATGAATGAGTTATGTAGGATAATATTTCTCTCTCTATATATATACACGAATATGATATGCTGCGTGACTTACGTCACGCGACTCGTGCACGAAAATAGGGATGCATAGTAACATCCATTGTCACCCGAGCAAGCACAGTAAATGAAAAATGCACAGTGTTTTTCGTTGGAGAAGAATTGAGCTCGACATCGCCGCCTTGGCCGATTCTCGCCACAAACCGATCGGAATCCGACCTTGATTACGACCGCCAATAGCCGACGTTGGTGGTCGTAAATCGATCAGATTTCAACTGCAATCCGACCGATCGGTATTACAGTCACCAGCGGCCGCAACGCTGGCGGCCACGATTTGGTCGGATTTCGATCGCAATCGGGTTGAAATCAGATTGTGGTTCGGTCGGTTAATCGGACGACGATGGCGACACCGATGACCCCGATGGGTTCAAGGGTTGGACTACAGTGTTCATCGGAGAAAACATTGTGCAGCAAAGTACTGTGCATTGCGCATTTACTATGTAATCCCGTGAATCAAATAGAGATCGGGCGACTATGTACGCGATCGGACGACCATGTGCGCATCGTGCACGGGGTGCACTGCATAAGGAATATATATATATATATATATATATATAATTTTTATGTTGTCGATGCACAACTCGTGAGAACTCAAGCATGTACAATAATGGGAAATGTATAATAACACCTAACGTCGAAAGGCTCGATATCGCTCGTGATCTAGTCAAAATTGTCGTAGTAGTTGACCGGGTCACCTGATTGGCTAAATCATGGCGAATCGATCAATTGTGGTCGCCAACCGCTTGTAGCACCGGTGGACTCAATTGCGACTAATTATCGCGATTCGATCGGAATCCGATCGTAATTCGGCAGGACTCTGACTCTGATCGGATTGCGGTCGAATTGGTTGTGATTACGGGTGCCAACGATCGCAGCGCATGCATCGCGACCGCTTGATTTCGATCGAATTTGATCGCGGTTCTTGGTTTGACGACGGCGATAAAGTGACCTCGACTTAATTCGTGAGTTGGACTATAGTGTTGATGACGGTCGACGGTGAAGAATGTGGTCGGAAATCACGAGAGAGAAACACTGTGCATTTTTCATTTATTGTGTATCTTCGTGCGATGAACGGTCGAGATCGCACCGCACATTACGCGTCGTGCAATATAAAATTTCTCGCTCTCACTATATATAAATGTTCTTTTACACAACTCATCCGTGAACACCTCCATTATATATTGTCTGATCCCCTAGGGTTTAAGAATTGAGTTATAATATACACTCGATTGGACGGTGGATAATAGAGGTGCTCACGAATGAGTTGTGTTGGATAATATTTTTTCCTCTATATATGTACACACAAAATTGATATTCTGCACGCTTGTGCATGATAGTAACTTTGTCTCAACACCATGCATGCACCTGCGCCGCTCGACATAGTTACTGAGTGATCGATTTTCGACCGTGATCCGCTCGAAATCTAGCTCGATCGCGACCACGATCAACTGTGATGTCACAGTCGCAATGTTGCAACCACAATCAAATCGAATTCTTGGCTGATCACGTGTAGAGCCGACCCTGAGCAAGGGCAGCTAGGTCCTCGCTCAGGGCCAAAGGAAATTTTCTCAAAATTGATAAGGAAAACAACTCGATTTTTATTAAAAAAATAAATTTTTTATAAGCTCAATTTTTATTTTTTCATCTAAGGCCCTTAAACGTCGAGGATCCGCTCTGATCACATGCGATCACGGTCCGATGGAAGCCACATGCTTATTGCCAACGGTGAGGACGACACTAATGACCCCGACAAGCTTAGAAATGAACTATAGCGCACTCGACGAAAGTTTATGTATTCCTCGTTATTATATAAATTGTGAATTGGATAACGAAGATGGAGTCATACACGAACGCGCGCGCACACATGCATCACACTGGAGGTCAGTTCTCTCTCCCTAAAAGACATTTGACATTCAGAGGCACTTATGAATTAACCCCAAAGGACAGTTGATGCTTTTTTTACAGTTAGTAAGGAATTCTTAAGCATCTAAATTTGTCCGATGTCATAACAATAATACCGTTGAGCAAGATATATATATATATATATTGAATTTATTCAAATTTTAAAAACCCTATTTTATCTTTTTTTCTTAAAGTGTATTAAAATCTAAGTTGTAATTCTATCCAACTCCCATTGAAAATGTGACATGACATTTTATAAATATACCCTTTTTCATCGAAATGGGATTGATATATAAATCTATTCAAATGCTTACAATTTTTTAAAATTTATTTAAATCTTTAAACACATTTTGAATTTATCATATTCTCTCTTTTAAATTTATTTTATTAACTTATCGAAATTATTTAAACTTCCTTAAAATTTCTTGACACGAAACATCATTGGCTAATAAATTTAGAGTAATTTAATTAAAATGGACTTGCTTGACATGAATAGCATTGACAAATAAACATAAACCGATTTAATTAAAATTGACTACAATGAATTAGACAATTAAAAGTATCTTTAAGGTAAAAAAAAAATAGAATGAAGTGTGTTTTTTATATAGTATCTCTTTTTAGTTTTGTTTAATTTTTTTATTGAAAGGATATAAAGAAAAAAAATAAATATTAAAAAAATGGTGTCATTTTGACCCAAATTAAAAATGACAAAAAAAAATCACTTCCGAGCACAAAAACAGCACTAAAGACACGTTATGTCCTTTATTATGTAAAAGATTAGTAATCGCCAATCAAACAATTTCATTTCATTTGGTTCTATTGAGAGATAAATTTTAAGACTCTTGGATTCGACATATTGATCAAAGATAATGAAGGATCATATGAATTCAGAAAGAAATTTTAAATTTTCCTCTAAAATCGATTTACCAATTCTACTTACCAACGTGTGCCATATGTGCCACATGGACAATAGAGATTCTTTATTAAAGTGTAAGTTAGTATTGAATATGATTTAAAAAAATTATATTTGACGATTTGATATTCACGTATAAAACAAATTAAAATTTTACTTTCACAGATAGATTACTTAATTAGACATTAGATTCTAAGTAAAAGATGATTATATTAGTCCAGTTCTCTTACCGTTGATTTTTCGATGACGATGAAAAAAGATAAATTACGAGGGGAGAAGCGCTATACTCTTGACTCGTTGATTAGAAACGACGAAGTATTTCTAAGTCCGAATGAGAATTTTAAATTTCGAAAATCAACCCTTCTCCATTCTAACAGTATTTACGCCACTCTAGTCAACGGGTCATCTCGAGGGGACTACTTAATTAGACATTAGATGATTTTATAAACTCCCAAAACAAAAAATGGATATCTTAGCCTTTAGAGGCATAGTGAAGCGATAAAAGAGTACGGCATCTTACAATTGATACGGTTCGATCCTCTGTTAAAATAAGTTCAACTTTAAATTCTCTAAATTAGATACATATCGATTTTTTTTTCAAATAGAGTATATTTTCGATATCAAATTTGTCTTACATAGATAGTGCATCCGTATGATTGGATTTAAATATTGAGCCGCGAGCACTTTCTAATTTATGTTAGAATTCCATACAAAAATTCGTGAGATCGGATCCAGAATCAATGGGACAAAAAAAAAAAAATCAAAAATTGATCTGGCTGGAAATTAAAATAATCCAAGAATACACATAAATTTTATCCATTTAGAAAATTGAACGGGATTAATGGCGAAGTTCCTCGTTCTGGATCAATCATCTCTCCACGCCCATTCCCCTGGCGCTGCTTCGGCTGCGGCCAAGTGTGTACGGCGACTGCGAGCGAGCAGGTTCATCAACGAGCGATCGGTGGGTAGGCGAAGGAGTAAGCGACTATGGGGCCTTCCGCCGGCGGCCGCACCATCTCCCAACAAGCCTTCGAAGCGCTGGTGGCGGAGAACATGGAGGACCTCGGAATGGAGCCGGAGGAGGCCCTCGAGGACGCCCTCCAGACCCTGACTCTTCAGGGCGTGGATCTCTCCGGTTTGTCCTCCTTCTCGTTGTCCTTCAAGAACGGATCTTGTGTGATCCCGTTAGATCTCCGCCTCGAGTAAACAAATATTTATGAGAGTCAGATGTCATCGGCTGTAGCCCTAACAAATTGGTATTTTCTAAGCTGATTTCGTGGGATCTAGGGAAATCATACAATGTAGATTTGGATTCAACACGATGAAAACAGTTGGCACGGCATGAGACACCATCTGAATAGAATGTCATTGCCGAGATCTTCCGTAGAACATCGATTCTTCCCTGTTGAAGTTCTCCAATAATCCATAATGCTTAGGGCACTTAATTTCTTGTTCTTTTTTTTTTCACCGAAAAAAAATCTGATCGTGGCATTTCTAGAGAGGTGAAGGTGCAAAATTTTGCCTGCTTTCTTATTTTTCTACTAGTGTAGATTAAGCTGTCTAACTTAACAGAAAACTAAGCAAGGAAATTGTGATTTCCAACTCGTTCAAGATTTTTGGACTAGGTATCCCATGTTTGGGTTTGAATTTAAATTAGCTTAGACTATTGCCTACAATGTTTCTGATTGATGCTTAATTCTGTATATTTATTTCCAGGAATTATTAAATGCATTCCTGGAGTAAGTAGCACAAGGGATAATCCTCTCATCCAGATTTTAGATAAGCTAAAAGATGTTGCTTCTTCTGTGTCAAATACATCAAAGGATAATGCAGAGGTGGAAGAGATAGTTGAACTCCTTGACAAATTTTATGGTCTATGCTCAGTGGAGGGAACAGAAAATGCAACAATTGCATCAAGGAATGGAGGGGTGGAGCTCCTCACCAGAATATGTTCCTCTTTTGATGTACAATTTGAGACAATTCTTGTGTTGGCTATGAAAGCATTGAGTTCCATTCTTCATGGTATGCTCTGCTTGTTTTTCTAAGTCAAGGCAAATTTATGAGCTATGCCTCCTTATTTCCATGCGCAAATGATTCCTGAGTTTAAATAAGTCATCAGGTATAGTTCATACCTAAATAGGGACAGATAACTTTCAAGAGAAGCCATAACTCCAAACGAGTTGGGCCTTGCATATTATCATGGTATTTGCACTGTTTTTAAGTTTTCTTAGAAAAATAGTCTGTTTGTTCCCATCCTTAGATTTAATGGCCAGTGAATTTGGAATGCTTGGATACGGTATAAGAACTTCAGATATATGTTGATTCAACTATGTTTCTTCTATGCTAACAGGAATACTGCATACTTAATGTCTGCAATATGAAACCATGTAATAAATTCATTGTGTCTTTTCAAACTTTGTCGTGCTACTTGTCCTACAGATGCACAAAGTAGAGAAACTTTTCGGCAAAATGGAGGACCAAAAGTTGTTGCTGATATCCTGAGTGGAAACAGGAAAAATCCTCATCTTGGATAGTGGCTTTTCTGTTGTTGTGGCAGCCTCAACAAATGATGAAATTCTCAAAGAATCGCTCATGGAATTGAAAATAGATGAGCTTATTCTGCAAATACTTAAAGAACAGCCTAAAGGCACTCTATACGGTTTATATGATGCTATACGTGTCCTTTTGACTCCAGATGACACTCGTGTTTTGGCATCTCAAGTAAGCCTATTTACTTCATTGATTTATTGCAGATCAAATGATCTATTTTGTGATACCGACTTTTCATTGCAATGACGAGTATGACGGTCTTCTTAAGATTCTCTTCTAATCAGTATTTACCAACTTTTTTGCATTCTTAAATATTCTCTGATATGAAAGTGCATGTGATTAATATAGTTGAGCATTAAGTTATTGAGTTTCAGAACCATTAAACTGGATGTTCGTTAGCTGACGCAACCTCAACAAAGGAAAATCTTAAATTTTTGTCTAATTCTTACCAATCCACATTAAATACAAACAATTCACACTTTTTCCCTTCTGTTTATAATAACCATAGCCTAATTAGTGCTCACAATGGTTTGTTATGGGGTTTTCCTGTCTACTATAGTCTAGATGTCTAGCATTGTGCATTTACAAAGATGTGATTTATGATTGGATGTTGCACCAAAACCATGTAATGTACATCCTAAGTTGAAATTGAAAGTTCAGTTTTTAAGTTGGCATTTTAAAATTCACACACCAGATGGGTGGCCATTTGCCTGCTTGTAACTTTGACATCAACAAACATGAGTGTGTGTCGCAGTTCCTCATGTCTAAATGGCCTCAAGAAATCGAACTATGCCAATTTGACACACTTATGTTGTTTTTGCCTTTCACAAGGGCAACAAGTTTTCCCAGTGAAGGGCATTTATGGGCGTAGTGATTATTGTCATCTGTGTTACATGCACTCAGATATGAGTATTAGATATGGGAATGATTCTGAGTCTCTAATACAACTTCTTGAGGCTGTTTAGACATGGGATGAACCACTCATGTTTGTTGATGGGAAGGTTACATCAGGTAAATGGAGGCCCTAGTAGATATAGGCAATCCTGACCTATTCCTGGCAGTCGGGGCTAAATATAGAGTCGAGTGAAAAAGTTTGGCTCATAGAGTTGAGTGAATAGAGGTACCAATGGTCGACATGCTCACGGGCATGGAGATTAAAATATGACTATGGTGTAGACCCTTGTTGTACATTGCTACTTTCTCTTTTGGCTCATTATGCTTCAAGCAGAATTCAACAACACCTCTGCATTGGACATGCAATTCGCAAGATTCTACACACCACACCGCTAGTTTGTCAATGGACATAGTTTGTCGATGAACCAAGAAAGTGATTCCTACTCACTCATGCTTGGAATTTGTAGCATGAGTTCCAAGAAGTTGCGCATGTAGGAGTGCAAGCCTACCTTGTGCTCCATCCTTACCATCTTGGCAAGAGCTTCATCCTATGCTACTCAGTAAAATTGAGCCCCCAATTCCTTCTCGAACTTTGCCCACGTGTGGATAGGTTCTCTGTTGTGGTTGTTTGTCCGATGCATAAACACAACCTTCACCCACATCGGATCATGCACATCCATTGAGCAAAAATTGTTGTCAATTTGACCATAGTGCTGGTTTCTCAATGTTGTTGGATGCTTATGAGCCCTTATATCGCCCTGCAATTGTTCTTGCAACATGTTTTTGCTGGACACCTCAAAATTTAAGATTGTATCGGTTGATGCTATGCTTTCTTAACTGTTTGAAACAACGTGGTAAATAACATTCTGAAATACAAGGTCCGAAGGCTGTTGTACTTTAGAGGCATTATCTGTTTAATGAATTTTTGATGTGCTGATGTTCAACCAGGTATATGGATATGCTCGAAGATTTGCAAAACTTGGTATTGCTGATGCTCTTGTCAAAGCACTTTCTGATGGCTTAAGTGCACCTGTCCTAGCTTCAGCATGTATTGCATTGAAGGCCGTTGCAGTTAATGTGAGTTCAATGGTTCAGTAGATCATTTTTGAATGATTTGCCTTCTTGTGTGTGATTTCTCTGGTCCTTCACAGAAGCATCCTTGCACGTATGAAGTATGAACATTAGAAATCTGATTTTTTTTAAAAAAAAAATTTTGTTTTTGATAATGTACTCTTTTGCCAACACACAGATGGCAGTTGAATCTTGACTTTTCACAATATTTCCCATAATAATTTTCTCATGATTTTCCTCATCACAGGATGAAATATGCAAATCTGTATCTGAAAGTGGTGGTATCGATGCAATTCTCCAGTGTTTGGATCAAAGCACTGAACAGAACAACAAAACTATAGCTAGAGTTTGCTGTTCTTTGCTGTCCAAGGTTTGCTGCATTTTGTGCTTAGGATTAATATTTTAAGGATATATTTGACCAGCGTTGAAATTAAATCTCACAACCTTTACTTTGTCTGAAGTTAGCAGGTAGTGATACAATCAAGACTTTAATTGTTGAGAAGTGTGGTCTGAACTGTCTAATGAAGCTGTCATCCAGGTTTTCTGAAGATCCATTAGTTTTACTTGAGGTATTCAACTAAATTGGTGATTATTTACTATTTTGTGTACAATCTTCATGGATATTGTTTCCCTTTATTATCTGGCTCTGCAGATTATGTCTATTATCACTGTTCTTTCTCTGAGATCACCGGAAAATGCTGCCAGTGCAGTCGAAGCTGGTGCAGCAGACCTCGTCCTTCATGCAATGCAGAAGTTTCCGACTTCATATCAGCTGCAAAGACAAGCTTGCTTTATGATTCGAAATCTCGCAGTTAGGAATCCAGAAAACAGGTATATATCCTCTGTGACCCCTAAAAGAAAAGACAATATCATATTTGACTCAGAAATTATGAAAATGAAGTAATTCAAATTTCCATCAGCATCAGCTAGCAGTTCTGAAATTTTATGTCATCACATTATTTGTATTCTGTTCATCTCGTTTAAATTGTCTATGAAATGTCCACAACAGCATATATTAGTACAATCACCGATCGTTAGTATTGCAAAATGTTGCTAACGTTGAGCATCCATTCTGATATATAATTGTTGTGGTTTCCTACTATGTATGGCAATTTTTTTTCCTTTTCCAGAAAATATGGTTTATAATTTGGATATAAAAACCTTCGCGTGCATATATTTGGCTTCTGCAGGATCATTCTTCTCAGTAATGGAATTGAGAAGCTCATCAGGAAGGCTAAGGTAAGCCATGAGAGCTGCAAGGATGCGGCGACCGCTGCATTGAGAGATCTCGGCTTAGACGATTACAACACATAGCTCATCCTCGTGCACCGCTGCCATCAGTATCGATTAGTTTTTTTTTTTTTTTCCTTTTAAATTGAGCCAGTTTGTGCCAAGTTTAGCATATGCTTGCTTTTACTGGTTCTCTCACAATAGATGGTTTGTGCCATGTTTTATTTCATGCTTGCTTGATATTGGTTCCCTTGATAATGACTCCATGTGTCGATGCAATCGCAAAGCATTTCTGAACATGAAGGTCTGTTCATGAGTCGAGAGGATATGATATATATATATATATATGCTTTATCGTTTGTATCATTCATAAGTTTGATCGTCTCCCAGTTGGATGCCAAACGCACCATATACATGGATAAATTCATGCAATACAGACCGATAAATACATGCATCACTGCAATCCTTGTTCCTAACACACCTGCATTATTTTTACAACTCTGAAATGCTCCCTGCTCAGCTACATTTGCTGCTATCCAAAACAGGGAGATCCTGCTCTTCCATCAACAGCTGCTTATGATACTCCTTCCGACTATCAGTAAGGCAGCCTATACGTGCCACAACAACACAGCAATTAGTTCGGAGCAACCTTTTCAGCCAGGACTTCCGACGAAACAAGCGATCGTACGAATTGACTGTTTGGTTAAGTATATATACCCGAGCTTGAGAGATGTGTCTGAACTATCATCGCATTCCGGGGGGCCTCCCGAGTGCGACGAAGCATTAGTCACAGATTCGGAGGTTTGTCCATCTTCATTAACCACATTCTCTCTATCTCCCATAGCCAGCTCCTTTTCCATGTTTGGTATGTCCAAAACCTGCAATCCATTCGCATATATGCAACTCATCTTGCAAATTCAATTGCACTTCGAGGGAAAGAACAGACTGCGATGAAACAACTCGTCTTACATTTTGTCGAAGCCTCGAGTTTTCTTCGTCCAATCGCAGTGCCTACAAATGAAAAGTAAGTTAGATTCCCCTTCATGAAGTTTGATTATGCACTCTTCTAGTCGATATGTTTGTTTTTCGTATTCTCGATACAACACACAAACACAAGGCTCAGCGTCTCCAGTGAACAAGAAAATAAGTCAGTGAATGGAAGTGAATAAAGAAAATAGGTCAGTGGATCTCTAAAACTGATCATTAATTCATAAAAGGATTAGCTAATAAAAATCATTTGCAGCGATATCGAACTGTCTTCGAGTAGCAAGAATCCATGATAATGTCTCTTGACCTTCTCTTGAAGAGTATTAATTTGCTCCATGAAGTGTGCATCCTGAAAAATTAACATTAAGGAAACATAGATATTACATAATTGTCTTACGACTTGATTAATTAAGAATCTAATTAAGCAAACTGAGTACTCTACCTTTCTTTCTAACACACGATTTAATCCAGCTTCAAGGTTTTTCTCTAACTGCTGTAGCTCTTCCACACTTAGACTTTCAAGTGCCTCCCCTCTCATCTGCCTACTCTCATGAACATTTATTAATTAACATAATTAGAGAAGAAAAGTTTATGCTAAACAAATAAGAAGAATAAAACAAATCTTGCATAATATAAAGAGAGAACCTTAGTTGAAGGCTTGCTTCAGTAACTTGTTTATTCAGACTTGCATACTTGTTATTGTCCAACTGAGCAAAAAGAGGCAAAAACAATGTTAATTGAAATTGAGTCTTCAAGTAGTCATGGAGTTTTTGTTCCATGAAATAACTCAAATTAATGAAAGTTCAGAAAAAGGTCAATTGCCAAAAGGAACAATGCTGATGGATAGTTTATTAAGAGGATGTATGAAATTTATTTATTTATTTTCCTTCGAATCTTGAAATTTTGATTCTTTAAATCGCGAGATAATAGCTTGCTTACGTTTAAGTCGAGGGAGAGTTGGTCTTGCTTCTCGAGGTTCTTCGAGTGTGTGCTATGCTTCTCAAGGATTTGCTTCATGCTGCAAGACTAGTTGGATTCAAAGTCTGAAACTTATTTGTATATCGACTATCAAAATTGAAAAGTTTGCCATGTATCCTCAGAACAAAATCAAAACAAGAAAGGAATAAAAATTTATATTTGTTGAACAAGAATGCCTTCCTCCGCGGCCACCTCAAGTCATATCGCAACGATCCCTATATAATAAAGAGAAGAGAAACGCTTGCGCTAATCTCACAGTGATGTTACTCCTATCGACCAAAGAGTTCGATCGGACTATCAGTGTATTTAAAATTAGTGGTTCTCAAAGAAGTACATATAGGATTTGTGTCTAATTGCTTTTGCCAATTTCTAGTGACCGATCGGGTCGGCTAAAAGTGGGTTAGATTTGAGCTCCATACTATCTGTTGAATAATATATTTGTTTGAGTCAGCGCTACAACCGATCAACATTGTGATGCTCGGTGTCTCTCGACGACTGAAAGTGAGTTACACCGAGCTCCATACTAGCTATCTGATGTTAGATAGTTGCGGTTTTGGCAACTAAATAAGTGATCTAAAAATAAAATGAAACTTAACATATAACTAACTTCGTAAATGAGTTCATAAGTAACTTCATAGATAATAAAAAATTGCTGAATCAAAAAAGACTCATTCATCCGTATATAATAATAATTATTATTATTATAAATGATACATGATGAACCCACAGATTTATAAATACATATTTAAGGAGCTATAAATATATATAGGTACTCTTTTTGCCTATAAATAAAAGCATAAGAATGTCCATCAATGTATGAATGAAATGTGTTTTTTGATAGAAAAAAAGATAAAGAAAGAAACTAATTATATATGCAAAATAATAATTATATTACATTGGCTTCGTCATGAAGCTCAAGTATGTAAAACCCATAAATTTCAAGATATGTTGAATGATCTAAAACAATGAAAATATTAAGATATGGTATAAAAGCTATGTTATGAAATGTATATGAGGTTTCATTTTTTAATTATTTTATCATGCATTATAAATAAAAAAAATCCATCAGTGACATTTAATATGAATTTAGTTGATAATTGACTTCATTATTTTATTTCAATTAAGAAAGTTGTGATTAAGTGATCAAACTGAACAAGTAAATGTGGTGGATAAAATAATTGTTTATTCATCACACTTACAAAATGCCTATTAAAAACAATAATGAATAACTGATGTTCATTTGTCATTAAAAGTACCAAATTTATTTTGTTTATCCAATGATAACATATGAATTTGATTGAAGATTTTAATTTCTTAATAATATTGTGATGCATTTAATTTTGATAGTATATTGTAATATTTCCCCAAATATATATGATAATATATTCTAATACTTTATTTGAACCTATATGTCTCATTTACAACAATTTTTCTTCATTTGCAAATTTCTTATGTTACCATATTTAATGGTTTGAACTTTTTGGAATGGAATGAGCAAGTCAATTTTCATTTAAACACGTCAGACCGTCTGACTACTGAAGGGAAACTCACTATTATTAAAGGTTTAAGTGATAAAGAAGAGAAGTCCAAATGTAAAGAATGAGAATGGTCTATCAAATTAAGTGTGACTATTGCAAACAATATTAAAACTACTATTTCACAAACAAAAAATGCAATGAAATATTTAAAATTTGTTGAAGAATATTTTTATTTTGCTGATAAGTCATGTGTTGGTACATTAATGGCACAACTCATGATCATGAAGATTGATGGGTCATAGAATATGCAAGAACATACCATTTAGATGACTAATATTGCAGCATAATTAAAGAGCCTAGGAATGGCTATGGATGACTCCTTAGTTTAGTTTATTTTAAACTCACTAATCTTCAATGTAGTGGCTTTCAAATTAACTATAAAATTATTTTGAAAAAAAAAATGAAATATTAATGAATTGATCAGTAAACTTGTGTTGGAGAAAAACAAAGTTAAGAAGTTAGAAAATCATTTTGTCAACCTCACTATTAAGGAGTTGAGACATTGAAAGCAAAAGTTAAAAGTTTAGGTTATTAATCCTCCTTTGGTTGACAATTAGATTGATAAGAAGCAATGCAATAATGATAAGTGTTTTTGTAAAAAAAAAAAGGGCATTATCAAAAGAATTGCTCTAAATGCAAGACTTGGTTTGAAAAGAAATGTATATCAAATACTTCTATTTGTTTTGGAATCAAACTTGATTGATATGGCGTAGGAACTCCTTACAAGCCAAACCACAAATTGAACAAAAAATTCTTGTATATGAGAAGTCATGTACAGGTTCCAATGGAAGACATAGGACTTATCATTTGGTTATCATTTAGACCTATAAATGACTCTTCATGTACCTTCAATTTTTAGGAGTCTTATTTTCCTTTCAAAAGATGATGCTTATGGTTTTGATTTTGATTTCGGAAATGGTTGTTTTAATTTATACAAGAATCCTAGATTTTTCAATTTGGAATTCTGATTGATGATTTTGGAAACTATTTTTTGTGGATCAAAACTTTAGTTTATACTCCATGACCTAATTTTAACACCATTATTTTTTCCCTACATTATATAGAGGAAGACACCTCTTACAAATTGTTCCTTTATAAACAATACAATAGTAATACAAATATATAAATGAAATAGAAAGAAATCAAAACAAATAATTTTATAAGTGAATCTTTCCTTGCTTTGATTGCTTTAGAATGCTCCTCAAAGATCTAAAATGTAACAATAATTCCTCTTTAAAATTTTCAAGAATCGACTCCTTCAAATCTTGAAGCTCTCTTTTATAACTTGTACATCAGATTGATTTCCATCTAACAAATAATTGATAAAATGCATCGGTCGATTGATCTAATGTGGATCCGAATATTGCACTTGCAAAATGGTTCTTCTAACTTAGCTATGACCAACATCAATCGACGGATCATTATCATTAGTCGATTGATGCCTAAACAATTGAGTTCTTTAGTAGACTAATAAACTTTCTATATGCTTTTACAGTGCTATCAATCGACTGTTATCTATTTGTTGAGTTGGACAGTCGAGCTTTAAACATTCTATTCATTTAAATTATAATATCAATCGACTACTATTACCGATTGGTCGATTGATTGCACCACAAATCCCCTTATACCCCAATCTCAGGGTTTCGAGCTCATTACTCGATTGAGGCCTCTCATCCAGTCTTACCAAGACTAAATTTTCACTTTCCCTATTCTCAACCAACTAGGAATTCTCCCATTTAGTATTCGAACACCCATGATCTACTGAGACTTCACTCGCCTGACATTCAATCAACTTGACCTGTTAGGACTTCACTTGTCTAGCATCTGGTCAACTTTGACCTGTTAGGACTTCACCATTGTCAAATATCCAATCTCCTTGATCTTTTTGGACTTTACTTCTCATGGCAAACATCCGATCAATTTTAACCTACTGGAACTTCACCATTGCTAAACATTCGATCCTCATTGATGTGTTTAGACTTCTCTTCTCATGCTAAACATTCAATTAATATTGACTTATCAAGACTTCACTATTGTTAAACATCTGATCCTCATTGATCTCTTTGGACATTACATCTCAAGCTTAATATATTTGATCTTTTCTAACCTATTAGGGCATCCATCTACATGCCTAATATCCAGTTCTTTATGATCTGCTAGGACTTCGGTCACTTATCAAGTGTTTGACCTTTCATGATCCACTTGGACTTCTCTTCTCGTATCATGCTCGCGTGCCATGTGTCTAGTCTTCTATGATCCACTTGGACTGCTTTCTCTCGTGCCAAGTTTCCGAATTAACGCAATACACTTGGACTTCACTTCTCTCGTGCCAAGTTTTCGATCAACCGTAACCCACTTGGACTTCATCAATTTGTCAAGTGTCGAATCAATCATGACCTACTTATTCTTGCTCAACCAACCAACATTAAAATCCTTATCTGTCTTGATTAACCTGACTCGAGGTTGCTTACTCTAACAATCTCTCTCTTCAAACTTGACCAACAACTTTCGCCCAGGAATATCGCTCGGTCATCACCATATATTGTTTGAACATCAAAATTCAACTCGAATTCAACTCGAGAATAGTTAATCTTGACCAAAGATTAATTGCAATAACATATATAAATTAAAACTTAATGATAAATTTGCTAAGTCCTTACTGTACAACAACAAACAAGACTTATCCTATTAGATGGAGTCGACTATATGAATCCTCTTACGCCATTGGATTCTATCCCTGCATCATCCATATTCAAATAAATTTTATTTTGTTTTATCGTTGCTAATCAAATTTTCTTTGGTCTTTCTCTTTCTTATTTGATTTGCATATTTGAAATAGTTTCACATCGCCTAACTAAAACATCTACCGGTTGTCTAAATAATATTCGTACCATCTTAAATGTGTCTTTCGAAGTTTTCTCTCAATAAGTGCAATCTCAACTTTCGTTCTGTTATTCTCATTTCTTATTTTATTCATTCTCGTATATCCACACATTCATCTTAATATCCTCATCTCTACAACTCTCATATTCTTTTCATAACATTCAGCTTCATATAACATAACAGGTTTAACTGTTGTTTTGTAAAATTTTCCTTTAAATTTTAAAAGTACTTTACGATCACAAAAATATCGAATGCTCTCCTCCACTTCAATCATAATGCTTGTATTCTATATAGAATATCTCTCTCAACCCCTCCATCTTTTTACAAAAATGATCTTAAATATTTAAAACTTTCAATTACAGAGAACTCATTATTTCCTAACTTAATAATTGTTTCACTGTATCTAATATTATTAAATTTAAATTTCATATATTCTGTATTTACTCTACTAAGTGTAACTTTTCACTTCTAACATTTCCTTTTAATATTTAAGTTTAACATTTATTCCTTCATGTGTCTCATCTACCAAAATAATATCTAAGTCTATTTGCAAAACTTCTTCGAAGGCATGGCATATGTGCATAATATACTATGTCGTACACACCTAAACAAAATCATATGACAAAAGACATAATCACATATTAATAGATAGCATAATCACATATTAATAGATATGGTTCTGAGTACGATGAGTAATTTGGCATTACCAAATCATTGTGGTGGGCATTTGCATTAAAATATTAATATAGTTGGGAAAGCAGTTTTAAAAATTCTTCGTGATTCGTGGACAAATAAGAAACCTAGTTTGAGGCACTTGCACGGTTAGAGTTTCTCTAGTAGAAGTAAAATTTTAATCCACATAAAAGAGAGTTAGATTTTCAAACATTGATTGCATTATTGGCTATCTAGAGAAATCTAAAGGGTATATATTTTATTGTCCTAACCATAATTAAAAAAAATTGGTGAAGGAGGTACAATAAATTGTGAGCAGAAAGGAAGGTATTATAAATATTACTTTATTTGTGAATGTTCCTCTATCTAGTGTTGTTCTAATTGTTGAAAAATGTCATAACAATGCTAAACAACATTTAGATAATGAAATATCCTTTGAAGAAACTAACCTAAAAAGGTTGATGAGTTACAAGAAATGTCAATGAGAAGATCTCAAAGAATCACAAGCCATAGAAAGTTGAGTCAAAAAATGGATTAATTCAATGAAAGAATTGCAATCCATTCATGAAAATGAAATTTGGGATATCATTGAATTGCCAAAAGGTTTCAAACGAGTTGGATGCAAATGAGTTTTTAAAACCAAGTGTGACTCAATAGAAATATCGAACGATATAAATTCAACTTATTGCTACAGGCTACACTCAACAAGATTACATTGATTATAAAGAGACATTTTTGTATCTCTTAAAGAAAGACTCATTGCTTATTATTATGGCATTGATACCTTATTATGATTTGGAGTTATATTAGATGAATGTAAAAATAACCTTTCTAAATGGAAATCTAGAAGAAGTGTATATGGAGCAAATTGAAGGTTTTTCAATTAAAAGAAAATGTCATATAATGTGTAAACTTAAGAAATCAATAAATGGACTTGAAAACAATGGTATATTAAATTTAATGATACCATTACATTTTAGTTTGGAAGAAAATGTTGTTGATCGTTGCATATACTAAAAGATAAGTGGAGCAAAATTATATTTTTAGTGTGATGATATCTTGCTTGCTCATAATGATTTAGGCATGCATGAAACCAAAGACTTTCTCTCGAAGAATTTTGAAATGAAAAATATAGACGATGCATTCTATGTGATTGAAATTGAAATATTTCATGCTAGATCACAAGGATTATTAGGATTGTCTCAAAAGAATTCTAAAAAGGTTTAATATGAAAAAGTGTTTTACTGGAATTATTTTAATTCATAAAGGGGACAAATTTAGTCAGATGCAATGTTCAAAGAATGATATGGAACGAAAATAAATGGATTCAATTTCATATGTTTATAATGTAAGAAGTCCAATGCATGTGCACACTTGTATAATATCGGATATTAATTTTGCAGTTGGAATGCTCGACGGGTATCGAAGTAATCTGGAATTGATCATTGAAAAGTTGATATGAAAGTTTTAATATATCTTCGAGGCACCAAGAATTACATCATCATGTATAGAAAAACTAATCACTTGAAAGTAGTTGGTTACTTGGATTCAAATTTTACTAGATGCATTGGCAGTAGAAATTTCATTTTTGGTTATTTGTTTCTTCTTGGATAATGAGCAATATCATGTAAAAGTGCTAATTAAACAATATATGATTGTCTTATCCACAATGAAAGTTGAGTTTGTGGCTATTTTGAAACTATAATTCATGCATTATAACTGTAAAAGTTTATTTTAGGACTTGGAGTTGTTGACACTGTTACTAAACCGTTAAAAATTTATTGCGGTAATTCTACAGTAATATTCTAAAAAAAATACTCAAGAGGTACTAAGCATATCAAATTAAAGTATTTTATCATTAAAGAAGTTCAAAAACAAAGAGTGTCAATTGATTATATTAAAACAAATCTCATAATTGTAAATCAATTACTAAATATTTGCAATTAAAGAAATTTAAGGAACATATACACAGAATGAATTTTGGTTGCCCTTTCAAACAAAACAAAAGATGAGCTCACTTATATGTTTCTAATATTCAATTTTTAGTTATAGTGTGCTTACTATGTTATGTATTATAACATAAATTGCCTAAAATCCTTATTATGGACTATTATGAAATAATATGATTTATTTATAGACCTAGTACATTAGGACACCAATGTTTATGTTATATAGAAAGAAGTATGTTATATGATTAATATACGATCACTATAACTCACATTTGTTGTTCTATTATATTGAGATAATTATAATGTCATAGGATGATGAGTTTTTGATGCTTGAATTTATAATGCATTATACTTATGTTTTAAATTTTAGTTTCATTAATCTTTTAGGTTAAATGGGAGAATGTTAGATAGTTGCCATTTTGGTGCCTAAATAACTGGCCTACAAATAAAATAAATTTTAAAACATATAACATCATAAATGAGAAGTTACTATTTCATAACTAACTTCATAGATATATAAGAAGCCGTTGAATGAAAAAATGGATCATTCATCCATATATTATTATTATTATTATAACTAATATGCCTAATAATAATTATTATTATAATTGATGCACAACATCAAGGAGCTAATAGCTAAGCATATATAGAGATCCTCTCTCTGTAAAATACGGAAAAAAAAAAAAATTTATATATATGGATTAACCCTTTAATTAATTGGGTTTAATTAGTGGATTAAATTGGGCTCAATAAGTGGATTAATTGGGTTAGAATTCGAATTGGGCTTGGGCTGGTATTAGTTTATTGGGCTGAATCTATTGGGCTGAGCCCATTGGGCTGAATTCTTTGGGTTTAATGGAATTTGGCTGAACCGGTTGGGGTTTGAACTGGTTCGATCGAATTAAATGTCGGAAAAACTCGATCAACTGCATCTTCACATCGCGATTTCCTTTTCGATCGCGATTTCCTATTTTTCCCCCATTTCCACGCCGCGATCCCAACTTTCTTCTCTTCCTCGTTTCGCCGCCGCAGCCTTTCCGATCGCGACGCCGATTCTTCTCTGCTGCGAACGCCCTCTCTCCGAGCTTCCTCCCGTCGGTTCTTCTTCCTAATCCCCACTGCTCGAGTTCGGGATTCCGGTGCCTTTCCTCTGCATCGTATTGTCGCCAGGCGCCGTCGTCGCCCGGCCTTTCGTCGAATGCCTGCAGCTGCCACACCCGGTCGTCGCCTGCATTCATCGGGGATTGGCCCCACCGGAGGTGTTCTCCTCTTCCTTATCCAGATCCCTGCCGACAGCTGACCTCGCCGCCCTTCTTCTCCCGGTCCGACGACAGCAAACACCATAGCCATGGCTGAGATCTGCACGATTGATGCAGCGACGGTTCTTATTGCAGTTGATCTACCAGTTCTTATTCGTCGTTGCCGCCAGATCTTCTCTGTTTTCTGGATTGCGGTGAGTCCTTATCCGCTTGTCATCATCGCCGGAATACAGCTCAGATCGATTATTGGACTCTCATTGGTTGGTTGTCTTCGTTTTCCCTTGATCACGAGCTGCTGCTATTTTGGATTCCGACGATAGTCATGTCTACATCAGAACGGAGGCATTGTGGGAGGTATCAGCCGGTTGTTTCCTGGTTTGATCTTGTATGATGGTTGTGAGGATTTAGCAAGCTATTGAAGTGTGTTTTGGATTTGCCAGAGACCGAGAAACTGGGCAGTGAAGCGTTGAGGGAAATTTGGGATCAACGAAGCGGTGGAAGTGAGGCTCGGATGGGTAAGCTTGAAATTGAAACTTATGATTTGTATTTGATATGGATATTATGTCATTGCTGTGTGGTTATTGGGTTGTTATTAACAGCTAGTCGAGGAAGGTTGTTCCTTCTTGTAATGATCTAACATAGGTGATTAAGAAAATGGATAGATCAATTGATGTGGATACTTGTTTAGGATAAGTGGATAAACAGCTGTGGTCGAATCCATTTGGTGGTTATAGATGGCTACTTCAATGGTGGATCAAGATGTTTTGCAACGGAAGCTAAGCTAGGTAAGTCGATTTGGAATTTGATACCATCAGTGGACTTATGATAGTACTTGTCAATGTTGCATGTTGATCGCAGGACTTTAATTAGTGATGATGCTCGTAGTTATGGATGGCTGATCCGAGCTACATATCAGGTGGGTAATATCTACCTGGTCCGGTAGTTTTGATCAAATTCCTGTGCATGATTTTGGATTTATGTTTATACCTGTTTACCTTAAATCCACTCTTATTTAATCATATGCTTGTACTGCCTTGACCTTTGAGATATATACTCTGTTACTCATTGATTATCTAGCACGGATAGGAACTATAAGCCCTATTATGTATTAGCTGATAGAAGTTCAGTAAGTACATGTGGTTAGGGTTATCTTTGTGACCTCAGATTGGGTTACTGTGTTCCATCACTAGGGTTAGGTGATGGATTGGATTATGGAGTCGATCGTTATATCATATCCGTATTAGTGGTGTATTTATGATGGATCTAGTTGTCTGTGCATAGATAAGTGTATGGTTGTCAGTATGTGACCATGGACTAGAGGTCCTAGCGCGATGGTATATCCATTATGGATTGTGTGCCTGTGTATGGTTATATGAGCAGTCGATTGTATATCGCCATCGACTAGAGGTCTTAGCGTGGTGGATCGGATGATATGACTCTTTGTGCGATAGAGAGAGTCTTGTGATTGTAGTCCTTGCATAGTTGACTTTGGTTGACCAGACTCCCGTGGGATAGGTGGAGGCGAGGATACATGTATGGAGCTACGATCATTACATTGCATGCATCGGCAGACGAGGTCTCCCTTGTGGATGAGACGGTCGTCGTCATCCCGCCTCCCGCCACTCGGGTAGTGGTAGTGAGGTTGAGGGCGAGCATTGGATGCGCGCGCTCCACTGATTATGAATGGTAGTAGGGAGACGACCGCCACCGAGCAGAGTGGTGTTAGCACTCGCCCACTATAGCGGTGGTTGTGCGACGTCGGTTGTCACTGTGAGCCTGCTCGTCTACTCATGGGTAGTGATGGAGCGACCGCAGGGACCCCGGGAGTAGTTAGCTTTTACGCGCTTATACGCTACTCATTCATACTACCCAACTCTGGCCACTCGAGAGTAGTGGCGGTAGTCGGGCTAGTCGTCATCCGGCCACACCGCCATCGGGGTCGTGGTTGACGTCCGCAGCATACGTGCCATGCGTATGCACGATGATATATATGTATGCATGTATTTGATATATGTTTTACATATGCCCGTGAGATGATGCATTTGATTCTTTGCGATATGTTTTTCATCGTACATTATATACGCCATTTGCATATTATATCTTCGTGTGATACATGATCGTATGTTGATTCGTTATTATATGCATTTGATTAGCATCATCGTATCGCGTGTAGTGCGGATAGGGTTATTATACAGTGATCATATCATCGTATACGTCGAGTATCGTCGTATGGATTGACAGTACATTATATGGGTTATGTTATTGTATATCCGAGGATGATATAGCTTATGGTGTTGCAATCGCCGTACGCTGTACATTACTTTATGTTGATTGATCGATTCAGTATATACATTGAGTATGACTTTCATCAGAGTTACTTGTTATTAGAGTCGGATAGATGTATGTCTATTGGACTCATGTTGTATACTATAGATCTTCACATGTATACTTGTAGATCTATCCTTATATGTTGCTCATGCACTTTCTATATATTACCCCGAGTTTATACTCACCACCGGACCTCGGGCTTCTGTCGCCTGAGATAATAGGTAGAAGATTCCTTGGGCGCTCGAAAGCTCACCGATCCCATCTCACACCTGGACGAATGAATATGTTTAGTGTTGTATCCTTACGGATTGATGGTTTGGGTCTTTCATCATGTATTTTCCGTATTTGTGATATACGGACATATTGTATGTATTTGGTCTTTGATTCGATTTCTTATGATTCTTGTCGTGTCAAGTCACCCGAGTGCACATTGGTCTCAGATCTTGTTGATCCGTTTGTATTGTTTCCGCGGTGTTTAGTATGTTTGATATGTTGATATCCGTGTATATCATATTGTTGTTAATGCGGGCCTACTGCCTCAGATTAACTCGATATGTTGCCACGCATGAGGAGATGTCGTCCGTTGCTTTTGTGGCAAGATACCCCGGCGCGTGACAATTTTATCGTATCGTGAGCCCTAGGTTGCGAAGTCCATTTTCGGATTTTATTTCGTTCGGACATCGAGTTTTGCTTTACTCGGTTTTGATTCGTGAGTTCTGGGATCTGGCTGTTGCGGACATCTC
Organism: Wurfbainia villosa; assembly: GCA_025175895.1. Lineage (NCBI taxonomy): Eukaryota > Viridiplantae > Streptophyta > Magnoliopsida > Zingiberales > Zingiberaceae > Wurfbainia > Wurfbainia villosa. The sequence continues at coordinate 139,182,906 of CM045986.1, read as the reverse complement.
CGAGCTACAAGGTTTAAGGTATGCTAATTGTTATTACATATCCTTCTATTGGTTATGCATTTAATTGCTAATAACATGGATGACTTGTAGGATATTGGTTAGTATTCGTAACCGTGGTTTTAGTTTGACCACGGGAATGATATGTCGAGGTTATTAGATATGTACCGCCATCGAAAAGGTAATTACCTTTCGAGTGGATCGATCCCAAGTCAGCGAGGTTAGGTAGTCACATCTCTTGTGGAGATCAAGAATTACGGTCCCTAAGATTTTCACTAATTATGTTAGTCGGATCATTACCTGGGGTAATGGCTGCAGCGAGTATACTATTGTCGATGAAGATAGTAGAGGATTAGTTTGAGATATTCATAGAGATTTTGATCTCGAGATGGTCGTCTAGGTTGTATAACGTTGAGGTACTTTTGAGTACTTAACTCGTGTTATAAAGAAGCTAAGTTAGCATACCATACCATTATCCTGGATTTAGAGATTGGTGTAAGATATAGGAAATAACCTACGGGAAATAACGTATAACTTAGTCACAATTCAGTGATGTTGTGAGATAGTATTTTCCCACGTCATCTTCTTTGACTCATCGTCAGGGAATTCTTGAGCTTCAGGTTGGGTGATCGTCTGGTGACGAAAGTACCAAGCAAAGTCGTTAGACTGACGAGGGTTACGACTACCTAATAGCTCGAGAATGTGATTGACATGTCTTAAGCCACTCACAGTTTATTGGCTGACATTTTGATCAGGATGTTTGGATCTTCTATCAGATCTTACCGGAAGTGCATAGACCGAGTCATGTGTATAGAAATGACTCGTAGCAAGTGTTTTAAGAGTTGAGATTTGATAAGCATATATTGCAAGTCAAATTATTGGAATTAAGTCTCGAATGAATGTTGGATAAAAAGGAGCAAGATTAAAGTCATGAGTCACGAGCGACTATCGGAGAGTTTTTCGATCATGTAAGACCGACAGATTGTCAGAGCTTCTCATGTTTATCAAATGAACTCGAGGAAAGACTCAAGGGAGATTATGTGTGCGCGATGGTTACGATGAGACACAGAGCCGGATTATCCGATGGACCATCAGATCTGCTTTACAATACGCACGATTCACGAGAAGAGTATGTATTTCAAGACTCGGTGGAAGACTATGGATGATGCTTTCGAGCGGATGATCCACAACCCTGGAAGCCGAGATCACGAGTAAGAATGGATCACATCGCGTGATCTACTACCTCGCATATAGTGGTGTTCTTCGATACTTCATCCGAGAGAAGAGAGTTACTCAGTACTATTAGCAGAAGACATCTCAGAAGACCCAGACCTTCAGACGACAGCAATTACCTTCCCAGGCGGGATTATGATTTGTTCAGAGGAGAGAGATTTTACGACGATAGTCGATCTACGCAAAGATTCTCGATTGCAAACTATACCTTTCACAGAGATGGAGCGCTACGACGCTGGCGCTTCTTGATTTTTGACGATGTGTACCCTTGCCAAGATAACAGTGTTTATCATCTCCGATGCTTGTTTGATTGTACCTCGCCAAAGATTGACTTTCGCCTCCATGATAGTCTTTGCATCTACATGAGCTCACCGGCCCGCAATGTATGTTGGACAAGTTTACATGATTACTCGAGAAGAAGTATAGAAGACCGAAGGATCGGTCATTCGAGGTATTACTTTAGGTTATCCTATTCAGATATATCGAGAGATCCGGTAGTTTAAGGGTATTTTTGTCTAGAACATTCTTGGATAGGGCTCAAGGGTTCTATCGACATGCGTTGGTAATTTTCTCTACCAGTCAGTTGAGATGTTGATCAACAATCAAAGTCAAGGGATACCCTAGCCTCAGACATACCTCTACTATGTACATATCCTTATGGATAGTTAGATGTTGGAGCGTTGGTATAACTTGTATCTCTGGATGTACGTATAATTCGAGAACATTCGGATATAGATTCTGATGAACTCCCTTGTCATCCGACGGGCAAGTGGAATACGCGATTGAGGTGATTTCGAATAATCCCGATATCGGGACCTCATCGAGATGATTTTATGGGTATCGTGTTGCTAAACACTATGGGAGATTTATCCGCCTCAGTGTTTCTTCTTGAGAAGACTTGTAACTCTTTGTAAGAAGAGTCGACTTTGAGGTTATGCATCGATTATTGATGATTGGAATGTAGTTGTTGGAAATAATATCCCGTCATGGATAGATGCTCTGCTTAGATCACCTAAATAACACATGTGTATACCCTAGGGTCGATCTATTGGGGTTGATATCAGAGTGACTTAGTGTCATACAATTATCATCATTTGCGTGTGACGAGTGAGCTATCATCACCTAAAGTAAAAGGACGCAGGTGTGTAAGACGACATTTCATACTTGGTATGAATTTTACGAGTGGGTGATAATGTCGTTAGACTCTATCGACGATTTAGTCGCTTCATGGATTTAAGGAATCAAGTACTCTTAGAGTATTTAAGATCGATTGTCATCATATCTGGAGGATATATTTATGGATATATTCCCAATCTTGAGGGAAGTTGTGATTTTCCTAGATTGATTTGGTATTTACCATAGATGAGGATAGGATGATGCTAGCGATACTATACTTCGACTATTGTTGGACCAAGGTGATGGAAATCACCGGTCGAAAGTTTGGGGAAGCTAGGTTTTAGGGCCTAGAAGGGGTTGACTTTTGTGTCTGTTAGTTAATCCGTCCGATATGGATGGAAGAGTACGCACATGATGCAATATTTCGTGATTAGGAGCGATCCCGATGCGCTTAAATGAGACGTATATTATGTGTATGCTAGTTGAGAAACTAGCGAGATCGTCATTCTGTCTTCCGCTTACTTTCGATTGAGAACGAATTTTGGACATTAGATTAATTTCTCTTGTGAGAATAAATCTGTCTTTGGGAAGGATGGTGGTTCCCGTGAGTTGCATTCGATTTAGGAAGAGTTGTTTCGGAGACTCTTCAATTAGTGGTGATTTATTGGAGTGTATCCAAAATAGTGAGTATTGAGACGTTAGGTTGGTGGAACGATATGTGAGACATGGTTGATTTCGTAGTCTGATGTTGGTGTGCCAACATGTAAAAGTGGAATATAAATGACCAGTAGGGTTACGTACCGAGAAGGAAGTGGGAGCCTAGTACGTTAGACTGCGTTGGGAGATTATTTAGAATTCGGAAAGGACTTGATCGGATGTGGGTAGTCGATGATCGATTAGCTAGGTCCGCTCATTTTCTTTCGAGCCGTAAGATGGACTCGCTGATCGCTGATGAAATTATATCCATGGAGTAACCTCGGAGTATCATTTCGATATGATTCATGATTCACCTTACATCGCAAAGTTTCCCATCTACATGTATAGAGCTCCACTGTACAATTATCGACGCCTTAATAGGTCGATTGAGAGAGTATATAAGAGTCGAAATATAATATTCGAGCTCAAGACTCCACTTAGTCACTTGAGGTGACTTGCTCAGATACTGAGATGGTTATTGTGACATTTCGTGCTTGTACATGAGTTGGAAATTTGGGGACCAAATTTTTATAAGTGGGGGAGAATGTAAAATACGGAAAAAAAAAATTATATATATGGATTAACCCTTTAATTAATTGGGTTTAATTAGTGGATTAAATTGGGCTCAAAAAGTGGATTAATTGCTTAGAATTCAATCGGGCTTGGGCCGGTATTAGTTTATCAATCAATCTATCAATGAGCCCATTGGGTCAATTCTTGGGTTTAATGGAATTCGTCGAACCTATTGGGGTTTGAATCGGTTCGATCAATTAAATGTCGAAAACTCGATCAATCAGATCTTCACATCGCGATTTCTTTTCGATCGCGATTTCTATTTTTCCCCATTTCCACGCCGCGATCCCAACTTTCTTCTCTTCCTCGCTTTCGCCGCAGCCTTTTCCGATCACGACGACGATTCTTCTCTCACGCGAACGCCTCTCCGAGCTTCCTCTTCTTCTTCCTAATCCCCACCGCCGAGTTCGGATTCCTGCCTTCCTCTCAAGCATCAGATTGTCGCCATGCCGAGTACTGCCGCCGCCGCCGAATGCTCGCACCGCCACACCCGGCCGTCACCGATTCATCGGGATCGCCCCACCGAGGTGTTCTCTCTTCCTTATCCAGATCCTCGCCGACACCGACCTCGCCTTCTTCTTCTCCCGGCCCGACGACAAGAAACACCATAGCCATGGCGAGATTCGCACGATCGATGCAACGACGGTTCTTATCAATTGATCTACCGGGCCTATTCGCCGCCGCCAGATCTTCTCTCGCTCGATTGCGGTGAGTCCTTATCCGCTTGCTATTCTCTATCGTCGCCAGTCGCCGCCACCGCACGAGCTCAGTCATCGCCAATACACGATCGATTATTGACTCTCATCGTTGGTTGTCTTCGCTTTCCTCGATCACGAAGCCGCTATTTCGATTCCGACGATAGTCATGTCTACATCGTAATCGGAGGCATCAGGGAGGTATCACCGCTGTTTCCTCGGTTTGATCTTGTATGATGGTTGTGAGGATTTAGCAAGCTATCAAGTGTGTTTTGATTGCTTTCAGAGACCGAGAAACCGGGCAAGAAGCGCTGAGGGAAATTTGGGGATCAACGGTTGGAAGTGAGGCTCTGATGGGTAAGCTTGAAATCAAACTTATGATTTGTATTCGATATGGATATTATGTCATCAGGTGGTTATCGGGTTGTTATTAATTAAATTAGTCGAGGAAGGTTGTTCCTTCTTGTAATGATCTAACATAGGTGATTAAGAAAATGGATAGATCAATCGATGTGGATACTTGTTTAGGATAAGTGGGTGGTCGAATCCATTCGTGGTTATAGATGGCTACTTCAATGGTGGATCAAGATGTTTTGCAAACTAAGCTAAGCTAGGTAAGTCGATTTGGAATTTGATACCATCGCGGGACTTACGATAGTACTTGTCAATGTTGCATGTCGATCGCAGGACTTTAATTAGTGATGATGCTCAGAGTTATGGATGGTCCGATACGAGCTACATATCGTGGGTAATATCTACCGGTCCTGTAGTTTTGATCAAATTCTGGTGCATGATTTGGATTTATGTTTATACCGCTTACCTTAAATCCACTCTTATTTAATCATATGCTTGGACCTTTGAGATATATATACTGCTACTCATCGATTATCGATTATCTAGCGGAGAACTATAAGTCCCTATTATGTATTATGATGTTCAAGAAGTACACGTGGTTAGGTTATCTTTGTGACCTCAGACGATTGGTTATCGTTCCATCACTAGGTTAGGTGATGGATTGGATTATGGAGTCGATCGTTATATCATATCCGTATTAGTGGTGCATTTATGGTGGATCTAGTTGTCTCGCATAGATAAGTGTATGGTTGTCAATGTGACCATGGACTAGAGGTCCTAGCGATGGTATATCCATTATGGATCGTGTCGTATGGTTATATGGACGGCCGATTGTATATCGCTATTAACTAGAGGTCTTAGCGTGGATCGTCGATGAGTATGACTTTTTGTGGCGATAGAGAGAGTCTTGTGATCGTAGTCCTTGCATAGTTGACTTTTGGTGACTGACCAGACTCACGGATAGGAGGGCGAGGATACATGTACGGAGCTACGATCATTACATCGCATGCATGCCGACGACCGTGGTCTCCTCTGTGGAGACGGTCGTCAACATCCCGCCTCCCGCCACCACTGTAGTGGTAGCAGGTGGTCGAGGGGAGCATCGACGCCGCGCTTCTACCACCATGGATGGTGGTAGCCGGAGACGCACACCGCCACCGAGCAGAGTGGTGTTAGCGACTCGCCCACCATGACGCGGTCAGGCGACGGTGCAGCTTGTCTGCGCAGAGCTCGCCTCACTCATGGGTAGTGACGAGCGACAGCAGGGGACCCCGGGAATAGTTAGCTTTTACGCTTATACGCTACTCATTCATACTACCCAACCCTGGCCACCGAGAGTAGCTGAGTCGGGCTAGTCGTCATGCCGTACACCGCCATACCGGGTCGGGTCGACTGTCCGCAGACACGGCCATGCATATGCAATCGATGATATATATGTATGCATGTATTTGATATATGTTTTACATATGCTTAGATGATGCATTTGACATCGTGATATGTTCGTTTCATCATGCTACATGTCATTTGCATATTATATATCGTGTTGAGCAACATACGATATATACGCTGTTCCATCGTTATATGCATTTGATTAGCATCATGTCATTGTGTGGTACGGACCGTTATTATACAGTGATCATATAACTCATACCCGAGTATCGGTCGTACGGATCGACCGTACATTATATGGGTTATGTTATCAGATATATCCGTGATGATATAGCTTATGGTGCGCAGCATCACAGTACGCTGGTACATTACTTTATGTTCGCAATGATCTTTAGATATACATCGAGTATGACTTTCATCAGAGTTACTTGTTATTAGAGCCTGATAGATCCGTATGTCTATTGGACTCATGTCAGATACCTAGATCTTCACATGTATACTTGTAGATCTATCCTTATATGTTGTTCATGCACTTTCTATATATTACCCCTGAGTTTATAATCACCACCCCTGGACCCTGGGTTTCCTGTCGCCCAGATAACAGGTAGAAGATTCCTCGACGCTCGAGCTCGCCACCGATCCCATCTCACGCGACGAACGGATATGTTTCTGTCAGATCCTTACGGATTGATGGTTTGGGTTTTTCCCTGTATTGTTTCCGTATTTGTGATATACGGACATATTGTATGTATTTAGTCTTTGATTCGATTTCTGTTATGATTCTTGTCGTGTCAAGTCACTCCGGAGTGCACAGTTGATCTTTGTATCTTGTTGATCTGTTTGTATTGTTTCCGCTGTGTTTAGTATGTTTGATATGTTGATATCTGTGTATATCATATTGTTGTTATGGGCCTACGGGCCTTGTATTAACCCGATATGTTGCCACGTACAGGGGAGATGCCGTCTGTTTGCTTTTCGGCACGGCATACTCCCGGGGCGTGACACTCTCCGCTTATAAATAAATAAATAAATAAAAGCACAATGATGTTCATTAATGTATAAATGAAATGTGTTTTTTAAAAAGAAAAGAAAAAAAGAGAGAAATTAATATATACAAAATAGTAATTGTATTACAATGGCTTGATCATGAAACTCAGGTGTGTAAAACTCATGAATTCAAGATTCGTTGAATTATCTAAAGTAGCGAAAATATTAATTAACATCTCACGGCATCAAGCAAGAAGAAAGGACATGAAAGAAGCAACGTTTTTTATCCATTGCAAAAGCATTGTCTTTGTTAGAAAAGATAATGTTTTTTATCCGTTGTCATTGACTGAGCTTTTAACAACAGTATTTTTAACAAAGCTTTTTTAGTCATATAGATAACGGATAAAAAGTTTTGTCTATTACCTTTTTTCTTACATACACACTTATTCTTGATAGTTGATTTGTGATCTTACCATCTCATCAGTGTAGTTGGAGGTTTAATGCCCACTTAATTGGAGGCTAGAACTAAGGTTTCTAATTTTTTTTATTTGACATACTTAAAGAACAATACATACAAAGGGAATTTAATTTGGGTATCTTCTAAAAGAGATTAAACTTTCATGGTGTTAGAGAATTGGTTTATGTAATCAATAAATTGAATATGGATATGGACGACTATTTCACGAGTAGAGAATTGTAAACCAATTTCTCGAGTGAATGAGAAATTAAGATTTAAGATTGTTCGAGTAATGAAAGGTCAGAATGTTTTGATCATATGAAAATATTAGCTCCCATACGAGTCAGGTTTACGGACAAGAAGACATGAGCGTTAACTCAAGTATGTGTAAATGTTAATTCACATGAAATGATTAAGGGGTGATGAGAAATTGATCAAAATTAATTTTACTATTGAGAAATCAATTAACCATTAAGGATTAATTAATTGATTGATTAATTATCAGTTAATTACTTAATTAATTGATCAATTAATTATTATTGCATGCCAAGGAATGCAGCCCGCAAAAATTAAAAGGATTAATTGATTTAATTGAATTAATTAACACTTTTCACCACTTAATATACCCTTTCAACCTTATAAATAGTCCTCTTCTTCTTACTTAATTCAATAACAAGCATCACATGCAGTGACGGAGAGAGAGGGGGAGGGTGTGCGGAAGCACCCCCTTCCTCCAGAAGGTAAAGGTAGTCCTCTCTTGTTGGTCGTCGACCATTAGTCCCAACCGCTGTCAAATTTCATTGAGCACCCATTCAAATTTCAATCTATATTTGCCACTAATTCACATGCAATACTAGTTGTGAGCTTTCTTTCCTCCCTCTCCTTTTTAAAAGAATTCTAAGGTTTTGAAGGTTTATTAGGACTCAAAAATTGAAGTGTTCTTATTTGGAGCTGAACTGTAGGTTGTTATATCTTGGGAAGCAATTGCTAATAAACCTTGGAGGGATAATATTGTCTCAAGGAAAGAAGGCTCAGCCTTCGGCTCGACCTTAAATCTCTTAGTTGAAGGGATAAGTTTACCCGAACAAATATGTCGACATCCGAGAAGAAGTTCAACGACCGATGATATGAAGTCAGTGATTGACAATACCAAGAAAAGTACATTGAGAATATAAAGAGGGCTACATTGTCAGACTGCACCCCATATATTCGAGTAGTAGACTTAATAATAAAGAGAGTGATCGGACCCAAGTTATTGCATTGGCATCGACAATTTCCGACAACAATATTAAGATGATATTTAACAACCATGGATTCTAGTTCTACCGGCTAAAACTTGAGTTCAAGTTAAGACAAAATGAGACCTGTGTGGAGGTCAAAATGAATGAGTTAGAAGGATTGCATCACACATGTTACAATTGATCAAGAGATTGAGTCTTAACTCCTATTATGCTGAAGCCAAAAGAATTTCTTACATTCCCCACTTCAATAGTAACCAAAGGACACGTCTTAGGCATCCTGTCAAATAAGCAACTAAGCAAATTATCTTTGGTGAGGAAGAGAGAACAAAATACTGTTCGAGGAATGTCTATCAACTGTATCTTAGTCACGTTGCTCCAAATAATTTTGCGGAACACGAGAACCATGTAAGGAAATGATAAATTCTATGTTGATAAGGTAGGTGGGTCAGGTCTTCATTTGTGCTGGTTACAAGGCTAGATGCTTTTGTGTATAAATTTCTCTTATTGGGCAAGCTGAGGATAAGTGTCCTAGTTGATTACAAGCATATAGCAAGTAAGTGTGAGTAGTTGCATATGTCTTTTTTGGTTTAAATTTTCTAATATGTTTTTCTTTATTTAAGTGAAATGAAAATTTTATCTCAGTTATAGAAAGATCATAAATCTTCCTATGAAGCCAATAAATGTTGGGTATTTTAGATAAGATGCAAATAGCCAAATTGATACTGATGGGGTCGGGGGTTTTTCTGATCAAGATCAAGCTTTTTCCGAGAAGTCTATGTGAAATCCCGAGCGATTAGGGTGTTTCCTGAGCAGTATGTTGATTTTCTGAGCAGCAAGTATTTTTCTCGAGCAGTGTATGTGCTTCCCGAGCAGTATGTACGATTCTTGATCATAGTAGGGGTGAGCGGGGCAATGTTGTTCAGTGACTAAAAATGGTGTTAACAGAGCCGTGTATGAGTTTCCTGAGCAGTATATAGGTTTCCCGAGAAGTGTGTATGATTCCCAAGTACAATGGGGAAAGCAGGGCAATATTGTTCAATGAATTAGTATGATGCTAGCAGAGCAGTTAGTGTGTTTTTATTCTTCGAGTAGTATGTTTATTTCCCGAGCAGTGTGTGTGATTCCCGAGTACAGTGGAGCAGGATAGTATTGTTCAATGAATAAGTATGGTGCTAGCAGAGCGGTTAGTGTGTTTTCCGAACAGTATGTTTATTCCCTGAGCAATGTGTTTGTTTTCCGAACAATGTGTTCATTTCCCGAGCAATATGTTTATTTCCCGTGTAGTGTGTTTATTACCCGAGCGGTATGTTCGTTTCCTGAGCTACTTAGGTGTAGAATACGGAAATATATATATATATATATATATATATATATATATATATATATTAATTAACTCGTTAATTAATTAGGATTAATTAGGCTGAAATGGGCTGAATGGATTAAATAAATTGGGGGGGCTGAGATGGGCTTGGGCCGAACACGGGCTGGGCTGAATCCAATCCGATTGAGCTTAGGATTGAGTTGGGTTAACCGGATCAGTCGAACGACGTTTATAAGCTGCCGAACGACTGATTTCATCAGATCGCGATTTCGGTTTCCACTTCTTCTTCTCCGCCTCGCTCTTTCGCTCCGCGCAATCACTGCGCTGATCGCCGATCTCGTCGGCGATCCGGTGCGAGTCGCTCGACAGCGCCGCCTTGGTAGTAGATCCCCAGTCGGAGGTTGGGAAGAGGCTACCTTAAGGAGTGTCGCTTCTTCGCTTCTACGAGACGGAGGTGTTGCTGCCGCAGAAGTCGCCATCGGAGGTAAGGATCGAATGATGGTTTCCTTTTCGAGTAGAGATCTGGTTTTTGGGTTGTTTTTAGCTCAGATCGATTTTTGGCAGTGATCGGGAGTTGGGTTGTTTCGGCGAGCAGTCGGGATTTGGGGGGATAACGCCGCCGGTGAAGTTGATCTCGGTAAGTTGGATCTAACCGAATACTATCTAACTATGGTATCCATTGATTGAGTTTTGGTATCTTTGTGATCGTTGGATTTGCGTTGTATTGGAAATTTGATTCTGGCGGGTATTTGGGTGTGATTCGGGTAATTCCAAGGATGATTTTCGTTTTGTGTGGTTGTGTGGAAGAGAGGATGCGAGGTAATCCGCGCCGAGCCGCCACGATGGATGGGTAGTGTTCGCTTATTATGAAATTGGTTGTCGGCGCGTGGTTGATTTGGAGCTCTTTCAGTGGGCAGAAGTTGAGCCGGAGTGAACTGCCGGAGGAAATCGGAGATGGATGAGTTGTGGTGATTTCGGTATGTATATGATGATCTGTGTGCTATTGTGATCCCGGGAATTGGTTGATACGGGTGTGTTTGTGATCACAGTGTGCTTATAGGGTTGTTGAGGTATGAAATGATTGGGATTAATCTGTGATTACGGTAATGGATTTGGAGATTTTAGTGTTTGGATCGTATGAGTTATGATGTATAAGCTTAGGAGGTGGTTATAATGTCTTTGGGAAAAGAATACGAATATAAATGAGTTAGTATTTTATTCGTATTATTATTGGAGCTTTATGCTTAATTCTAATTTGTTATTATGTGCAGGTTTGGAATACTGGCAGCCCGCGCGTGAGGATTATACGAGCCGTATCGTGGGTAATATCTACCGGTCCGTAGAGTTCGATCAATTCTAGTGCAGCCTTTACATATGGTTATTCTTGTTTACCTTAGATCCACTCATATTGTATCTTGTGCTTGTACTTAACTCGCGATCTTTGAGATATTCTTTGTTAATCTATCATACCTTTATCTCGGATAGAAATTATAACCACAGTTGTTTGTTAGCCGATAGGTATTGATTAAATGCATGTAGTCACTAGTGTGGACTTAGATGGGGTTACCGGGTTCCATCACTAGGTTAGGTGATGAGTCTGCCAGTACCGCATATATTAGTGAGTTAACTTGATGAACCTATTTATCCGCACATAGGTAAGTAAGTTGGGATTCTGGATCAATCGTCCTTGCATGGTTGACTTTTGTTGACTAGATCTCCTTGTGGATTAGGAGTGTTGTGGGGATGTATGTGTGAGCTATGCATCATTACATTTGCATGCATCTTGACGAGGTCTTCCTTGGAAGGAAGAGGTCATCGTATCCCGCCTCCCCACCACTCGGTAGTGGTAGCGAGTTGAGGCGAGCATTAGATGTGCGCGCTCGACCACTATATATGGTGGTAGGCCGAGACGCGCACCGCCATCGGCAGTGGTGTTAGCACTCGCCCACTATAGATGGTGGTTGTTACGACGCGTTGTCTGCAGCGGCGCTTGTCTACTCATGGGTAGGGACGGCGTGGCTTGCAGAGGACCCTAGGAGTAGTTAGCTTTTTACGCTTATATACTACTCATTCATTCATACTACCCAACTCGGCCACCGAGAGTAGTAGTAGCTAGAGTCAGTTGTCATTGTCATTGTCGTACTGCCACCGCCACCTCTGGGTCGTGGTTGGACGGTCCGCAGACGATGACCATGCATACGTATGCATTGTTGATATATATGTATGCATGTATTTGATATATGTTTACATATGCGTGAGATCGCATTTGATTCGCGATATGATCAGACATCATGCTACATGCCTTTGCATATTTTATATACCGTTGTGCATGTGTTGAGCATGAGTGTGTATTATTTGGATTATATCATGATATACATTGAGTAATGTTATAGATCATACGGAGGAGGAATGATGCCGTCAGTATGTACATTACTTTATGTAAGTCGATCCGCTCGCTTTATGCTATGAGTAGGACATATATGTGATTCTCGATTACTATGCTTAGTCTTGTATGTCGTGGACTCTCATGCACACATGTAGATCTTCACATGTATACTCAGATCTCTTACCTGTATGTTGTTCATGCACTTCTATATATTACCCCTGAGTTTTATACTCACCACCCTGGACCCTGGGTTTCCTGTCGCCCAGGTAGTAGATAGAAGACTTTGGCAGAGACTTGGAGCATTGCCACCCGATCCCATCTCGCTATTTTCCGAGGGTTTTGTTTCCCATCTCATGTATCTACATATGGACTTTTATTGCTATTGGAGATCGTGATGTATTTTGCTCTTGTGATATTCGATATGGGATTCTGTTTTTGGTATGGACGGATATACCGATGTACTGATGTTGTAGAGTTGTATTTCCATTATGTTTGGCTTCCGCTATTGATGTTATATGTTTTGCTGTGTTGTTATACATTTTCGATATGTGTTATACTGGCTGCGACTTTGTACCGTATTGGAATTGTCATAAGGGGGTGCCGTCCATTGGCCGGACAGAGTCTACCTCGGGGCGTGACATTAGGGGTTTCGGGGTTTCTTTTTGAATATGGCGAAATAAAGAGGGGAGGGTATGCCGAAGTATGGGAAGTGGTAGGAGGAGGCTGAAAATGATTAGTTTAATATATTTAATCATTTGCTTCTGTATTTTGTTTAATTAATACATGGCAGGGAAGCATACAACGTATACGACATTTGAAGGAGATATTTTGAATTAAAGCGGGAAAAACGATTACAAGAGACAGCTTGGCAGAGGACATTAAAGTAAATTCATCTCAAAGAGAACATGGGGTGAACCATCTATAAAAGGGACAGAGGAGGGAAGGATCGGGGATGATTGTTTCTTCGCTATTTGGTACCTCAAAGATCTTCTTCTCACTTTTTCATTTCTTCTACATTGTCATTTTCTCCATACTGTTATTAACTTGAGCATTAGAGTGGCCACACTGGGAAGCCGACCTATTTCTAACCCTCATTCTTACAAAGTGACAGATCCAGCTCTATTGCAAGGATCCAAGGTAATTAAAGAAGAGGATATCTTTTTATCTCATCTCTAATCCTATTTGGTGATAGATCCAGTAATCCATAAGGAGGAGGGAGATTTTGACAGGCTGAAAAAGTGAACACTATTATGTACCAAAAGAGTTGATGCGTCGATACGTACGTACCAATAGTTATAATACACTATGATAACTAAGGAGCTACAAGGACACTAATTTTGGAATGGGAAGTATTGAAATATTTGTTAAAGACTTAATACTATTAAGATAGATCTTTAGTGGTCAGACTTCCATTTAATTATGGAGAATCGTGTAGATTTGCTAATTGAAAAAGCCTACTGAGAGATCAAAGTATACTACATGTCTAGGAGAATGAGTGAAAATCCAATATATGAATCAAGTAATGATAACCCAAATATGCTAATTGGAGATCATTGTTTCAAAAGGGACAACCATTATAACATATTTGACTTTCTGCAGCGCATCATTAATGACACACGGGTATAGCGTATTGTTATTTAGTTTTTACGATGCACGCACTGCGGATAGTATTTTATTTTTACAAAAAATAATACGCTGTCAAATACTATTTTTGTACACGACTAAAAATAATATCCGCAGCGCCCAATTATAATATATTATAATTGTTTTAGTTTTGGTTTTATAATTATGCATGTGATATTATAATTTTGTGTGGTATTTGTATATGATATTATAACTATATGTGGTATTTGTGTTGCATTATAATTGTTTGAGTTTTGATTTTATAATTATTTATATTTATTATTATAATTGTGTGGGGTATATATATTGTATCTCGAGAATGCACTTAACTACAATGCGTGGTTGTGCGTTGCGAATGCACTTAATCGCAGTGTGTGGTTGTGCGTTGCGAATGCACTTAACCGCAGCACGCGGCTGCGCATTGCGAATGCACTTAACCGCAACACGTGGTTGCGCCATGTGAATACTCTTAATGGCAGTGTGTAATGCGTGCTATCGATGTCTTAAGACTTTTAATAGCTTGGAGTTGTGTAGCATGTGATGTGCGCTACGAATAGATTAATTGCGTGCTGCGAAAAGTCAAATTTATTACAGTGAACTAACCTCATTCCCAGGGATGAAGAGGTACCGCCCGTAAAAATGGATATAGGGTAAGCAAAGGCTCTTAATGATTCTTATATTATACCACAAAGTATATAATAGGGTATTTCAAGATATTCTTAATAGGAGATCACCTATATCAATGCAAGCTAGAGTCGTTTCAAAATTGTAAGCATTTAAAAATCTCAAGCATTGTCCATGGCCAAATTGGACATGATAGAGAACTGGTAGAAGTTTAGGGGACTATTGTTTGGATATAGTTGTCTTGATTTACACGACTAAATAATTCAAGACATAATTCATTAGACAGTCAAGTAAATCCGATCATATTCCGCTAAGGAAGATTTAAAACTATAAGTTGGTGGATTGTTAGAAAATTAATTTATGTAACAAATACAATGAATATGGATATGGATGATTATTTCTCGAGTAGACGGTTGTAAATAATTTCTTTAGTGAATGAGAAATTAATATTTAAAATTATTCAAGTAATGAAAGGTTGGTCTATTATGATCGAACAAAATTTGACTTGCATACAATTTAAGTACATTACACAAATACGAGCGCTAACTCGAGTATGTATGAATGCCAATTCATGTATAATCATTTAAGGGGCATTGAAAAATTGATCAAAGTTATTTTTGCTACAAAATAAATTGAGAAATCAATTAATCATAATTGATTATAAAATTAATTAATACATGCACTTAATTAATTAATTGAGATTAATTAATTGGTTAATTTAAAAAATAATTAAGAAATTAATTATAAGTTAATTACTTAATTAATTGATTAATTAATCAATTATTTATGGTTGCATGCTACGTGAGCAGTAGAAATTAAAAGAATTAAATCAATTAATGCTTTTCACCCTTTGGTATACCCTTTCAACCCTATAAATAGTCCCCTCTTCTTCTTACTCAACACAACAAGCATCATAAGCAACACAAGTTGTGACCTTTCTTCTCTCCCCCTCCTCTCTAAAAGAATTCTAAGATTTCAAGGTTTGTTAGGACTCACAAATTTGGAGTGATCCTATTTTGAATCGTAGGTTATTGTATCTTGAAAGACAATTGCCAATAAATTGTAAGCACTTAGGTGAGACAGTATCGTCTTAAAGAAAGAAAAACTAGCCTTTGCCTCAACCTTAAAGCTTATTCGAAAGGGTATGTCAATATCCGAAAAAAGTATTCGATGATCGATGATATCAATGTTAGATACTATTGTATCTTCTGCCGGATATACAAGAGGAGAATATGAAACAATTTGGACTTGTCTGTTGAACCGACCACTTTGGAAGTGTCCTTAGTCGAGATGGGCTTCTTCAAATCAAGACCGTCGAGCTCCTCACAAGTGAGGTCAGGACAAGTCAGAATCTCCATGTTCCGAGCCACTGAGTTGGGAGGCTACTAAGGAGAAGTTTCCAAGCCGAGTCTGGAGGCTTCATCCGTCGAAAGAAGAGCTCGGGCCAGATCGCCGAATTGGTAGTCTATTCGTGTCAGGGCGTCACTCGTCCGTTGAGTTGGGAGACAGCTCGGGAGATATTGCCAAGCTGAACTGGAAGACTTCGTTCGCTGAGTTGTCGAGCTAGGAGACAGATGCGGTGAACACCAAGTGAGAAAATCGCTGAGGCCTGTGTTCACACAGTTTCCTTAAAACAGATTCGTCCTCCAACAGAGTTCTTGCGAGGTTTGGCAGGACATCATTTCCCAGGATACAATGATAAAACTGCGGACTCAAACAAACACAAGTAGTTCGCGGCGAATTGAACATACACCTGAAGACTGTCACTGGGTTGGAACAAAAAGCAAGAGGTTTTTCACTCTATCTCGAGTTCGCAATCTTGTCTCCTTTTATAGGGGAGATCTATTAATGGTGGAATCGAAAGGTCAACTATCATATTGCCTTGATTCGTTTAGTTTACGTGAGTCGAAAGGTCATCCATAATGGTATCTCGATTCGACTGATCTACCATTAATTCATTAATTTCTGACTATTTATATCAGAGTTTCAATGCGAACTTTCCACGGCTAGACGTGAAAGATGGCAAAAAGTCTTCCCTATCTTTCCGTTTTACCATTCAATGAATTTGGGAGGATGACAAAATGTATTCTTCATCCTTCCTTCACATTTCCATTCAAATTCCAACAATCCCTCACTTGAATAGAAATTGATACATGATAGCCTCGGACAGTTAAGTCCAGCATAGGATAGGAACGTTTGACCCTTTGAACCTTCTCTTGTGAAAGTATGTTTACATACTGGTTGATTAGCAGACACGATATCTTTGAACTATTCGACCGTTTATGTAAGCATTGACGTACTTCACACTGGACTAACCCTAATGTAGTTCAGTTCTCATAAGTGTGTTCGTTAGGTCATGAACATGCTTGGTTCTGCGAGGTCTAAGGATTGTACCTCCAATTCTCTTCGAAATGACCCCCCTTCTTTCTTATATAGGTGATCTCTTAAGAGTATTCCTCACTACTCTTCTGGATCATTAAAAGTTGTGTGCTTAACCTTCATCCTTTCACTGTTTCTTGGGTCATGCCCTTCCAAAGTGAGCTTACTTAGTTAATAAGGTTAGGTTGTCTCTTTCAACCTAGTTCTTGGGATCTCCAATTAGCATAGGTTGAGTTTTCTTTGCACTAACATTTCTTATCAGCATTAGCATTAAATTCATCCTCAATGATGAGCTTGCAACAAACTCTCGATTTAACCCTTTGGTCAGCGGATCCGCTAGGTTATCTTTTGACTTTATATAGTCAACAGTGATAACACCCGTTGAGAGTAGTTGTCTAATGGTATTATGTCTACGCCGTATATGTCTAGACTTTACCATTATACAGATGACTCTGTGCTCTACCAATTGCTAATTGACTATTACAATGTATGCAGATTGCTGACACCAGTTTCGGTCATCTAGGAACATCTTCTAAGAATTATCGTAGTCATTCAACCTCTTCACTACATTTGTCAAAAGCTCCAAACTTAGATTCTATCGTGGATCTAGTTATTATGGTTTACTTAGAAGATTTTCAAGAAATGACTGCACCCCCCAAAGTGAATACATATCCATTCGTAGACTTCGAGTCTTTTATGTCTGATATACAATTTGCATCGTTGTATCCTTTGATTACAATAGGATATCTTGTATAGTGCAATTCATGATTACAAGTATAACGTAGATACCGCAATACTCTAGTTATCCCTTTCTAGTGTTCAACGCCTGGATTACTCGTAAATCTGCTCAATTTACTCACTGTATTGGCCAAGTCTGTCATGTACAACTCATTAAGTACATCAAACTTCCAATTATCCTGGAGTACTCTGTTGGAGTATTGAGAATACAATCAAAGTCCCACATTGGTAAGACATGGAAAAAATCATGTGCTTATAAGATGAAAAGATATCTCCATTGGTATGAGGCCTTTTGGGTAAAGCCCAAAAACAAAACCATGAGAGCTTGGGCCCAAAGTGGATAATATCATACCATTGTGGAGATATGTGAATCTTATATACACTAACAATTGGTATCAGAGTCATAATCCATGTCAAGCCATGAACCTCAAACGAAGGAAGTTGAGCTCCCATGTCCGGATCAAGAGAACCAGACCGCAGAAGTCCAGGTTGGGAGGACCGAGAATCGATGTGAAGTCCGGTTGGGCGGAAGAAATAACGGCAGGAAGTCCAGCTGGGTCAGGAGGACCAGACAGTTGACAGGAAGTCCTAGTGGGTTGAAGATCGGACATCAAGCAGAGGATGTCCTTCGAGGACGGATAGGCTTGAGGGAGGGGTCAATGTGGTCCTTCGTTTGAGGGGGGGATTATTGGAGTATTGGGAATACAATCAAAGTCTCACATTGGTAAGATATGGAAAAGATCATGTGCTTATAAGATGAAAAGATATCTCCATTGGTATGAGGCCTTTTGGGTAAAGCCCAAAAACAAAACCATGAGAGTTTGGGCCCAAAGTGGACAATATCATACCATTGTGGAGATATGTGAATCTTATAGGCACTAACATACTCTACCTAAGAGATACCCTCTCCTTAATTTTTTGATAGATGTTGACTCGTATCTATCAGAGTCTGTGTCAATGTAGTATCACCCTTGATGAATCTTTCAAGAATTTTGTCCACATAATGGGACTGACTAAAGACAATTCCTTCTGATGTTTTAAGAATTTTAATTCTTAGAATCACATCAGCAAGGCTCATGTCTCTCATGTCAAATCTTGAGGTCAACATTATTTTATTGGATTTATTTATCTTATCATTGCTCCCAATGATAAGTATGTCATTTACATAAAGATATAAAATGACTAAGCCATCTTTCATATCTTTGCTATAAATATATTTATCACTCTCATTGATTTTAAATCCACTGTCAAGCATGATACTATCAAATTTCTCATGTTATTAGATTTGATTAATCTACATACTTTGTTTTCCTGCCCCGGAGCATAAAACCTTTCAGGTTATTGCATATAGATTTCCTCTTATAAATCTTCATTTAGAAAGACAATTTTTACATCCATTTGATGTACTTCCAAATTCCACAGAATGACAATCGCTAGTAACATCCTAATGGAGGTTGTTCTTGATACCGGAGTATAGGTATCAAAATAGTCCAGTACGTCATGTTGTCGGTAACCCTTAATTACCAACCTAGTCTCGAACCTTTCTATCATGCCTTCTGATTTCATTTTCTTCTTGAAAATCCACTTGCAGCCTAATGCCTTACTTCCGGAAGGAAGATTCATTAGTTCTCAAGTATGATTTTGCAAGATTGATGAAATCTCAGATTTAATTGTCTCTTTCCATTGAGGTCTATCAGACGAGTTTACTACTTCTAAGTAACTCTGGAGAACACTTTCCATCATGAAGGTGATAAAATCTGATCCAAAGGATTTCTCCACCCGAGCTCTCTTACTTCGTCTGAGTTCACCCTCAATTGGTCTATTATTTTCTTCTTCCTCTTGTGTTTTGTATGCCCATTTAGAGGAGCTAGCATCCTCTCAGATCTTATATGGAAACACATGCTCGAAGAATGAGGCATTTCTCAATTCAATAATTGAGTTCTTGTGTATCTCCGAAATTTGAGATCCATTCATAAGAAATTTATAGGTACTGCTGTTATGTGTATATCCAATAAATATACAATCAATAGTTTTTGATCTAATTATGATCCTTTTCAGATTTGGCACCAAAACTTTGGTCAGACACCTCCACACTCGCAAGTATTTGTAGGATGGTTGTCTACCGTTCCACAACTCATAAGGGCTCTTATCTATTTTCTTTCAAGACACCTTATTCAAAAGGTAATTAGCTGTTAACACAACTTTCCCCCACAAGTGTTGTGGTAGGCCAGAGCTCAATAGTAGATTCATCATCTCTTTTAAAGAACGATTCTTTCGCTCAGCAATCCCATTTTGCTGAGGCCAGTAGGGAGGCATCATTTCGTGTCTGATACCATATTTAGCACACAACTCTGCGAACGGTGATACATACTCACCGCCTTGGTCACTCCGAACCACCTTAATCTTTCTATTAAGTTGGTTTTCGACCTTATTCTTATAGAGAATAAATTTTTCTATGGCTTCATCTTTACTTTTGAGAAGATACACATAACAATATTTTGTGTTATCATTAATAAAAATGATGAAATACTTATTTCCACCTCGTGTCTCGGTGTCCCTTTTAGGTCATACACGTCGGTGTGGATCAGGCCGAGTGGCTTAGTGCTTCTTTCAACTTGTTGAAAGGATGACCATATCAGTTTTGCTTCAACATAAGTCTCATATTTATATTTCGGGGCAAGGTGGAATGTAAGTATGTTTCACATGTTAATCAATCTACGCGACACATCGTAGTTAACATGTCCTAGTCTACAATGCCATAAACACGAAGATTCAAGCATATAAGTGGAAGAGCTTTCAACTTTATTAACTTTGGGTGTAATGGTCATTACACTTAATTTAAACAACCCATCATTTACATAACCCTTCCCTCTGAGCATTGATTCTTGGGCGGTTACAACTCTGTCAGGCTCTAAGGATGCAGCCGTGCATACTTGATGATCGAACACTAGATTCTTTTGAACCTCCGGAACGTATAACACATTGTTCAGAGTGAGCTCCTTGCCTGAGGTCATCTTCAACATCACTTTTCCTTGGCCCATGATGTCCGAGGTTACTGAGTTCCCCATATACAGCTTCTCCCCATTGACTTCTTCTAAGTTGTGGAGTAGCTCCTTATTGCAGCACACATGTCTGGTGGAACCAGTGTCCAATCACCATTGCCGAGGGTTTGAACCCACTAGGTTCAGCTCAGCGACCACTGCATAGAGGTCGTCCTCCTTTAGCCTCTTATTCAGGTTGGCCTCTTGCTTTTTCTTCGACTTTCTACACTCCAAAGACTTGTGACAGACTTTGTCACAATTGAAGCACTTTCCAGTGAAATTCTTACTGACGCCTCCTTTAGGCGCCATTTTGGAAGATTTAGAATTCTTCCGTTTCGAGCTTTAACCGTGCTCGACCACGTTGGCTTTTACAGTAGCCTGAGAGAACATGTTCCTCTTCGAATTTTTATTGTCTTCTTTGATTCGAAGTCAAACAACGAGTTCTTCCACATTCATTTTCTTCTACTTATGCTTCAGATAGTTCTTAAAGTCTTTCTAGCTCGGAGAAAGCTTATCAATGATTGCGACCACCTGAAAAGTTTCATTTAGAACCATACCTTCCGAGTGAATCTCGTGCAGAATCACTTGAAGCTCCTAAACTTGGCTGATTGCCGTCTTGGAGTCAACCATTTTGTAGTCCAGGAATCGACCCACGATGAACTTCTTGGTGCCCGCATCCTCCGTCTTATACTTCTTGTCTAGGGACTCCTATATCTCCTTAGTCGTTCTCTTCATGCTATACACCGCATATAACGAGTCGGCAAGGCAGTTGAGGATGTAGTTTCTACACAAAACTTCAAGTGATTCCATGCCTCCACAATATTAAAGGTCTGGACATCACTCGTACCCTCAGGTACATTGGAAGGATCCTTGGTCAAGAATCGGGCTAGATTTGGCATGGTCAGATAGAAGAGCATCTTCCGCTGCCACCACTTGATGTTCAACCCAGTGAACTTCTTTGATTTTTTCCCATGATTGATTGAAACACTACCAATCGAGGTGGAGGGAGCCATCGCACGTTGAGTTTGTTGCACCTCAACCAATTTCATTGTGGTCATCTCAACAGATTGAATCTGTTTTAAGTTTGTTGGATACTAATATATCTTTTGCCAGATATACAAGAGGAGAATCCGAAACAATTTGGACTTGTCTGTTGAGGCGACCACTTCTGAAGTGTCCTCAATCGAGACGGGCTTCTTCAAATCAAGACCGTCGAGCTCCTGGTAAGTGAGGTCAGGACGAGCCGAGTTAGAAATCTCCTTGTTCCGAGCCACCGAATCGGTAGGCTACTACAGAGAAGTTTTCGAACTGAGTTGGGAGGCTTCGTTTATCGAAAGAAGAGCTCGGGCCGGGTCGCTGAGTTGGTAGTCTACTCGTGTCGGGTCGTCGAGTCGGGAATTGCTCGTGAGTTACTGTCGAGTCGAACTGGAAGACTTCGTCCGTTGAGTTGGGAGACAGCTCAGGAGATGTTACTGAGCTGAACTGGAAGACTTCGTCCACCGAGTTGTCGAGCTAGGAGATAGATGTGGTGAACACTAAGTAAGAAAATCGCCGAGGCTTGTATTCACACAGTTTCCTTAAAATAGATTCGTCCTCCTCCGACAGGGTGCTTGCGAGGTTTGACAGGACGTCTATTTTCCAGGATACAATGGCAAAACCACGGACTCAAACAAGCACAAGTAGTTCGCGGCGAATTGAACATACACTTGAAAACTATTGCTGTGAGGTTGGAACAAAGAGCAAAAGGTTTTTCGCTCTATCTCGAATTCGCAATCTTGTCTCCTTTTATAGGGGAGATCTATTAATGGTGGAATCGAAAGGTCAACCATTATGTTGCCTTGATTCGTTTAATTTACGTGAATCTAAAGGTCAACCATAATGGTACCTCGATTCGACTGATCTACCATTAATTTATTAATTTCTGACCATTTATGTTAAAGTTTCAATGCGAAATTTCCACGACTAGACGCGAAAGATGATGAAATGTCTTCCCTATCTTTCCGTTTTACCATTCACAAATTTGGAAGAATGACAGAACGTCTTCTTCATTCTTCCTTTACACTTCCATTCAAATTCCAACAATCACTTGAGAAGGGTATGTTGATAATATATAAGGGGCTAGATTTACATTGTCATATCAAGCTTCACCAATTTGAGTTGTCAACTTATTGACGAGCTAACTAATCCAACCAAATTGTTGGATCGACATCGACAGTTTTCGACAACACAACATGTGTTAATTATCCTTAAATTGCAGGAGAGCATTAAAGAGCGGTTTTACTTCTAATATGACACATGATTATGCTTGTAGGAAGCAACTAGTCTAGCTAACTTTGGACCAACTTAAAGATTCAATGATCCCATTGTAAGATTTGCATCATATTTGATGAATATAAGACTGTAAATTAAAAACTTACAATGCGATTGCATCATTACCTCGAGCTTCTGAAGAGGATTTGTTCATGGAAGAAATCTTTCGATCTTTTTCTTGTCATCTAAAAAACGATTACAAGCACAAACCGTCCTTACTCTTCTACAAATTAACTCCTTGTGATTTGGATGTTCTACTCAAAATGCAAGACACACAATCTCTTAAACTCTCTGTTCACCGACAACCTGACAGCACTACACCCCACCATCTTGCTTGGATGCTATAATGCATGAGGCAGTTTTCTTCGACGTGCACGATCAACGTGCCCATGCCCAAAGATACATGCAATGCATGTGCAGTATCTCAACTGCCTACACCCACAACATATTTTTCAAGTTGGTGTGACCTTAACTGGAAAATTAAGGCACACAGGATGCATAAGGCTTGAGTGGGATGACTAGTAAGGCTATTTTCCCCAACCAAAGTCATGATGCCCTATGACATTTGGGTGGCCAAAATGAGGTTTTCGGGGATTAATGAAAGGGACCAAGAAGAGACTCTATGCTTATGGTCACGATTCCACTTCCATGGTCAAAGGGGGATGCTTATAGTGCCAATAGGAGACCAAGAAGAGACTTTGTTTATCAAATTCACCACTTGAATTTCTAAGTAATGTTTTTGTGTCAGTGTCTTGTGTTATCATGGTGATCAAAAGTATTTTGCATTTCATAAAATTGATTGTCGATTTGATATGTAATGTGTTTGTTTTGTTATTGTGATTATTTATCGATGTTGCTTCCAATGTGGATATCATTGCTGTAAAGAGATAGATATCCATCTTCTGAGTCAAACGTAAAATCGAAGGACATTGGATCTTGTTTTTCGATGTTAGATCATGTGTTGGATCAACCTTGGTGAGATTATGATGGACAAACTTTGGTTCGAATCCTAACTTGAGAAAGCTCTTCTTTGACATTTTTGGTTATAATATTTATTTTGTCTCTTATTTATCTTGGATCCTCCATTGGTTGATTTTACTTGCGGTCTGTTTGGGAGGAGGTGAGGGGAGGAAAACCTTTAAACCTTGTTTGGGAAGGGTGAGGAAAGGAAGGAAATGGGAGGGAAGGATAACTTTTACCTTTTTTTAGAAGGTTTTTTTACACTCCGATTTGGCGTGTAAGTTTTTTCCCTTCCTTCCCCTCCCTTCTCTTTCCATTAATGAACCTCCTCTCACCCCTTCCAAACAGACCGTTAATATTAGATTAGAGTCACTATTATCATTTGAAACGCAGGAATAGAATTGCACCTCTTAAAGGAACACTATTATGTGATTTCAAGTAACATTATAGGGTGAATGACACTTTGAGTCGCTAATGTCTAGTCGGGTAATCATGCGATTTCAAGAATATTATGGAGTACATGACGATCAAACTACCTATGCGTAATTGGGAATCAAGTGATTACAAGGGTAGCTATACCTAAGTTACAACCACATAAGCTTAGAGATATTGTGTGTTCGTGATAGTTAGATGCTACCTAACAAAAGATTTAATGATTAGAGATGCTTTGGGTTTGTGATTATTAATTAAACCTAAATGCCTTGATGGAAGACCATATTAGCATTTCATCGAGTAAACCTTTGGGTTGATTTGGGTGATCCACCAAACTTCATGTGATAGTGTTAGAGTAGGTGTGTTTATTAATGTAAGTGGATTATAGATTGATAATGCAAAATTGTATACTTAATTATCTAGAGATTGATATATATACTTGGGAGATACTGCATGGCATTCACCTTTCCTCAATTATTATTGTTTATCCTCCTTATTCTTTGATCCTATCACAATCCTTATCCTATTCCCTTTATGATCTTAGCTTGAAGTGAGTCGTAAGATGAATCATTGTTATCTTTGCTCTAAGGCATCACTATAATTGGGATTGAAATTCTATGTGACGCTTTTGTCTTTGCTCTAAGGCAACTTTTGTGTTAACAATGTTCTTGTTTCTTATTTTCACTCTATCAATAATTAAATTTAGTGTAAGTGGGAGATTGTTAGTGATAATGACCTAGATCATTCATTCTTGTGCCTAGTGTCGCAAGACTATCATAAAACATACGACAATGCTACCTAACTATGCGCTATGTTTCTACTAGGCGGCAGACGAACCAACTCCTATAGACATGAAAATATCTAAACAAGCATATAAGTGTGGAGTTGAGAAACTCACACCGAATGCCACTCTATGGGATTCTTGCTAGAGGATCAACATATTGTAGTGCATATGTTCCATGCATATAATTAAATTTGGTCTTTTGAAAGGCTTGCATTAGCCTTTGTGTTGGGTAGTTTCTAGCCTTATTCAAATAAGAAAATAATCGATAATCACTCCCTCTAAATGAGAGGAAATATGACACAATCGACTTAACCAATATCCGTCGCATTAAACCTATGCGTAGTAGATGTCAATTGAGAATGATTCTTATGTTGGACCCTTTCTAATTTGTTATGGTGGAGTCACAAATGTCCTATTCGAAAACTCTTCATCGTACTAGAATGATAAGAGGATTATATTGCATGGGAACCATATATTGTGGAGAGTTTTTTTTTTCGTTCGAGATCAAATGTTTTGATCACTTAGACATACAATTATCGCTAACTTTAGGAGCCTAAAGAGACAAATGTAGGGCTTGATGCTTCGTTAATGGATGTAGTAAGGAAGAACAATAGATAAATAAGTGGTAATTATCTTGAGTCATTAATCAAATAATTAAGTTATTAATTAGTTTCATTAATGAAAATTTAATTAGGACCAAATATATATTGTTTAATATGTCCAATTAAATGAGAGAGATATTTGAAATTAATAGTTAATTAGAACAACATGAATTGGGGTTATTTTGCTCAAATCAAATGTTATCAGAATTAATTTAGAATGAAAATAAATTTGCATAATTTTATACCGGCAGAAAAATTATTATTACAAGGTTTACAATTTTTGAAATAAATCTAGATTACAATAAACTAAAATAAATTTAACTCAATCCTCTTCTAAATTAGGATCTAATTGTAATTAAATAAGATTAAATGTCTAACTAAATTTTAAATCCAATGGCTAGAATTAAACTCAATTGGCTACAAATTAAATATATTGAGATGAAAATGATGATAAACGAACACTTATTTAGAAAATCTAACCGCCTCATCTCTCTCTCTACACTAAGTTGTTGTCCAAGGAGTCATCATCTTTAGCCCCAGTGCTAACTTAGTTGGTAAGTGCGGGTATGCCCATAGTGGACAGGGGTACCCTGGGGAGTTCACCGTCATGGGCTCTCAAAAGTTCCCTTTCTTTGCACTTGTCAATTGGGATCTTGATTTACCTCTCTCCAATGGTTACGAACATCCGTGGAGGACCGCTAATGTAGCGGTTCCACATTTTTTACAAGGAGTCGTCACCGAAATTTAGTTGGGTGGCCATCTTCTTCCTTGCATATTGGATGCTAGCACCTCTACACTATGATGCAAGTGTTGTATGGACAAAGTAGAGGTCGTAGACTTTAAATTTAACAAGTTGTTTTAAGTGTGCAAGTTGTCTAAGGTTCCATGGGCTCAAGCTAGGATGATTAGATGTGGTTAATCAAGTGCAAAGTCATAAAGAGCTTTGAACCTCAATGAGACGACATCAACTTTGAGGAAGATCGAGCCTTGAAGATTACAAGTTATTTTGTATATTGTAAACTAAGTAAATTGTATTAAATATGTTGTTTTAATTTAGGTAATTAAGGTTTGTAGTTACCTAAGGAACTATCTTAAGTAACACTTATCATTGACCTATGTCAAATCCCTAGTAATAGTATTGAGATGTTTGCATTAGGAATTTTTGAATCAATTGTTTTGAACCAAAGTCAATGTCGAGTCTTTTAGTGGCTTTTGAAAGATGTCGTTGTTTAACCACCTTCTTGAAGGTGGGTCGACATAAGCTTTTGCTCGACCAAGTGGTTGAAATTATCAAAACTCCGCAAATTTAAATTTTCAATGAATATTGTCTGCCTTGATCGACCAAGGACTCCTTCTAGGTTGACCTAAGGATTCAAATTTACCGATATCAATTAGAAATTGTATCGTTGGCTAATGGTTCTCATCAATTATTCTCTTTAAGTGTTAGCTTAAGCAATTTCAACTTTCTAAGTGTCCTTGTGTGTGTTGTCTCGTATACACACATTGGTTTCTAATTTGGTAGCTTGTTCTTCTCCTAGTGCTCAATTCATATTCACTAGGGAGAGTTCTTTGCATAGTTTAAAATCTTAATTTGTGTCCAGATTTGAAATCGCGACTTAGAATGATGTAGTTTCAGTACCGTACCAATCCAATTTTAGTACTTTTTAAATATAAAATATATTAATTAAAAATAAAATACAAAAAAGGAAAAAAAAACATGTGATATTCACGGGGTCGTGAGGGCGCCGCGATACTTGCGGTGACTTCTACGGGGTTGCGGGGCCCCATAATACTCGCGACAATCTCCGCTCTGCGAAGTCATCGCAAGTATCGATCGTGGCACCCTCACAACCCCGTAGAGGTCGCAACAGGTATTCCAATGCCCTTGCGAACTCATGGAAATTGTTGTATCACGATGCCCCTGCGACCCTATGGAGGTCGTTGTGGGATTGCGGCATTCTCAGCGACACTACAGAGGTTATTGTGACCCCGCGGAGGTTGCCACAACCTTGCAATGGTTGCCGCAGTATTGTAGCAACCTTTGCGACCTTGAGGAGTTGTCGCAGTGCCTTGCAATACCAATGTTGATACTAGGCATACTTATCAGTTCCTCGGATGCGGTTCCGGTTCGGATCCACTGACATCAAAATTGGTTGGAACCGGTCCAAAACTAGTTACTGGTTCCAAAGTTTTAACCTTGGAATATGATTTGAAATATCGATCCGTTTCGGACGAAACAGGTGATTTTTCTCGTTCCGACGTAGCACCAATACCGGTACGCCTACGAGACGTGGGAATGACTGTGGCAAGACTTCGCGGGGCCACAGCGACCCGCGAGATCCGGAACGATGACAGTGGGGCCTCGCCCGGGGTCGCGACGGCCATGGGCGACCTCGCACGAGGCTGCACCGGCCACGGGCGACCTCGGCAAGGCCGTAGCGGCCCGCGAGCAGCCTCGCGCGCAGACGCGCGCGACCGCTGGCCGCGACCTCGCGCAAAGTGGAGTGGCCACCGGCGGCCTCGCGTGAGGCCACGACAGTTGCTGGTAGCCTCGCGCGGCCTCAGCGAGCGATCGCGGGCTGCTCGCTCGGGGCCGCGACGACCACCGACGACCTCGCGCTGGGTCATGAGGTTGTCGACGGCACAAACAATCGCAGAGATGACGAACGAGCGAATGGAATTCAATTAACTTCCCAAACTATAGTTTAACTATAGTTAAATAAAATCAATTAAAATTTATTTTATTAATTTATATATTATAAATAATAATTTTATTATCATTAAAATTTATTTTATTTTTTAAATCCTCTTTAATTGAAATTAATTAAATTAATTTTAAGTATATTTTAATCATTTTTAATTTATATATTTAAAAATTACCGAAATTTATCGATATGCTACGATATGATTCGAAACCGTATCGTTCCGATCGCGAATCGAAACCTCGATAGCCTTGGAACCAATTCAATCCACTACGAGAATCGACAGTGGGTGGACCAGTTCCGAATCAGTTCCGGACCGATTCCAAGATTCGACACGAGTGTATATGATGTTTGAATAACGTGATGCGAATATGGAAATATATTTGGAATAGTCAACATCTTCTTCTGAACTTGAGCTTTCAAATTCATCTATCGCGTCGATGGTCCTATTCTTTTTTTTTTCCACAAACCAATCTTGTAGGCATGTTAGAATGCTAAAAGTTTCCACCTTTAAATTAGTAAACGGAATCGGTTCCAAATCGAAATCGGAACCGAACTGGAACTAGAGCCGGTCAATTCCAATTCATAAAAAAAACCATCCCTAACCCATTACTTAATGGGTTTGGAGCGGTTCCAGAACCTTCCAGGTTTAAGGGGTCGGTTTCGACCCGGTTCCTAATCAAATTGATCCATTAAGCATGCCTAGTTAGTACCAATGTGAATTGGCAGATAAAACAGTAAATTTTGCTCGATCACTTAGCACAGTACGAATTAAACCATGCTTCTTTGATTTTTTTTTTCTATTTCTCTCTTTCTACACTTAAATTTATATTTACTTTGTAAAAAGATAGGCATAACCCTCTAAGGTACATTAAAGATATGAGAGTTTGTTCTGAAGATTTTCTTCTCTTGGATAAATTCTTGCTTTTGTACTTAAAGATCTAGGGATCTAAATCCACATTTTGTAAAGAACACACTTACTCGATCCATTTGTTTAGTGATTTTTTTTTTAATTTTATGAAATGTCACATTGAAGCAACATGGGACACGAAGTAGGTGATGTTTCCAAACCACATTAAATATTTGTATTAACATTGTTTCTCTTATCGCCATAACATTTCTTTCGCTTAATAGTTGAAATTTTTCTCATCGTTGCAATGTTCTTTTACCGTTATAATTTCTCGTAGCTTTGCCGCAATATTTCTTAGTTGTTAAAATTTTCTTTATCTCTTAACAAACAAGTCTTAATATCTCAACTCAACCTTCCATCATAATTATTTTCTTTCTCAAGGCTCTTAATTTGTTTCATCATCCTCTACTTAACTTCATAACTTGGATGCATTGTTAAATCCATAATCAAAGTTTTCTTGTTGCAATGTGTACACTTTTGTTACGATATATCGTATAATTATTATTTTTATGTATTTTGTAAATTTATTATATGTCAATATAAAATCGCACAAATGTAGTACTTGAAACTAGCAATTAATGGTTTGAAGTGGTTGCGATTTTGCAAGAATTTTTACGAATCGTCTATTGACAACCCTCTAGCCAGTCCTCTTCGATCTATCAAACACCACCATACACGAGTGATAAGTCTTTCCTTATTGATCCATTCCAAGATCAGTGGATGGGAGGACTCAGCAAAGTACTCACAACCAAATTCCTTTGACTGGCTGAGTACAAATCATATCGGTCTTCAGTGTGCCAAGCTAGTAAGATCGATATTTTTTAGAGCTTTGTCAGGTCAGATGTGTGTGATTCCAAGAGATTGGATGTCCGTAGATTGGCTTTGGAAAGGTCGACCTTCCTCAGATCGGTCATTGGAATGGGACATACCATGGATCTGAGAGGATGGGACATACCACGGATCTGAGAGGATTCGAAAACGAGTGAAAAGGGGTCAAAGAGTACCTCAATGAAGCCCCTCCGACGGTCAAGTCAGAAATTGGAGAAAATATATGAAGTAGAGAGAAAGAGCAGAAAATTAGAGATTACTTGTCCCCGCGTTCCCCTCCTTCTATTGTTATACAGGAAGAGAAGAACATGTCATTTTTGGCGGAGAAGCGACGCGGAGACGTAGCTTCCTGGACAAGATCATGGAGTTGTGGTTTTTTGAAGAAAATCATAGAGATGTGACTTCATGAAGAAGATTGTGGAGACGTAGCTTCGTGGAGGAGATTATGGAGGCGTAGCTTCGTGAAGGGGATAATAGAGATGTGGCTTCCTGAAGAAGATCATAGGGGCGTGACTTCCTAGAGGGGATTGTGGAGATGGATTGCTCTAATTGCCGAACTGAGCTCGGGTGGTCGTCTGAGCTCAGGAGATCAAACTGTCGAACTGAGCTCGGGTGATCACTGAGTTTAGGAGATTAGGCTGATCTAACCACCGAATTGAGCTCGGGTGGTCGTCTGAGCTTAGGAGATCAGGCCGATCTAACCACCGAATTGAGCTCGGGTGGTCGTCTGAGCTTAGGAGATCAGGCCGATCTAACCACCGAATTGAGCTATGGAAATCTAAGCTCAGAAGATCAGGCCTAACCACCGAATTGAGCTCTGGAAATCTAAGCTCAGGAGATCAAGTCAATCTAATTATCGAACTGAGCTCGTGTGCACCTCGGATGGACTTGAGTCGACTCATACTTTATTTGACCGGGTTTAAATTTAGGTTACACCTCAACTTGACTGTTGACCTGACCTTGCCATTTGGCGAGGAGTATTTTCACCACCACATCACTTATAGTAATCATTTTAATCATATCTTACTTTTATAGATATAACTGATACAAGGTAAGTCCAAATGTTAGTGGAGGTGTATTCCCACAACCACTAGATCTTCTTCTCGAGCAAACCCATAAACCATGATAAGTATCTTCTTCTCAAGTTTAAATACAACGTAGCAGTCGACAATAGGCACTACACTGACTTTATCCACCGTCTCGCAAGCTAAGAGGTTAGATCAAGGGAGAATATATCGATGTTATATGGCAATATATTGTAGTCGTTCGACACCTACTTTTATGTCTTGAAAGACATGATGTAGGTAGTCGACACTATGCACTTCACCAACCTAGTCCTCTATCTCACAAGATGAGAGGTTGGATCAAGGGGAGAGTATGTTGTAGTCATATCGAGATATACTATAGTCATCCAATAGCGATTTCCATGCCCTGAAAGATATGTCGATTTAGGTCGAAGTGACCTTGCTAGAGATACCACTACCTCCACCCCACCTTAGAGTCGCTCTCTTGTTGTTTTCTTGTTCATCTCTTTACCACAACACCTCCTCCACATAGTCATTCAACTTTATCCCTAAGAGTTTGTATTCTTTTTTTTTTCTTTTCTTTTTTTAATTTATGCATGTCGAACAATTTATCTTTGTTTAATTCTAAATAACATTAAACCATTTGTGGATATATGAATGTTTTTAAATTCTTGAATATATCTCTATTTCGTTATGTATTAATGGTGTTTGTTGTGATTTCTCTTTGGATATTGTGATTCTTCCTTGTCTTTTATTGGATCATGTTAGAAGTTGTAATTGTTGTGAATGTGATCATTGTAACTAAGCTTTGTACAATGTTAGATGTCACAATGGCTCATCATGCGATATAATTATGATATATTTTTAAATAATTTTTAAAATAAATAGCTACGACATAACCCATCCTAGAAAGACTTCGTAGCGATTATTTTGTAATGAAAAGCATTGTCACAAATGCCTCTTATATGCATCAACAAATACACTTGAAATCTATGAAGGGTTTGTCCGTCCATCGCAAAATTCTCTCGCAATGTTACCACATTCACAACAAATTTGTGACAATTTTGATATTTTGTCACAAAGTGTAAATAATCATTTGCATTGATAATTTTGTTATCTAAGATGGTTTTTATTGTCACAAGTCACCTAATTTTGTTTTTAATGAGTTCAACTAGAGACTAAAACGCGCTCCGTACGTAACTACGTTCTCTTCTTCTTTTCATTTCTTCATCTCCTTTCTTCACCTCCAATTTGCCACCGGTATTATATATATCAATCACACATAGTTCCAAATTAAACCATATCATTCCAATTCTCAAAGACTAAATCTTTGGTATCGACGCATGTATTGAATTTTTAAACCTTAGTTTTGAGACCATACGATCGAAAGAAGTTATAGTCCTCTCTCAATTAATAATATCAAGGAAGGAGAGATAAGTGAGTCTGTCATCTAATGATGGGTGGGTATCAAGTGATGCTCCTTAGAACTATAAAATTAAGTGATTGGAGATGGAAATCGAGTAAGTATGATGAACACTTTGATTCACCCTCTCGTGTGTGTTTTCTCGAATTTAATCTAAAACCGATGAAAAATCCTTTAGATCGGTCTAATTTTCTGAAAAAATTAGAATTTTACCAAACATTATTAAGTTGGTTTCATCTTTTAAGTGAAATCAATCTAACTCATTTTTGGTTAATTTCTTCAGGTCTAGAGATCTTGTTTTCCTTAAAAAGTCTTTAAATCTAACTTCTTCAAAATCCTAATTCTAAAAACTTCTAAAAATCTTCATGAGTTATACTACTTTGGCGAAAGATTGGATAGATCGTTATTAATTCTGATCTCCCTTGACCAATTTATATTGATATCGATTGATTTTGACAATCGTAAGTGAAAAAAAGTCTCGATTATTAAGAATATTCGATCTAGAAGATGTGCAAATTGATTATTCAAAGTATAAGACATATCTAAGAAATCGTATATGATTAGTTAATCGAAAGAGATTGAGTGCTTTTGAAAAAAGAAGGGTAAATATATGAATTTGTTTGATGGTGAATACTTTTTAGAATCTAATGGAGAAATTATAGAATATAAGAGTCAACACATGAAGACTAATAAGGTCAAAACTTCAAGTAGGTCAACTCGTCCAACCTTATAGAATTTTGAATAGAGATTAACTAGGCAAGTGGAGTATAATCGTCGGACTTACAATGACAATGTTGGACTAACTTATCTATGTCCAAACAATTGTGCACACATTAGAGTAGACTAGACATACATAATGAATCAATGTTAGAAAAACCACAAATAGATATGATCACAAGTTAGGGTATAATTTACATTTTCCCTAATCGTATTGGCAACCAACTCATAATCGTCGGTCACTAAAAACATTCTATTAATTAAGTTTATGGTTTTATGTCATTCAAGTAGCAACGATCACACATTTAATGGTGATCAAGTACTTAAGCAAATGAACACATGAAAGCTTGTTATGACTCATCACACACATATTCTAAGAAAGTCCTTAAGCTAAATGATGTTAGGAATGGTCATTTCTTCGAAACCTTCCCCTTTCTTTTGCTCAAATAGATATTTGATTTAAGAGTCAAAATATGAGTTGATCCATCTGGTCCATTCTAGATTACTTTCTCTTTGTCTTATTTCTCGTACAGCGGTTTCGACATTCTTCGCCCTTCTCTAGAGGGACGATACTTGAACAACATCATTAGAGACTTCCCTTATTGTAAAAAACACAAATAAGCTAGCCTTTGAAATGTTTTCCTGATGTAATTGATTTTGACAATTGATAAATTGAATAGAGATACGGACGGCTATTTCGTGAGTAGATCGTCATAAATTAATTTTTAGAGTGAATGAAAAATTAATACCTATGATTATTTAAGTAATGAAGGATTAGTTCAGTATGATTGAATAGAAGTTTAGCTCATACACGAGCTGAGTTCATGGACGTGATTACGTGGACACTAACTCGAGTATATGTGAATGTCAATTTACGTGGAACCATTAAAGAATGTAAAACCAGAATTAATTTTTGAAAGAATTAATAAATAGTTCAAGATTAATTAATTGATTGATTAAATCATGATTGTAATATTAATTGATCATTTGATTAATTAATATCCATAGAGTCAATTTGATTAATTAAATACTTAACCAATTAATTGTATATTGATTAATTGAATCAATTAATTGTAATCTTGGTTAATTGATGCATGGATCATTAAATGGAAATATATAGCCATATCTTTTACCTTTTGGAAAAACCCTTAACCCTTTGGGAGAAATTCTTTATTCCTATAAAACGAACCTCAATCCTGCTTTACTCACTCAAAAGATTAAAAACTCAAGTTGTGAATTCTCCTCTCGAGCTCTCTTCTTTCTCTCCTCTCTTAAGAGTTCCAAGGTTTTGAAAGTTCGCTAAAACTCACAATTTGAAGTACTCCTATTTAGAGACATAGGTTGTTATATCTTGGGAGGCAATTGCTAATAAATCTAAAGCACTTGAGCGGGGCAATATCGTCTTAAGGAAAGAAGACTTACTTTAACCTCAACCTTAATACTCTTATTTGTAAAGATAATCTCACCTGAAGGTGTGTGTAACCTAGTGGGTATGCACCCATGCCATTATCCAAAGGGAGAACTCAACGATTGACGAGATTAAATTGACAATGATGATACCAAAAAGTGTACGTCTATGATGTCTCAATGATGACCAAAGTGTGTCAAGATATATATGAGATAAGGTTAATGTCATCATACCGAACTCTACCGATTTAAGTCGTCGACTCGTTGTCGAGTTGATTGATCGGACTCAACTATTGGATCAATACCGTCAAACTCTATATATCCAACTAAAGCCCAACAGATTCTAATATTGCATCCTTTGAAGAGGAAAATGAAACATTGATTTCTAAAATATACGATGCTAAGCTAACCCTACAATTGATTGTTCAACCAAAATGGTGAAAAATCTAAAAGAAAAGTTCAAGCCAAAAAGAGAAAAGTGTATATGTATATATCCATTAAAGAGACACAAGAAACATGCATCTTTACATAACCAAGATGAATTAGAGAAGACAATTAGTAGATTGATAAAAAGCTTGATGCGTACGCATAACCCAATAATATTTAAGATTTCCTTTCAATATAATAGCTAGAATAAAATGAACAATCAAATTATTTTTACATAAATATATATTGTGTATAGCATTGTACATATTGTAAACTAATTAAAGTGTAAATTTAAGTATATATGTATGGGTAAGACCTAGTGAACACTAGGAAAAACTAACACTATGCCTTGAGGCTTCCCGTTTTCGCTATGTTAGATAAGAGAGGCGGCTTATTATCCCTTCAAACCTTCTTCAACTTCAATTCAACTTGTACTGAAATTAATGGTACATGGTATTTTAGGCCCTAATGTTATACTATTCTTCTAATTTTTCTGATGAATTTATCAACTTGAACACAAGCATAATTAGAAAATGCTCAACAATTAATTCATAAGCCATGTGAAACATTTCATTTGAAACAAATACTACTAATTCTGAATTACAACTTTGAGTTCAATATATTAAAAGTTTTCATTATGATCAAGTTATTCTTACCATAGCAATATTTATTCTATAAAACCATAAAAAAGAGAACTCTATATTTAAATAAATAGGGGTTTTTTACGTATGCTTACTAACTTTAGGTTTGAATCGATTGATGTGACAAGTTGATTTGTTACCTAGGGCAGAATTTGTTGATCCATAACAAGCTAAATCATTGAGAAAATTCAATATAAAGCAAGTTAATGATTATTTTTAAAAAAAAAAATGGTTTCCTTACTAATTCTCCCCAAATATGATTTGATGTCTCAATTTATCATCATAATTAACTTAAAATTGACAACCTTGGACTGATAATATTGTCAATATATATTCATATCCTACAATTGAGAATAAGCATTAATATGATAAGATGTAGAAGAAATCAAAGAAATTGTAATATACTTTACTAGAGTAAAGCAATGATCTATTAATGTTCTTGATCAATAATATTTCTCGAGTTTTCCTGCTATTAATTGCCGTTAATTTTATATTATCCTCTTTAATTTTCAAGACAAATCCATGACGATAATTTTAATATGAGATATATTTTGAAGATTAAACCAAAAAATATTTATAGTGGGGATCGATGTCGAATAAAGTAAGTAATTAAGTAGTTCGATCATGATCATCTCTATTAGCAAATTTGTATAAAAAATAAGAGTAAAAGAACGTGAGAGACAAAAGAAGAGACAAAATATATTGATATTTATAACATAAAATGTGAGGGATGCTGTTGTTTATTTTTGCTGAAACAGTGGATTAATCGGACTCTGCACCAAACATATCAGGGCAAGAAATTATCCCAAAAAGGGAAAAAAAATCTTTATTTCCTTCCATGTATAAAAATCTAGCATTTAGCCAAGATCTTTTCCATTTAAAGTAGTGGAATCTGAAGCAGATCTAAGCGACGGCGTTAATAATTAATTAAGTACCGACCTGGAGCTGCAGAACTCGAAGAGCTTGCCGGTGGAGGAGAAGACGATGAGCGCCACGTCGGCGTCGCAGAGAACCGACAGCTCCGCCGCCTTCTTGAACAGACCGCGCCGCCGCTTGGAGAACGTCACCTGCCGCGCCGCCGTGTTGTCGATCTTCCGTATCTGTATCTTCTCCCTCACCATGATCTCTCCCTCTCTTTTCTCTTTTCTCTCGCTGTAAAATCCGACGGCGCCGTCTCAAAATCCAACACCAAATCTAAGTCTATGCCCTTTTTTAGCAAAAAAAGCGCCAAGTTCCGCAGTTAAAATGCACACTAAAACCGGATGCTGCTGCTCTTGGGGCGAGAAATCGAATAGATAATTGAATACCCAAACAATATTCTATATTTCTTCTTCGAAAAAAAAAAAAGAATTACCGGATCGAGAAGCCACCAAGACAGAAGCTGACTCTCTAATTTATCTATTTGTCTAGAAGACAACTGTGAGAGACAGAGAGAGAGAGAAGGAGAGATGCTTTCCTAGGAGAAGGGAGAAAGAAGTAAAGGGATTCTTTTATGGTAACACTTGCATCGACTTCTCGCTCCCATGTCAGACATGGGCGAAGTCAGGGGTGGCGGTGGGGCCCTAGGAGAGGTGGTGGGGTTTGGGTGTGGGAGAGGGGAGGCGAGGCAAATTGTTTTTGTTTGTTCAGCTAGCGTTTAATAATGTGCACAGAAGACTGTGGAGATGGGACTTGGGAGGGAGAGCGTGTGAGTGCGAGGCAGGCTTTTGCCTGTTTCCGTACGGACGGTAGAGCCCTCGGAGGCTACGGAGTGTCAGGTAGGGGCCCTTCGAGCCACCGGAAAGTGGCCACGGATCTAGCGGATACTTCGCCGAATTTTTAATAAATACCTAAAACCTGCTAATTTGTTTTTAATTGGTAGTGAAATTTATTTTATGAATTTTTGAAATATCTTATTAACAATTGAATTAAATAATATCAGAATCCAAATGACCTCTATCGATCACTAAAGATAAATCAAAAAAGTATTTATAATTTTTTCACGATTCAATTCGGATTTCACAGACGCTCCATTTCTGAATGACGGTTCAATGCCAAAATCATATTTCATCTACCAGACAAACTCCTGGATTCAAAGATCGTTCGAATGAATTTTTTCTAAATTAACCATTGAATAATATCATAATTATATTCTTTTATAAGATGTCTCTTCACTTTTGCTCCGTTTCCACGAGGAATACCAAAAATCTATATAATTCCATTTAAGTTTTAAACCACCTTAATTCTATTTGATCATTCACAAAGACCAATTATCGATGATAAAACATCGATCAATGACTATTTTTTAAAATCAGTATTTGAATATTTAAATTTCTTAAGTAAATCAATAAACATGTTGGTCAATAATTCAAATTTAAAAAGTTTTGATATTTAGGATTTGGTCAACTTTAAACCTGCCTAGCTAAACTCTAATTTAGTCTCTACGGGATGACGTAGTAGCGAAGATACAATAATACTTACGAATAAGATATGGATGGATTCCGAAGGAAGTCTAAAATCCTTTCTTAGATTTAGATGACTCTCACGTGTCTTGACTATCATGTCAAGGCCCCCTCGTGATTTACCTTCCTCACAATAGCCGTGGAACAGGCTGGTAGGGCCCGATAGATTGACGGTTCCAACCTTTTTACGGAGCTAAACTCTAATTTACACCTACTCACCTAGTTCATAATAATCACAATCAAGGAATTAATGATAAATTTTATTTTATCGTTGTTAATTTTTTTATCACAAATTTATTTTTGAATTTTATGCAGAATGTCTCATATTATAGAGATATTTTTTTTCATCTTATGAGCTCATGATTTTTTTTATGTCTTATTCATATGAGATCTTGATTGTACTATCAATAATTTCCCCTCAAATGAAAGAACACATCAGATCCCCTCTCAAGTCAGTTATCCGATTTTTCTGATATAATTGGACATCTTGAATAGTGTTTAATTCTCTTGATCCGGACATCCACTTCCTTCGTTCGAGACTCATGACTCGACTTGGATTTTGGGCTATGATACCAATTGTTATAACCGTTAAAATTTATATAACTCTACAATGATATAATATTGTCTACTTTGGACCTAAGTTCTCATGATTTTATTTTTTAATTTTATCCAAAAGGTCTCATATCATTTGGAGATATCTTTTTATCAATGGAGATATCTTTTAATCTTATAAACTCATGATTTTTTTCATGTTTTACTAATATAGAATTTTAATTGTATTTTCAACGATCTCAATAATATTGTTTGACTGAAACATTTATATTATCTTAAATGTGTCTCTCTAAATATAACTCTCATTTTCTTTCTAATATTTTTATTTCTTATTCTGTCCATCTTATAAACTTAATTTTTACATTAAGTTTTACATAATATAATAAGTTTAACCATTTTTTTTTTATAAAATTCTCTTTAAGTTTCATAAGTCTTCTATTTCAATCATTTTATTTGTATTCTATATAAAAAAATTTCTCTTAATCTCTCTATATTTTTTTTATAAAAATGATTTTAAATACTTAAAATTTTTAGTTACAAACACTTCTTAAATTTTATCATGATTGATTTCTTTGATAAATTACAAATTGTTTGGTTAAGTGTCGAGGGTCTATTATAATATACACATAAGAAAAGATAAGAGAGTTGTCTTCTTTCCTCAACTTTAACTAATAGAACACAAGCTATTTGTTTTAGATAAAATATATAAAAAATATTAAATAATATAATGGGTGTTATAAAAATGAAGTTCCATTGTATGGGTAAAATTGTTAGTCCAATTGATTTGCAAACATTTTGATGATTGAATAATATATTTGTCTAATATAGTTAGTAGGAAGATTGTTATTATAATCAATTTTTAGGATTTGATTGACTAGATAAAGTTAATTAAGAAATGGTTCGAATAGATCAATAGATAGATTAACTAAATACTTAGGAGTCAATTGGTAAGTGGAAAGTCTTGGTGGGACCAAACAGTGGAAGTTCAGATAGGTTAGGTTGGGCAAGGTGAGACAAGTCTAAATAAGTCAAAGACCGGATGTGTGATCCTAGGGGAGTAAATCTTAAGTAAAGGAAAGTCTAAGCAGGTTGGAGATCAAATGCTTAACTTTAAGGGAGTGAATCTTAGGCAAGAGAAAATTCAAGTGGGTCATGTTGGTACAATCGTCCTCTTAGATTTTTGATATTTGGATTTTTTTTTTGACACCAAGTATAAAATTCTTCGGACCAATTAATTCTATGAGTGACCGATCCAATCCAACGAAAGTTTTCCATCAAGCACCAGGGTAAATAAAAGTGCTTGAAATAGGCGATCCACCGGTCCAATATCCCAGATTTTTCATCCTACTAGAGGAAAATATCCTGCAATGCATTATAGCTAGTAATCGAACCATGGGTACTTGGGAGACTACATAAGCACCCTGTCGTTGCACCATAGCTAGGGGCACAATATGTTTGTTCATACGGTAAGTGGAAAAATTGTTAGAGCAATCAATTCTCAAGGTTTAGTGGGAGACAATCCAAGTAGGTCAATTAGGTTGACTAGATACTTTAAAGTATATTGAT
The DNA here is from genome assembly GCA_025175895.1 of Wurfbainia villosa. Taxonomy (NCBI): domain Eukaryota; kingdom Viridiplantae; phylum Streptophyta; class Magnoliopsida; order Zingiberales; family Zingiberaceae; genus Wurfbainia; species Wurfbainia villosa. The sequence continues at coordinate 139,142,330 of CM045986.1, read as the reverse complement.
AATTGGTGCAATCGACCTCAGGTCAATGTTGACCAAGCTCAAGTGGGATTCGAATAGTATTTTGACATTTGACAAGATGTATGATCGTATGACTAATGAATGATTTGGGACATCCAAGATCATATGAGGGAGATTGTTAAGAGAAGATTGTTGGAGCAATCAACCTCAGGTCAAGGTTGACCAAGCTCGAGTAAGACTCGAGTGAAAGGCTAAGTTAGGAGACTTAGCAAGGGAAAGTCCAAGTATGGATACTTGGCAAGGGAGAAGTCCAAGAATGAATTATTATCAAACAAAAAGTCCAAGCATGTAGTTTTGGTCATATAAGTCTAAGCGTGTAGTCTTGGTGGCAAAAGTCCAAGTATAAATAACTGACAAAGGAAAGTCCAAGGGTATAGTCTCTTGGTCATGTAAGTCCAAGTATGTAGTCTTGACAACATAAGTCCCGGAAACGCAATCTCTTGGCAAAGAAAGATCCAGTAGCATGATTAAGCCGATGGAAGCACTTGAAGGCTAGTGCAAGGGTGAGGAGTCGTGGACTCAAATCAAAGGCGTGAGCCTGATGGAAGTGATTTGAAGACTTAGGTCTAGGCTAAGGGTACCTAATGGCATGATAGAGTCGATGGAAGCACTTGAAGGCTAGCACAAGGGTGAGAAGTTGTGGACTCAAACTAAAGGCGTAAGGCTGATGGAAGTGACTTGAAGGCTTAAGTCTAGGCTAAAAGTAAGTGTCAAGTATGAGGGAATCATACTTGGGTGTTAAACCTTAATTTTGAGGTTTATCAGTCGACTGATCGAGTGTTCATCACTCAGGAGCTCAGAAGATTCGGATAGTCGACTGGTCGAGTGGTCAACTAGGGGGCTCAGGCAGTCGACTACTGTGGCGAGGAAGTCGACTGGCCATGGATAATCGGATTGGATAAGTGCTCGGATAGTCGACTTTTGGATCAGGCAGTCAACTGACCTTAAGTAGACAATGCACATAATATTTCTCAATCGACTACTGGCTCATGACAGTCAACTGATGGCTATTGACAGTCGATTGATCGATCAAATATGACATGAATTAGTCTATTATGAGACAACAATACAGTGACCAGTCGATTGGTGGATAAAGTCAGTCAACTGATCGACAAAAAATCAGCCCGACGGAAGCTTTAAAAGGAAGACGACGGGAAGATTAATTAGAAGCAGTTAGTCCAAGGGATCTCTTGGAGCGGAATCGTTGCTGCATTCCAGGTCTTCAAAATCCTTTCAAAACAACCAAATCAACAAGAAATCAAAATCTTACTTATAAACTGTGTAGGTTCATTTATTTATTGTTTCTTTTATTGTAAGATCCATTGTAAGAGGTTTCTCCACCTCCGGATTATTTTAGAGAAGAAGTTTTAGTGGTGGTGGCATCACTAGAATTCGACCGTAAAGTAGGAACTAGGGTTCTGAAAATCCATTGTATAGTGCTTGGGTTTTGTGTCTTGCATTATGTTTATGTTAAATTTATTTCTGTTGCACACTAACAACTTGTAAACAAGCACACAATCGAAAGAAATCAAAATCGCTATCCACCCCCTCCCTCTAGCGCATTACAAGATCCTCAATAATTGATATCAGAGCAAGGCCACTCTTCAAGGATCAATTGCCGAGAGAGCAAAGCTAGAGGACAATGGATTTCAGCGATGGATTGAGATACAACATCCTAGTTCCACTCTCTTTCTAACACGATGACTTTGTGTATTGGAAAGGTAGAATAAAATATTTTTTTATGACTGAAATTGAAAATTGAGTTAGTATTGAAGAAGGATTTGAAGCTCCCATGGATAAGAAGGGAAGACTCTTCAAGAAAAAGAAATGGATGGAGAAGCAAATCCAAAAATTAAAAACGAATGAGAAGGTAACAAAAATATTGATTAATTTAATACCTAACGATATTTTGTGTAAGATAGATAATTATAAGGATGCAAGGGAGTTATGAAGCAAATTAGTTGAGCTTCACGAGAAACCCTCACCGACACAAAGTAAAGAAGACGACAAGCTCGAAGAAGAAGAAAGCTCATCTTCATCTCAAGAGTGTGACTATTCGGAGGTTGAGGAGTGCTCAACATCCGAAGAGGAAATTATGGAAGTCTCCACCTCTAGGATTGAGAGGGAGGATAGGTCAATGACACCGAAACAAGAGGAGACATCAACTTTTAGAGTCAATGAAGAACAAGCTCACAACTCCCCAATAGGTAACTCAAACATAGTTATTAAAAATAAAGATCATATTATATATTTTGGGTGTAGAAAGAAGGGACACTACAAGAACAAGTGTTCAAATAAAATAAAGAAAAAGGCTCAAGTGGCACAAAGGCAAAGGTGAAGCCCAAGGAGGTCGGAGCCTTGATACGAAAAGACAAGGAGCATATAGTATGTTTCTGGTGCAACCAAAAGGGGTACTACTGAAGCCAATGTCCAAAGGGGAGTCACCCTAGGAAGGACAAGATAGAGAGCTCAAATGTAGGGGAAACACCTAAGGCAACGCCCAAGGCATCATTTAATAATGCACCTTTAATTTTTCATAGCAAGAATTAATGAGTTATGACTTAATGCAATTTCAATTCATCGTGATAAAAGACATGCTAATAATAAGTTTTATTATTTAGGTGCTAAACATCATGAAATTAGAACTAAGGACAACTTTAGACCGAGTATACCTCAAGAACTGCTCTACCTAAGGATAAAAAGGATAGGAAGGTAGAGAATAACCTAGGCAATAATCCTAAAAATGTTTAAACATATGCCTAGTAAAAAGAACACTATAAGAGTAGATGCTCACAATTAATTAAGAAGAAGGTTCAAGTGACAACAATGACTAAGGAGAAGTCAAAGGAGTCTGGAACCGTGATACGCAAAGGCAAAGAACACATTGTGTGTTTCATATGCAACTAAAATGTGTACTACCACAATCAATGTCCAAGAGAGAGACACCCTAGGAATAACAAGATAGAGAGCTCTAGTATAGAGGAGAGCTGCTAAGGGAAGATCTAAGGCACTAGTGCATTTGGTTGTCTAATATATGTCATGGTTCAGATAAGGTTTGATTTGACGCATGTTATTAGTATGGCGGGCAAGTTTCTTTCAAATCCAGGTCGATAACATTGGGATGTAGCCAAGTGAATTTTTTGATACTTGAGAGGTACTACAGGTTATGACATCATGTTCAACAGACAACAAGATGATTTTTTAGCGGTAGAATATATAGATGCAGACTATGTAGGAGATTTGGATGACATAAAGATCTACTACAAGATATGTGTTCACTGTGGTAGTAGGACATATTAGTGGAAGTTCATGATACAATCTATAGTTACATTATCCATTACTGAGTCGGAGTACATGATAATTGTTGAGGCAACCAAGGAAGCATTGTGGATTACAGGATTGATTAGGGAATTAGGTGTTCAATAAAGTGGAGTCAAATTGTATTGTGATAGTCAAAGTGTTATCTATTTGATGACAAACCAAGTTTATCATGCGAGAACCAAGCATATAAATGTGAGGTTTCACAAAATCAGAGAGTTGATTTCTTCCAATGACATTCAACTTGGAAATGTTCATACATCTCAAATATATGTTGACAAAGCTAGTTACCTTAAACTTGTTCAATTTCTTTAATTGCTAGAGGGGTTGCAGTCCAAACTCGGTGTTTTAGGAGATGTTATCTTCAGATGCTCGTATTTTCTCCTAAGGGATAAATATTCACCAAGGTAGAGATTATCCAAGGTGGCTCATATGAAGAGAAGAAACCACGGACATGGTCAGAACCACGGACAAGCCATGAAGCTCTCTAAGGAATCGGGTCAGTCGACACCATAGGCATGGCCAGCTTTATGGTTAAGTCATGGTATGCTCTGGAGGCCACACCACGGGCGTAGTGTGTCATGGAGGCGACAATATGTCGACACCACAGTTGTGGTCGTGTCCATGACTAGATCATGGTGCGCCATGGAGTCACACCAACACCACGATCATTGCCACAACCATGGTCAAGTCATTGTGCATCCTGAAGGTAGTGCGAAGTTCAGAATTTTTCATGAATTTATAGTATTTTAGGTCTAAAATATCATATATGGCTAGGATGTATATATATAACAGAACCGATCCATATTATAAGGCTTCGGGGCGAAACCTTAATAGATGGGCCCTGGTCTAAAATCAATTTTAACACATAATTTTTTTTGGACTCTATATAAGAGCTCTGATCATCTTAAAAATTATTGAGCCCTAGACAGGAGCCTAGTAGCCCTGCCTCAGGATTGACTCTGTATATAAGATGATTGTAACCCCCAGGGCAATGACGTGATAGTAACTCACGAGGCTCCCCTCTACGCTTTCAGGGGTTGATTCCGTCTTGACTGCGCACGCTGCGCGGGTGATGGTACACGATGCCCCTCGATCCCAACGTAATCGTCCTTCCTGATATAGCATGAGTTCAAACGTGCTCTGACAATCAGTCATCCTGATTTATCCACGTCAGCCGTTGGAAAACTTCCGTGAGACCGGAGCGACTGACCATCAGGACTAATAGGAAAAAGAAATCGTACTTGATATCTAATGTAAATAAAAAAAAATGATTGTAATTCTAAATCAAATAATCCTGATTATTTTTTCTTGATCATTTTGTAGAGTAGGTATTTTTGTCAAATTACGTACGTTACAATTTCTTGTATCTTTCTTCTCAATTTCTTTCTTTTTTTCAACATCATTTTCTTCGCTATTATTACATCGTGATTTCTTCAACATTATTATATAAGATTATAATAGTTGTATCGATAAATATTTGATTAGTCTGTAAAGAAATTGTAAAAATAAAGAGAAGGTTTAGCAAGTGTCATAAAACTTATTCATGCTGGATGTGACCTCTCAAAGTCCATTAAATTTGTTTAGTTGTGGAATATCAATTACGTGATAGGGATAGGGTCGTTTAAGGAGAATGCATGCTTATTGACCTAGAATTAAGTAGTTACCAACTTCACGCAGAGTTGCGTAGAAACTCTCTCTGGATATGACGCGACTATCGAAAGTCCAAGTCATCACTGGTGGACATGAAATTGAGGTTCGATTATTCACATAGTTTACATGTATTTAATTTTTTTATCCGACTAATTTTATTGGTGAATTATTCGGTTCTATGAAATTTTTTTACAACGAACAATCTAATGTTCCAGTGCCCATAGATTATTATCTCATTTGAGAAAAAAATCTCACAAATGCATTGGAGCTAATGAGGATTGATTTTTGATGCCTAATTTTATAAATTGATACTCTATCGTTGCACCATAATCTCGAGGACCATTGTTTTTTTAATTGACACTATGTATAATTTTTGGCTCGATGGATTTTGAAAGGATTGATGTAATTCTATAAAATTTTAAATCTCAAATTTCAATATGGAAAAATGCCGTTGGATTCACATGGTCGATATGATATACTATTTATTATTCACTCTGGACTTAAATTTTTATAAATTTATTTTTAAATTTTGTCTCAAACAAAGGATCACATCGGTTCTCTCTCAAGTTCATTAGTCTTAGAAATATTTTCTTTACTTAATATTCGATCCTCAATTCATTAGGTTTTTTTTGTCAATTGTCCAATTTTTCTGATCTACTTGGTGTTCTTATCTGGTATATTCCTATCAGTTGTTTGATTATTCTGATCCAATTAAATTTCATATTTAGTGTCTAATTTTTTTTTCTGGATATGAGAATTTCTATTTTTTTTGTTCAAAAATTACGACTCAATTTAGACCATTGACTTTCATACATTTGTTTGGTCAGATGATTTTATATTTTATAATGATGTAATATTGTTCATTTTGAATTTAAATTTTTATAAATTTATTTTTGAATTTTATAAAAAATTCATACTCATCTTATAAATTTATAATTTTTTATACCTTACTAATATTAAATTTTGATTGCATTTCCAACCATTAACTTTCGGTTTAGCTCAGTGAGAATGAAAGAAAAGAGCCGATGACCTCTGGGGTCATTAGGTCGGCTTGCACCGTCGGATTCATAAGGCCAAGTGCGGATCGATCACACTCCAAAGGTAGAGATTTGTGTGTCCAATAGTACAAAGTAAACAGTGAGAGAGTAGAAAAGATACGACATGACAAAGTAAAATAGGAAAATACTTGTGGAGTGCAGCGTAAAATTTATATAAGGAGTAATATTCGATTCTCTATATCAGCGGACTATTTAATATTTGTATTAGATCACGTCCTTTATCGTATTTGTCATCGCATCAAAATAAATGATCACTTATGATTTATTCTCTCTCATATTTATGGAACTATGATTCTAACTTTTGCACAAAGTGGGAAAGTGCTATTAGGATTGCTAGATAAGAGATTTATTGCTTGAATGGTATTAAATTTTCAATAGGCATGCATTTCTCCAATTTGAAACGTCCTTCGAGAAGTTTGAAAAGTCATTCGGCTTCTTCTTTAATTTTGTCTAAGGCCATGAACTTGGACTCCATAATACATTGAGCTTGTTTAAGCTTTGTATATAAGAATTTCCATGATATTTCTCCTTTTCTAATGCTAAACATGTAACCACTTGATTAGATATACTAATTATTTATTAGGATCGATGAAATTCATATATCTTTATAATGATATGATATTGTTCATTTTTTATTGATGTCCGGTGAAGGAGGTATAATCTGAGTGTGAGCAGAATAACGGTATAATACCGCTTAGACAAGTCGAGACTAGAGTTGGATTCTATCTCCTTAAGACGAATTTATCCTATACACAGTGCTCATTGAATATGACAATCGTCTTCCAAAATACCACGACTTTATCCTGCGATAACAACATTGTAAATCGCAAGACCTCCGAATCGAAGAAGTTTTTCGAACTCTCTAGAATGTAAGTGTATAATGCAATGCTTGTTTTGCCTTGAATTGGAATGAATTGTATGAATCAATGAAGTGAGGCATCTCGTTTATACTTTGTGAAGGGGTAGAGGAACATCTTGGTTTAATCAAATTTCATCTATTCAATTTAATTGGATGATCTAGATCACATTTCTTTCCAAGGGACACAATGTCTCTTCATTTGGATGCATCCTAAGTCTTTCATTTTGAATTGGATGATCAAAATTGAGTCATTCAAAGGGTACTTTTGCCCTTTCATTTGAACAAACCTAATTTATTCATCTTAATCCGACAATCCAGATTAAGCCATACTTAATTTCTCATTCATCCAAATTAATTTTGAGAAATAAAATTTATTGGTTTAAAAATCAATTTTCCAACAATCCCTCACACGTATGAAAATCAATACATGCATGTATGTTGACACCAAAGGAGAGTTCAATCGAAAGATTATTACATCAGGAGAGGTAATTTATGACTTTGAACCTTTCGTAGTAAAATACCATCGGATTTTACTAAACTGCTTAGTGAATGTGATGTCTTGAATTACTCAGTCGTGTGGGTAAACTAAGACAATGGTACATATACAATAATTTTTCTCTCATCTTTTATGGTTCTCACGGTTATGTCCATTTTGGCTGATGGTGTCCTCTTATAGATGGTGTCCTCTTCTTTGATTTACTTAGATTCCCTTCCTCTTCCTTAGGAGATGTTGGATCTTGACACCCTTGATGGAATACGAGATCTGTCACTCAAAAGGAAATATTAAAGATGGGTCAGCTTCACTAGTCTCTAATGCTCAAATTAGAATCGAGAAGAAAGAATAAGATGTTATAGAACAAGAATTAGAAAGAAATCTTTGTGTACCGCTTGCAGAAGAAAGAATCATCCATCCCCCTTCCTCCTTCCACCTCTGCCCCTTTTATAGGAGATTTGTATTGTCTTATTTCAAAGTGAATTTACTTTAATACCCTCACTAATCCATTAGGTTGTAACTGCTTTTCCCACTCATTTTCAAAATAAATCCCTTTATATTCTTCATGTGTCCTCAAACAAACAAACAAACAAACAAATAAATAATAAAATATCTCCTATCAACAATATTCCTTATTCAAGAAATTCTTCGTCACCTCTTGTACCCAAAAAATATTCATGTCTCTTTCTTCACCAAATCCAGAAAACACCCAAGAAATATATATATATCACTCGGAAAATAAATACACTACTCAAGAAATACACTAGTGTAAAATATGAAAAAAAAAATTATTATATGGATTAACCCTTTAATTAATGGGGTTTAATTAGTGGACTTAATTAGGCTTAAAGGGTATTAGGTTTGGGTGTATTGGGCTTGGGTGATTGGGCAGGCAAGATTAAATTAGGCCAAATCAGATTTGGCTTTGACTTGGGTTAAGTGGCTGAACTGGCTTAGCTAAACCTAATTAGATTGGGTTGGGTTAACCGGATTGGACGAACAACGTTTAAAAGCCACAGACGATCGCGACATTCACATCGCGATCTCCGCTTTCATTTCTTCTCCGCCTCGTTTCTTCGTTCTGAGCGATCGCGCCGCCGGGTTCCAGATCGTCGGCGTCCGGTGAGAGCAGTTGACGACGCCGCTCCCTTGGTCGATCTCCGGCGGAGGATTTTAGGTCTCGCCTGGGGGGATCTTGGCAGTATTTGCGGCGGATGGGCGGTGCTGTCGTCGCGGCGGTGAGCTGCCATCGAAGTGATCGGAGCTCGGATCTCGTTGGGGGCTAAGCTGTGCGTGGAGAGCAGCTGAGATCGGAGAAGGTTGGTTGCCGGTGGGAGAGACGTCGTGCTCTCTGCTTCCGATCTGCTCCTCATCGCCGCCGTGGATTCCTCGCATTGTTCGTTTCATCGTGAGCTGGAGCTGCTACCGCCATCGTCGTCCTCTTCGTTTCCTCACAGTGAGCTCGATCACAGCAAGCTCGCACTATGTCCCATTGCTTCTGCTACCGCCGATCGTCGTCAGAGCTGGTTTGTGGAGCTTGAGGGTCGCCGGTGAACAGGGGGTAGCTGCCGGTGCAGATTTGGGTCGGTAAGTTGATTTACCTTTTACTGTGTTGTCTGTAATTACTGTGAATTTTGTGGTGTGTCAATGTTATTGAGATTCCGTTGGGTTCTGTCCAAGGATCGTCATGTGGTGGCTGTTTGGAGTAAAATCCTATATATTAGGTGTTGTGTAGTGTTTCTTTGAGTGATTTTAGTTGTGAAGAGCTGTGAACGATGGTGTTTGGATTGTTGATCGATCTGGTTGTTGAGTTGTTGTTGTGCCGGCTGTGAGTGGAAGAAGAAGCTACAGTTGGAATGATATGACTATGGTTTGGGCATTGTTGGTCGGCTGTGATTGATTCAATGATCTGTGGAGATGTGGATCGTGCTTGAGGTAAGGATGGATTAGTTTTAAGTGTGGTTGTGCCAGCTGTGGGTGGAAGGACAAGTTGCAGCTTAGATGATTAGCGAAGATCAGTGAATGTTGATATCCAAATTGTTCAGCTATAGTATGGTGTTTGATGCAAAGTTAGGTTGTTGCTAGGGGTTGTATTGATGTGGCGGCTTTCCTGTTTTCCTGGATCGGTTATGAACATTATTTTCCCGGACTTGTTATTTTGTGGATGGCATAGGTGGTGGAGTAATGGATGCTGTAGATGAGGGAGCTACCATGGCAGTGAACGAGCATGTGTGTGTGAATTGATTTGATGCGGAGATTTGGAGATTAAGGTTAGCTTGGATTTGTTGTGAGTATTGTTGGGATCTATTTATCTTAAATTGATCTAGGGATAGTTGGAGTTGTTAACACATATTCGGGGAAAAGAATGTGAATATAGGAACGACGTAGTGTTTAGTTCCTACGTTTGTTGGATACTTGTATTTAATCATTGTTGCTATTATATGCAGGTTTGGGATACGGGCGTGTCCGCGTAGTGAGGATTATTCGAGCCAGATCGTGTGGGTAATATCTACCTGGTCCGGTAGTTTGATCAATTCCAGTGCATGATCTTGGATTTATGTTTATACCTGTTTACCTTAAATCCACTCTTATTTAATCGTATGCTTGTACTGCCTTTGATCTTTGAGATATATACTCTGTTACTTCATTGATTATCTAGCACGGATAGGAACTATAAAACCCTATTATGTGTTAGCTGATAGATGTTTAGTAAGTACATGTGGTTAGGGTTATTTTTATGACCTCAGATTGGGTTACTAGGTTGCATCACTAGGTTAGGTGATGAGTCCAAATTATGGCCTGGTCGTTGTATCGTATACATATCAGTGTGTTAGTTTGGCGGATCTATTTATCTGTACATAGGTAAATAGGTTGTGATTACGGATTTGTCATCCTTGCATGGTTGACTTTTGGTTGACTAGGTCTCCCCGTGAGTTAGAGAGTGTTGCGAGGATTTGTGTGTGAGCTATGCATCATTACATTTCATGCATGCTGACGACTGGGTCTGCCTTGTGGTTGAGACGGGTCGTCAGTCATCCTACCTCCCCGGCCAATCGGGGTAGTGGTTACAGGGTTGAGGGTAGAGTATTGTTGTGCATGCCGTTCTCGGCCACTGTGGATGGTGGTAGCTGGAGATGTGCACTTGGCCACTGTGCGGAGTGGTAGTTAGCGCACTCACCCACTATAGACAGTGGTCGTGTGATGTGCAGTTGTCTTGGGTGCGGTGCTCATCTACTCATGGGTAGAGACGGAGCGGCTAGCAGCAGGGACCCCCGTGTGGGTAGCATATAGCTCTATGGCGGGCTAGCTACTGTTTCATACTACCCAACTCGGTCACTCGAGAGTGGTGGTGGCTGGAGTCGGGATAGTTGTCATGTCGTGCCACCTAGGCCACACTGGGGTCGTGGTAGCGAGTAGTCTTGTGAGCATGACCATGCATATGCATTGCTGATATATATGTATGCATGTATTTGATATATGTTTTACATATGCCTGTGAGATGCTGCATTTGATTGAGCTATGATTGCTGCATATGATTATTCATCATGTTACATGTCATTTGCATTTTATATACTGCTATGTGTTGAGCATGATACATGCATTGATTCAGACTGTTATATGCATTTGATTAGCATCATGTCATTGTGTGGTACGGACCGGGTTGTTATTACAGGTGATCATATACTGTTCATATGTTGGCGTATTGGTCAGGTATGGGATTGACTTAGTATGTTGTATGGGTTTTGTTATTGTAAATATGTTCAGGATGATATAGCTTATGGTGTTGCGGACCGTCAGGTACGTCGGTACATTACTTCATGTTCAGTTGATTAGTTTAGTATATACATTGAGTATGACTATACTGTGGTTACTTGCTATTAGATTTGGATAGATTTGATATCTATTGGACTCATGTCAGATACTGTAGATCTTCACATGTATACTTGTAGATCTCGTTATCCTATATGTTGTTCATGCACTTTCTATATATTACCCCTGAGTTTATACTCACCACCCCAGGACCCTGGGCTTCCTGTCGCCCAAGTAACAGGTAGAAGATTCCTTGGACGTTCGGAGCTCCGTCAGCTGATCCCATCTCACACCGGACGAATGGATATGTTTTCCATGTTGTTGTATCCTTACGGATTGTTGGTTTGGGTTTTTACCCTGTATTGTTTCCGTATTTGTGATATACGGACGTATTGTATGTATTTGGTCTTTGATTCGATTTCGGTTATGATTCTTGTCGTGTCAAGTCACTCCGGAGTGCACAGTTGGTCTTTGTATATGGTTTTATCTATTGTATGTTTCCGCTGTGTTTGATATGTTGATATCTTTATATATCATATTGTTGTTGTGGGCCTACGGGCCTTGTATTAACCCGATATATATTGCCACGTACAAGGGAGATGCCGTCCGTTTACTTTTCGATACGGCATACTCTCGGGGCGTAACAACTTTATTGGTATCATAGCCCTAGGTTGCGAAGTCCATTTTCATATTTTATTTCGTTCGGGCATCGAGTTTTGCTTTACTCGATTTTGGTTTTGTGAGTTCTGGGATCTGGCTGTTGCGGACATCTCCGAGCTACAAGGTTTAAGGTATGTTAATTGTTATTACATATCCTTCTATTGATTATGCATTTAGTTGCTTATAACATGGATGACTTGTAGGATATTGGTTAGTATTCGTAACCGTGGTTTGAGTTTGACCACGGGAACGATATGTTGAGGTTATTAGATATGTACCTGCTATCGAAAAGGTAATTACCTTTGAGAGCCGAATCGGATTTAGCGAAAGCAGGGATTAGGTAGTCACATCTCTTGTGGAGATCAAGGATTACAGTCTTAAGATTTTCACTAATTATGTTAGTCAGATCATTACCCATGGGGTAATGGACCAGCAAGTATACTATTGCTGATGCAGATAGTAGAGGATTATTTTGGTGATATTCATAGGGATTTTGATCCCTGAATTGGTCGTTCTAGGTTGTATAATGTTGAGGGTACTTTTGAGTACTTAACTCGTGTTATACAGAGGAAACTAAGTTAGTTGCATACCATTATCCGGATTTAGCCGGTACTTGGTGTAAGATATAGGAAATAACCTACGGAAAATAATATATCACTTGGTCACAGTTCAGTGATGTTGTGAGATAGTATTTCCCCACGTCATCTTCTTTGACTCATTGTCAGGGGAATTCTTGGGCATCGGGTAGGGTGATCGGTTGGTAACGAAGGTACCATGCAGAGTCGCTAGACTTGCGGGGGTTACAACCACCTAATAGCCCAAGAATGTGATTGGATTGGTTTTGGCCACCCACGGCTTTATTGGCTGATATTTTGATCAGATGATTGGATCTCCTACTAGATCCTACCGGAAGTGCATAGACCAAGTCAGGTGTATAGAAATGACTCCGTAGCTGGTATTTTAAGAATTGGAGATTTGATAAGCAGATTTTGCGAGTCAAATTATTGGAATCCGAAGTCTCCAAATGTTGGATAAAAAGGAGCAAGATTAAAGTCATGAGTCACGAGCGACTATTGGAGAGTTTTCCGATCATAGAAGACCGATTGCAGATTGTCAGCAGCTTCTCATGTTTATCATCGAACTCAGAGGAAAGACTCCGAAGGGAGATTATGTGTGTGCAGTACGGGTTACGACGAGACACAGAGTCAGATTATCCGATAGACCATTATATCTGTTTCTACTATAAGCAGCCGATATCTACAAGGAGAGTATGTACTTTGAAGACTCAGTGGAAGACTATGGATGATGCTTTCGAGCGGACGATCCACAACCTCGAAAGCTGAGATCATGACAGAAGAATGGATTATTACATCAGCAACGATTTACTACCTCAGATATAGTAGGAGTTCTTTGATACTTCCAACCGAGAGAAGCAAGTTACTCAAAGAGATCACCAAGACATCTCAAGACCTGGACCTTGCAGACAACAAGCTACCTTTCCGCATTTACGACAACAATCAAGCATTTTTCGGACATGGTTATGCTCTATACAGAGGAGAGATTTTACGATGATGGTCGTATCTACACAGTATTCTCCAGTTGCAGCTATACCTTTCACAGAGATGGAACGTGCTATGATGTTGACAGTTCTTCAGTATTATACAGCCGGATGTGTATCCTTTGCCAGTACAACAGTGTTTACCATCTCCATTGCAGTTGTTTCAGTTGTACCTCAGTTCCAGCAGTGATTTCAGTTCCTCCATGATAGTCTTTGCATCTACATGAGCTTAGCCGTCCAGAACAGATGTTGGACAAGTTTACATGATTACTCGAGAAGAAGTATAGGAGACGAAGGATCGGTCCTTCAGGGTATTACTTTAGGTTATACTATTTGCAGATATATCGAGAGATACTGGTAGTTTACAGGTATCTTTGTCTAGAACATTCTTGGATAGGGTTCGAAGGGTTCCTATTGACTGGTGGTTGGTGAATTTCTCTACCATTTGGTGAGATGTTGATCAACAACCAAGAAGGCAAGGGATACCCTTAGCCTTTGCTAGACATACCTCCACTATAGACATATCCTTACGGATAGTTGGATTGTTGGAGCGTTGATATACTAGGACTCTCGGATGTACATATAATCTGAGAGTATTCGGATATAGTTTCGGATGAACTCCCGGGCTTGCCACTGCATGGGCAAGTAGGAATATGCGATTGGAGGGTGATTTCGAGAATAGTCCTGATATTTGGGACCTCATACCAGGAGATGATTTTATGGGTATCAGTATTGCTAAACACTATGGGAGATTTATCTGCCTCAGTGTTTCTTCTTGAGAAGACTTGTAACTCTTTGTTAGAAGAGAGTCAGACCTTGAGTCTATACATCGATTATCGATGATTGGAATGCAATAATTGCTGAGAATGAATATCCTTCGTTGGGGATAGATGATCTGTTTAGATCAGCTAAATGACACTTGTGTATATCCTAGGGTTGGCCTACGACTGGAGATTTGATATTGTAGTGACTTAGTGTCGTACAATTATCATTGTCGGTGTGATGATTGAGCTATCATTAGCGTAGGGTAAAGGATCTCGTGTATAAAGCTGATTGATAATGTTGTTAGACTTATCGACGAATTAGTCGTTCATGGATTTGAGGAATCAAGTACTCTTGGAGTATTTGAGATCGATTGTCATCATGTCGGTGGAGGATATGTTTATGGATATATTCCCAATCTCGAGGGAAATTGTGGTTTCCCTAGATTGATTTGGTGTTTATCAGAGGTGGGTAGGATGTTTTAGCAATACTATATCGCCAACTTGTTGGACCAAGAAGGTGATGGAAATCACCTAGTCGGAAGATTAGAAAGCTAGGTTTCAAGGCCTAGAAGGTGGCTGACTTTTGTGTCAGTGTTAGTTAATCCGTCCGATATGGATGGAAGAGTATTGTACGCAGATGCATCATTTCAGGGATTGGAGCGATTCCGATGCAGTGGTATGGGACGTGTCTTATGCTTACGTCAGTCGAGGAATTGCGAGATAAGCTGTCATATATATGACATGGAGCTTAGCAATTATTATCTTGAGTAGTAGATGTATAGAGCAAGAGTGCTCAGGGAGTTTTGGCTAGCTACTGGGTAGCTGCTATAGGATTGTTAGAGCACGGATAGATGCAACTGGGGAGATTAGTCATTATAGTCTTCCAGTTACTTTCAGTTCTGTGTGACAGAATGAATTTTAGACATTAGATTAATTTATCTTGCGAGAATAAATCTCTGTCTCTGGGAAGATAATGTTTCCCAGAGTTGCATTCGCTCTAGGAAGAGTTGTTTCAGGAGACTTTTCATTCGAGAGTGATGATTTATTCGGAGCGTATCCGAAAATAGTGAGTATTGAGACGTTCCTGTTGGTGGAATGAGATATGGGATATGGTTGATTCCGTAGTTTGATGTTGGGTGTGCCAACAAATAAGGGTGGAATATTAGTGATCTGTAGGGTTACGTATCGTGATGAAGTGAGAGCCTAGTATGTTAGACTGTGTTGGGAGATTATCTAGAATACGGAAAGGACTTGATTAGATTTGGGTAGTCGATGATCGATTAGCTATGTCCGCTCATTTTCTTCCGAGTCGTAAGATGGATTTCGTTGGATCGTTTGATGGAATTATATCCACAGAGTATCCTTGAATATCATTTCTGATAGTGATTCATGATTCACCTTATGATTCTGGTAAAGTTTTCCATCGGTTACGGGTATAGAGCTCCACTCTGGTACAATAATTGACCTCTTAATAGGTTGGCTGAGAGCGTATAAGGGCTGGAATGTAATATTCGAGCTCAGTACCCCACTTAGTCACTTGAGGTGTGACTTTCCTCCGGAAACTTGAGATGATTATTGTGACATCTTGTACTTGTACGTGAGTCGGAAATTTGGGGATCAAATTTTTATAAGTGGGGGAGAATGTAAAATATGAAAAAAAATAATTATTATATGGATTAACCCTTTAATTGATGGGGTTTAATTAGTGGATTAAATTGGGTTGGAATCTGAATTGGGCTTGGGCTGAATTTGGGCTTGGGCTGGTATTAGGTTTGGGTCAGATTGGGCTCAATGATTGGGCTTGAATCAATTAGCCAAATCAGATTTGGCTTTGACTTGGGTTAAGTGGCTGAACTGGCTGAGCTAAACCCAATTAGATTGGGTTTGGATTGGGTTGGGTTAACCGGATTGGACGAACAACGTTTAAAAGCCACAGACGATCGCGACATTCACATCGCGATCTCCGCTTTCATTTCTTCTCCGCCTCGTTTCTTCGTTCTGAACGATCGCCACCGGGTTCCGCATTGCTCGCCCGTGAGAGAGCTTGACGGGCGCTTCCTTGGTCGATCTCCGGAGGATTTTAGGTCTTGCCTCGGGATCTCGGCAGATTTGCGGCGATGGGCGGTGCCGCCGCGCGGTGAGCCGCCATCGGTGATCGAGCTCGATCTCGTGGGGGCTAAGTTGTGCGTGGAGAGCAACCGAGATCGGAGAAGGTTTTGCCGGTGGGAGAGACGTCCGTCTTCGCTTCCGACCGCTTCCTCATCGCCGCCGGATTCCTCGTGATTGTTCGCTTCACCGTGAGCCGGAGCCGCTACCGCCGCCGCCGCCCTCTTTGTTTCTCGCAGATGAGCTCGATCACAATGAGCTCGCACTGTCCCATTGCTTCGCCACCGATCGTCGCCGAGCTGGTTTGTGGAGCTTGAGGGTCGCGGTGAACAGGGGTAGCCGCCGGCTGCATTTGGGCCTGTAAGTTGATTTCCTTTTACCGTGTTGTCTCAGAATTACCGTGGAATTTTGTGGTGTGTCAATGTTATTGAGATTCCGTTGGGTTCTGTCCAAGGATCGTCATGTGGTGTCTGTTTGGAGTAAAATCCTATAGATTAGGTGTTGTGTAGTGTTTCTTTGAGTGATTTCAGTTGTGAAGAGCTGTGAACGATGGTGTTTGGATTGTTGATCGATCCGTTGTTGAGTTGTTGCCTTGCTACCGTGAGTGGAAGAAGAAGCTACGGTTGGAATGATATGACTATGGTTTGGGCATTGTTGGTCGGCTGTGATTGATTCAATGATCTGTGGAGATGTGGATCGTGCTTGAGGTAAGGATGGATTAGTTTTAAGTGTGGGTGGAAGAACAAGTTGCAGCTTAGATGATTAGCGAAGATCAGTGAATGTTGATATCCAAATTGTTCAGCTATAGTATGGTGTTTGATGCAAAGTTAGGTTGTTGCTAGGTTGTATTGATGCGGCGGCTTTCCTGTTTTCCTGGATCGGTTATCAACATTATTTTTCCGGACTTGTTATTTTGTGGATGGCATAGGTGGTGGAGTAATGGATGATGTAGATGAGGGAGCTACTATGGCAGTGAACGAGCATGTGTGTGCGAATTGATTTGATGCGGAGATTTGGAGATTGAGGTTAGCTTGGATTTGTTGTGAGTATTGTTGGGATCTATTTATCTTAAATTAATCTAGGGATAGTTAGAGTTGTTAACACATATTCAGGGAAAAGAATGTGAATATAGGAACGACGTAGTGTTTAGTTCCTACGTTTGTTGGATAATTGTATTTAATCATTGTTGCTATTATATGCAGGTTTGGGATACGGGTGTCCGCGGGCCATGAGGATTATTCGAGCTCAGATCGTGTGGGTAATATCTACTGTCCTAGTTCGATCAATTCCAGGCATGATCTTGGATTTATGTTTATACTGCTTTACCTTAAATCCACTCTTATTTAATCGTATGCTTGTACCGCTTTGACCTTTGAGATATATAATTGCATTACTTCATTGATTATCTAGCGATAGGAACTATAAAACCCTATTATGTGTTAGCTGATAGATGTTTAGTAAGTACATGTGGTTAGGGTTATTTTTATGACCTCAGATTGGGTTATTGGGTTGCATCACTAGGTTAGGTGATGAGTCCAAATTATGAGGCCTGGTCGTTGTATCGTATACATATCGCTGTGTTAGTTTGGCGGATCTATTTATCCGCATATAGGTAAATAGGTTGTGATTACTGATTTGTCATCCTTGCATGGTTGACTTTGGTCGACTAGGTCTCCCGTGAGTTAGGGAGTGTCATGAGGATTTGTGTGAGCTATGCATCATTACATTTTATGCATGCCGACGACCGGGTCCGCCTTGTGGTTTGACGAGTCGTTAGTCATCCCGCCTCCCGCCACTCGGGTAGTGGTCGCAGGTCGAGATGAGCATTGTCATGCGCGCTGCTCGCCACTATGGATGGTGGTAGCTGGAGATGCGCACTTGGCCACTGTGCGGAGTGGTAGTTAGCGCACTCACCCACTATAGACAGTGGTCGTGTGATGTGCAGTTGTCCTGGGTGCGGTGCTCATCTACTCATAGGTAGAGACGGAGCGGCTAGCAGCAGGGACCCCCGTGTGGGTAGCATATAGCACTATGGCGGGCTAACTACTGTTTCATACTACCCAACTCGGTCACTCGAGAGTGGTGGCGGCTGGAGTTGGGATAGTTGTCATGTCGTGCCACTTAGGCCACACTGGGGTCGTGGTAGCGAGTTGCGCGCAGCATGACCATGCATATGCATTATCGATATATGTATGCATGTATTCGATATATGTTTTACATATGCTTGTGAGATCGCATTTGATCGAGCTATGATCACGTGATATGATTGTTCATCATGTTACATGTCATTTGCATTTTATATACTGCTATGTGTTGAGCATGATACATGCGTTGATTCAGACTGTTATATGCATTTGATTAGCATCATGTCATTGTGTGGTACGGACCGGGTTGTTATTACAGGTGATCATATACTGTTCATATGTTGACGTATTGGTCAGGTATGGGATTGACTTAGTATGTTGTATGGGTTTTGTTATTGTAAATCTGTTCAGGATGATATAGCTTATGGTGTTGCGGACCGTCAGGTACGTTGGTACATTACTTCATGTTCAGTTGATTAGTTTAGTATATACATCGAGTATAACTATACCGCGTGGTTACTTGCTATTAGATTTGGATAGATCGTATATCTATTCGACTCATGTCGTATACCGTAGATCTTCACATGTATACTTGTAGATCTCAAGTATCCTATATATTGTTCATGCACTTTCTATATATTACCCCTGATTTTATACTCACCACCCTCGACTTCGGGCTTCGTCGCCTGCAACAGTGTAGAAGATTCCTTGACGCTCGGAGCTCCGCCACCGATCCCATCTCACATCGACTAATGGATATGTTTTCCGTGTTGTTGTATCCTTACGGATTGTTGGTTTGGGTTTTACCTGTATTGTTTCAGATTTGTGATATACTGACGTATTGTATGTATTTGGTCTTTGATTCGATTTGTTATGATTCTTGTCGCGGTCAAGTCACCCGAGTGCACATATGGTCTCAGATATGGTTTTATCTCATTGTATGTTTCATGGTTTGATATGTTGATATCTTTATATATCATATTGTTGTTGTGGGCCTACGGGCCTCGTATTAACCCGATATATATTGCCACGTACAGGGGAGATGTCGTCCGTTTACTTTTCGGTACGACATACTCTCGGGGCGTGACAACTAGCCACTAGGAAAATACGTTGACTGCTCGAGAAATACACTAACTGCTCTGGAAACATACAACCACCCGGGAAATATACTGGCTACTTTGCAAATCTTTATCAGACACACTATCCTTCTTATTTAACTTTAGAAACACACCAGCCACTTGGAAAATACACTAACCAATCGGGAAACATACAAACTACTCGAGAAATATACTAACTACTATGGAAATCTGTACCAAACACATTATCCTTCTTAATAAACTCTGAAAACATACCAACCACTCGGGAATTATACTAATCACTAGGGAAACATATTAACTTATCAAAGACTATTTTGATGGCTCGGGAAATACACTGACCGTTTGAGCATTATATTGATTATTTGGAAAACATATTAACTTATCAGAGACTATCCTGATAACTCGGGAAATACACTGACCATTCAGGAAATTTACTAATCACCTGGAAAACATACTATTTGCTTAGAAACCATACTCACAACTTAGAAAATATATTAACTACTCGAGAGTTATATTGATCACTCAGGAAATAGACTAACTGATTAAAGATCACATTCATGGCTCGGGATATACGCCAACTACTCTGAAATCCTACTAATCACTCAGGAAACATACTAACTGACAAAAAATGATACTGATGACTCTGCAAACATGCTAACTTCTCGAGAATTACACTGATCATTCAGAAAATACACTAACTAACTAGAAATGATACTGATAACTCGGGAGATGCACTGATTGCTCGGGAACTACACTGATCATTCATAAAATATACTGATGGCTCAGGAAACATACTACTTGATCAAAAAATCCTATATACATTCTAAAAATATATTAAGTATCCTGACTGAAAATTTTGACCCAATCATTGGCCATGGACAACATCTTTGGATTCATAAGTGTTTTGTTGAAGTGGCTCATCTTCACACTTATATAGGTGACCTCCTATCAAGAATATCCTACCATACTCTACTTTTACAAGTATAGGAGTCATTAAAAGTTTATAACTTAACCTCACTATATATGATAGGAAACACTTTTTCATCTTGGGAATGAGAAGGAAACTAGTCCAAGTGCTCATACAAACTTTCATAATCTCATTGTCCCATTGAACCAAGATCTTTGGATCTCCAGTCAACAAGGTTGGATTACCACTATGAATATTCTTATTTGTAAATTTTTAATCTCATTCCTCTTGATGTGTGATATATTTGATCTCTACTTAAACTTTTTGTTAATGGATCTGCCAAGTTATCTTTTGATTTTGCATAATCAACAGTGATAACTCCATTTGAGATCAACTGCCTAATGATGTTATGTCGTCGACGAATATGTTATGACTTACCATTGTACATGCTATTTTATGTCCTTTCAATTGTCGATTGATTATCACAATGTATCATTACAGCAAGCTTTGACTTTGCCCAATATGGAATATTCTCTAAGAGATTACGAAGTCATTCGACCTCTTTTGTGGCTTTATTCAAAGCTATAAATTCTGATTTCATAGTTGATCAAGCTATACATGTTTGTTTCATATATAGATTTCCATGACACCGCTTCTCCACTAATGGTAAATATATATCCACTAGTGAATTTAGAGTCTTTTGTGTCAGATATCCAATTTGCATCACAGTAGCCTTCTAGTACAGCAGGATATCTAGCATAATACAATTCATATTCTAAGGTGTATCTTAAATATTTAAGAACCCTTATTAATGGCTTCCAGTAGCTATCATTTGGATTACTTGTAAATTTACTTAATTTGTTCACTACATAGACAATATCAGGACATGTGCAGTTAGCGATATACATCAAACTGTCAATTATCCTCGAATATTCTAATTGCGATATGAGTTCACCATGGTTCTTAGCCAAATATAAGCCTAATTCCATTGATATTTTTACAAGAGAAAGATCATCATATACATTAAATTTCCTTAGTACTGTTTCAATATAATGAGACTGCGAAAGGATAATTCTTTTAGATATCTTAGTGATCTTAATTCCAAGCATAATATCTGTTATACCCATATCTTTCATGTCAAAAGTTTTGATCAACATCTTTTTAGTAGTCATAATTATATCACGATTACTCCCCATAATGAGCATATCAGCTATGTATAGACAAATGATGACAAATGAGTTAGGTGTGCCTTTGATATATATGCACTTATTACACTCATTAATTTTAATTCCATTTGTCATCATAGTTTTGTCAAATTTCTCGTGCCACTATTTTGGTCATATTTTAGTCCATAAAATGACTTTACAAGTCTACTCACCTTATTTTCTTGTCCTGGAGTCACAAACCCTTCATGTTGCTCCATATATATTTCTTCTTCTAATTCACCATTTAGAAATATTATTTTCACATCCATTTAATGTATCTTAAAGTTATGTATTACAGCAATAACAATGAGTATTCGAATGGATGTGATCCTTGTTACCGGTGAATATGTATCGAAGAAGTCAAGGTTTGTCTTTTGTTTGAATCCTTTGGCTACTAGCCTTGTCTTATACTTGTCAATAGATCCATCAGTCTTATATTTCCTCTTTATGATTCATTTGCATCCTAAAGGCTTGATTCCAAGTGGTATATTCATCAATTCCCAAATATGATTTTGCATGATCGAATTTATTTTACTATTGAGGTTTCTTTCCAAAAAGGAGCCTCGGGACTTGATAAGGCTTCACTTATTGTCCTTGGTTCATTTTCTAACATATGTCATAAAATCAGGACAATATGATTTTGCTATTTTAGTCCTCTTACTACGTCTTGGTTCTTTATTATTTTCAAGATTATCCAAATTTATAGTTTCGTAAGTTCTTTTATTTGAACTTTCTTTTTTCCTCTCTTTGCATGGAAAGATACATTCAAAAAATACATCATTCCTTGATTCTATAGTTGTTCCAACATGTATATCAGGAATTACTGATTTATGCACCAAAAATCGATTTGCACTACTATTATTTGCATATCCAGTAAAGATGTAATTGATTGTTTTTGGTCATATCTTACTTTGTTGTAGCCTAGGCACTTCCACCTTAGCCTAACACCCCACACTTTCAGATATTTGTAGGAAGTCTTGTAACCCTTCCATAACTCATAAGGAGTTTTATCTTTCTTTTTGTGAGAAATTTTATTAAGAATATGATTTGTCGATAAGATAGCTTTCCCCCATAAATTTTGGAGTAAGCACAAATTTATCAACATAACATTCATTATTTCTTTAAGAGTTTGATTCTTACGCTCGACAATCTCATTTGATTGAGGAGAATAAGGAGTTGTTGTTTGATGAATAATAACATATTTTGTGCATAATTCATTAAATGGACCATCATATTCTCCTCCTTGATCATTTCACATTACTTTAATTTGTTGACCGATTTAATTCTCAACTTCATTCTTATAATGTTTGAATGCTACTAAGACTTCATCTTTGTCTTTCAATAGATACACATAACATTATCTAGTACAGTCATTGATAAAAGTAAAAAAATATTTTTTTCCTCCTCTAGTTTACATAAATTTTAAATCACATATATCACTGTGAATTAACTCTAGAAGTGTCATGCCCCGAGAGCATACCGAGCCGAAAATCAAACGGACGACACCTCCCCTGTACGTGGCAACATTTCGGGTTAATACAAGGCCCGTAGGCCCACAATGACAACAATATATATACAAATATACCAAACCACAACAGTAGATATATATATCAAAACAACTACACACAGCGGAAATGATACCACAACAATACACATCCTACACATGCATACCGGTATGACTAACACATCACCACAATACAAAACTTCGACAAAAATCTGAATATACAACATGTACATCACGAAAACTCCAAAATACAATACACAACGGACGGAAAGCCCAAATACACACGGGAGCCTCGGAGGTGAGATGAGACGATGTCAATCGGCGGTGCTCCAATGCCATCACGAAGTCTTCTACTGCACTCGGGCGTGAAAAACCTGTGGTCCAGGGGTGGTGAGTAAAACTCGAGTAATAGAAAACATGTATATATATGTAATATCACATGTATTTCAATGACATACTCTAGAAGTACAACAGGTATATCAGCATAGTATATAAATACAAGCATATACCGTCTAACTGAATGAACAACATAAAAATGCAGACATACCTGAAGTCTGCTACGCTACTCTGATCCAACCTGAACATATATCCAACATATATATATATATATAACAGGAAGAGTAGATCAACTCAAAATATACTCTAGCTACAGGTCAAGGTATCTAGTGGTCTGTGCATCGACCCATACCGATTATTCGACACAATCAGTATACCAAATGCAAGAAACATGCATGTATATGATGTACTATCAAATGCAGCAAACATAATACAATCAATTGCAACATCACAATAAGCATATATATATAGAATACATATATTAATCTCAACCATCCACATATATATATATATATATATATATATATATATATCTATATATATATATATATATATATATATATATATATATATATATATATATATATATATATATATACATGCATATATGTATATATATATGGTAATATGCAAAGTGCCATAAGATACGACAATGCAACATGCATGACCATACCTGCTCACCCCTACTCGCTACCACGACCCCAGTGTGACCTAGGTGGCACGACATGACAACTGTCCCAACTCACACCAACCACTGCTATAGAGTGGCCGAGTGGGCAGTATGATCAAGTAGCATATGAGCGTAAAGAGCTCGCTACACAACGGGGGTCCCTGCTGCTGGCCACTCCGACTAACACTACTAATGAGTGGTCGAGTACCACGCACCCAGGACAACTGCACGCAACTCCAACTACCACCGTCTATAGTGGTAGAGTGCGACACAACAAATGCTCTGCCCTCACACCAGTTACTCCTCGGGGAGTGCTCTGGGAGGCAAGATGACTAACGACTCTCTCAACCCCAAGGGAGACTATGTCGTCAGAATGCATGCAAATGACATGTGTATGCTGTCACACGTACAACCATCTACCACAGACTCTCTGTTCAGTAAAGAGTCATACCCATCTAATCAATACACTCTCTATCCTGTAGAGAGTCGTACACAACAGATCGACGGACTCTCTATCCTGTAGAGAGTCGTACTCAACTGATCATAACTCTCTATCCATTAGTGAGTCGTACTAAACTGATCGACACACTCTCTATCCTGTAGAGAGTCATACTCGACTAATCGATGAACTCTACTCAGAGAGTCGACTGATCGATCATGACTCTCTCCAATAGAGAGTCGTGTGATCGATCGACGCACTCTCTATCCGATAGAGAGTCGTACTCGAATCGATTATCAAGCTAGGACCACAGGTCCATAGCGACATACTAAGTATCATTCACTTGACCATTTACACAATATATGGTCAGTGGTCACCATGCAACCTAAGGGTACTAGAATTAACCCTAGGTTCAAAACATTATCTACCTACATATGACCTTTTTTTGTCCAATGTACAATCAGGTTGTCATCCGGACTTTACTATTTTCACTTAACTTAAACAAATTCTAAGTTACTTACATCACCTATATGTATAACTCCTAATCATGATAAAATAAATATGATATCAACAATGGAGTTAATAGCCAACGGTAAAGGATCAAGCATACGATAATAAGAGTAGGGTCAAGGTAATATGAACACCTAACATGCTCATATCAATGACTAAATCTGAATGCAATACTTCTACCCGGACCAGGTAGGAAATTACCCACCTGTTAAATAGCTCCGCAACTTAAATATCTTCACGTCCGTAGATCTGCCTCGTATCCACGTTCTGCAAATATCATCATTTATAATTAAATTCAAGCACACGATAAATATACCAATCCACTACTATATCGTTCCTATATCCGTATCCCTTTATTGAATACGAATTAGAAACCCCCCCATCATCAAACGTAACCCTTCTACAACACCCAACTCAATTAAACACACTAACTCAATCCACAACGGATCACCAACATCCACAATATCAATTAGAGTAATTAGGTCTAAACAACACTCCAATAACTATTCAATCCGTAACACCATTGCTTTACTGGCTCAAGTTACATTGCCCCATAACTTCTTGACGTCAACTAGGATCTCAGATCCATTCACTTCCACAATCTCTTAAACTTGGTATTGATCAAGAACAACCTATTCAACCAAAAGCATATTAGCTACAACTAAATAATATCATAACCAACCAGATCGGACTTACCTTGCACAACCCATCCCAATTCATATTTTCACTAAATTCCACTCCAATCATGGCAACAAATCCATGATCACAGCTTAAATTCAATCACCCTACAGCTCACACAGTGAGCATATCATCAACAAAACTAACGTCCACCACAAATTATGTTGATACCCAACGAAAATCACACACCGAAATTGATATGTGCTAAGAGGTAATTAGATCCCACTTACCTGCACATAAACCCCTCGGCAACCACCATTTCCTTTCCTCAATTCAGTTCACCGACCACAGATCAAGCTCAAATCGGAAACAAAATCATAGCTTGACTTTATATCTCATCCAAGATTGAAGAAAACAATTGCTTACCTAACTTCCAGCAGCGATCGACAAGGCCAGCTCCCAAAATCGGAATCGAGGGCAAACCACCGGCACGACACAACACGTGATCTGGAGGGCAAGCGGTGGAGTCCGGTGCAGGCGGTGGCGCGGCGCGGCTCGGTTGCGTGCAACGAGATCGGAACAACGGAGAGGCGGACAAGGTAGATCACGGCGGCGATGTTCGCCGCGTGGCTGAGCGGCGGGGCCTGATTGGGTGGTGTGCACAATAAGCGGTGCGAGGCGACCCTAGGCAGCGGCGCATGCGGGAAGGAGATCGCGAGATCGGCGATCGGTGCCGGCGTGAAGGATCGCTCGCGGCGGTAGCGGCGGTGGCGTGGCGGCGCGAGAGAAAGCGATGGCGGCGAGCTCGAGCGTGGCGGCGGCGGCGGGTGCGTGGAGGCGGAGATCGCCCGGCGAGATGGCCCGTCGCGATCGGTGAGAAAAGGAAGAAGAGAAGTCAGGGAAAAGAAGAGGAGTTGGGGGAAAAGAATCGACGGGAAAACGACGGATTTAGTTTAATTAAACCATTTAATACAAGATAGTCTAAACATGCTTTACAAAAGCCAGTTCGTTTTATCCCCATAAAATATCCATAGAACCTCCATTTAAATCCAGAAAAATTTCTAAAAATTCCTGAAAATTTCACAAGATATTTTATCAATTACCGAGGAATATATATATATATATTTTTGTTTTTTTCCCTCCTGTATTTTACATTCTCCCCCACTTATAAAAATTTGGTCCCCAAATTTCGTACTAACATGCAAAAATTTACTTCAAGCAAGTTTCCGAAAGGACCACAAACCTTCCTCAAGTGAACAAATGAGATTATCGAGCTCGGAAAGTATCTTTCAGCTCCCTTATAGCTCCTCATCGATATGATGCTGTCATCCAACCTTTACGAGTCGGATGATTTTCGTCCCACTACTGAGTTGTTCGTACTGAGTTGTATAACTTTGAGAGTACTTTTTAAGTACTTAACTCATGTTATACCGAGAAAGTAGAGTTATTTGCATACCATTATCTGGTTCAAGCCGGTATTTGGTGATAAATGCAGAAAATAATCTTCGGGAAATAATATATCACTTGATCATGGTTTAGTGATGTTGAAAGGGAATATTTTCCCGTGTCACTTTTAGTGACACATTGTATGGAATTCTTGAGCTTCCAAAAAGGGCGATCGGTTAGTAATAGTGTACTGTGCAGAGTCGTGAGACTTGTAGAAGTTACAACCACCTAATAGCTCATGAAGATGAATGGATGATTTAAGCCACCCAGAGTTATTGGCTTATAGTTGGATTAGGAAGCTGGGATCTTTTATCAGATCCTACCGAAAGACGTTGGATTGAGACAGGAGTTTAGAAATGACTTTGTACAAGGGTTTAAGAGTTGGAGACCAATAAGCAAATAATACAGGTCAACTTAATAGAGTCAGAAGTCTCCGAATGTTGGAAAAAGGAGTAAGATCAGGGTCACAGGCCTTAAACTACTTTTCGATTATAGAAGACCAATCGCAGATCATCAGAAGGTTCTTGTGGATATCAGCAAAATCAGAACAAAGACTCCGAAGGGATTGTGTGCATGTAGTGCAGACCACAAAGACACACGAAGTCAGATTATCCATTGGATCAGTTCAGCTGTTGCTATTGTGAGCAACCAGTAAGTGGAGAAGGTGTACTTTGAAGACTCAGTTGAAGACTATCGATGGTATTCTGGGAGGAAGATGCATCGTCTCGACAGCAGAGATCAACACAGAATATTGGGTTATCTCAACAGCAACAACCTACTACCTCAGGCGTGGTTGGAGTTCCTTGATACTCCCCTTAAGAAGAGATCAACACAGAAGCCGCATCAGCAGAAGACATCGTAGAAGACTCATGCAGACAACAACAGTTACCTCTAAAAATGATTTAATTTGTATAGAGGAGAGAGTATACGATGATGGTTGTATCTATTTGGTATCCTATAGTTGCAGCTCGTAGGATTTAAGTGATGAGATCAGATGGTCTAGGAAAAAAATCCTCATCGTCATTCGAGAAATGTGGACTTTGTGAATGTTGGATCTGATCTGGTTCTTTTCGAAGAAAGACCGAGACCTGCAGGGAGCTTTTGGATCGGATCGACAAATAATTGATCGTTCAGGGTATTACTCTAAGTTACCCTCTGAGTTAATATATGAGAGATACTTGTAGTTTACAGGTATCTTTGCCTAGAACATTCTTAGTTTGGATTAAAAGGGGTCCTTTACATCGACTTGTGGGTCGGTGGTATCTTTACCGTCTGGTGAAATGTGGATCAACAATTAAGAAGTCAAGGGAGGCCCTTAGACTTAGATAGACATATTTTGACTGTAGACATATCCTTACGGATGGTCAAATTGTTGAAAGTATGATACGATATGTCTCTCGGATGTGCGTATAATCTGAGAGCCTTCGGATGTAATTTCGGATGAACTCCAAGGCTTGCCGTTGCTTAGGCAAGTGGAGTAGGCGATCGAAATGATTACGGAAATTAGTTCTGATTTCGAATATCACATATGAGTGATAATTTTGTTGGTATCAGTGTTGCTAAACACTATAGAAATTGGAAGAATGTAAGTTGTGATTATAGGAGATGTTGGAAGGGATATTTATCTATCCCAGTATTCCTTGAGAAGATCCGGAACTCTTTATTGAAAGAGAGATGAACCTTTGAAAGTATGCATCGATTATCGATGATGGAATACAGTAGTTATTGTGATGAATATCCTTTGTTATGGATAAATGATCTATTTAGATTAGCTAAGGACACCTGTGTATACTCTAGGGTTGATTTACGACTGGAGTGTTGATATTGTAGTGACATGATGTCATACAATTATCATTCAGCATTGAGATGATATATATCATCATCAACTTAGAGTAAAGGGATGCAGTGTGTAGAGACGACAATTTCATACTTAGTATGGATTGTTTGTTGTTAATGATATTAGACGATTTAACGATTTAGTTGCCATCGAATTTGAGAATCGTTATCCCGACACGATTAGATCCTTTTGTAGTTGTTGAGTTGCGTAACTCACCACGCTGATTGTGGTAGTTGGAGTTGCGACTCGACCATCGTAGATGGTGATTTGCCTTGTATGTTTTGGTTAGATCGTAAATGTGGATAGAATATCTTAGCATTACTATACCACGGACTTGTTTGACAAAGGTGATGATGGAAATCATTTAGTTGGAAGCTGGTGAAACCAGTTTACAAGACCTAGACGACGGTTAACTTTTACTCGAGTATTAGTTAATCCTTCCGGGGTGGATAAAAGGATGATGTACGCATGCATCGTTTGAGGATCGGAATGATTCCGATGCGCATTGAATGAGACATATCTTATGCCTACGATGCGCTTAAGAAACTACGAGATAGTCATATATACATGACGTGACTTTAGTAGTTATTATCTGGATTTTGTAGTTGTATGGAGCGAATGCTCATTGAATTTAACAAGCTCTTGGGTAGCTACAATGAAATTCTTTGGAGTATGCAAACAATTGCAACAAGAGGAGATTGATCGTTATAGTCTTCCATGCACTTACAGAGTGTGTGGTAGAGTGGATTTTGAATGGTTGATGGACTCCTCTTTTGAGAAAATAATTCATCTCTCGATAAGGATAGTGGGTTTCCGTTGCATGTTTAAGGAAGAGTAGCTACATAAAGCACATCATTCGAGATGGGTTGTGTACCTTGGTGGTACTCGGATATCCGAGAGTTGAAACGCTTATATCTTGGTGGAATGGTATAAAGAGAGTTATAGACATATTTTGTCGCTCGATGTTTAGTATGCCAAGGGTGAAGGTCAACATCAAACTTGGATTGCTATAGAAAATTCCAAATTCGGAATGGAAGTGGAGCATATCATTATTGATTTCGCTACGGGATTACCTAGAACCCATAAAAGACATGATGCGATTTGGGTGATTGTGGATCGACTGACCAAATCAGCTCATTTCTTTCCTATTCGTGGGTCGTACCCATTGGATCATCCGGCAGAGTAGTATCGCCGAAAGATTATCAGATTGCGTGAGGTACTTTTAAGTACCATATTGGATAAAGATTCGCGATTTACCTCGCAATTTTGGGCAGAGTCGGTACCAGACTATGGGCACAGAGCTTCGGCTTAGTGCAACGTTTCATCCGTGATGAGCGATGCGAGTGTATCCATTTAGGCGTTGGAGGATCTATTAAGATCTTATGTCGTGGATTATGGAGGTGTTACATATCGATTTGCTTTACCTCGATCGACTGTACGATCACCGATTTCATGTTTCTATGCTAGGAAATGTGTGTCACATTCACGATCATGTTGGAGGAAAAATCCACCTCGGTCACAACAATATGAGGTGATTCCAGGGTGGAGCCTGGGTTGTAAAATACCGGAGGAAAAAAAAACAAAAAAATATATATATTCCTCGGTAATTGATAAAATATCTTGTAGAATTTTCAGAAATTTTTAGAAATTTTTCTGGATTTAAATAGAGGTTCTATGAATATTTTATGGGGATAAAAGCGGGCTTTGTAAAAGTTGCTTAGACTATCTTGTATTAAATGGTTTAATTAAAAACCTTTATATTTTCCCGATCCTTCCTCGCGATTCCTTTCACCTCCATCATTATCGCCGTCTGCCGCGCCTTCCATCGCCGCCTCTCCTCGTCTTTCACCGCGCGACCCGATAGTCGCCGCCGTCGTCGCGCCTCCATCACCGCTTTCTCCTCGCCACGCCTCTTCTTATCCCCATCGCCCGCGCTCCTTTTTCCTCTACGCCGAACCACCGTGAGCGATCGCTGTTGCCACGAGCTCGGCTAGCCGTCGCCGGACCAAGGTTAGGCACAATGTTTGATCGATTTGATCCGACATCGCGCCATTACCCGACGCCGCCCTCGCTGATCCCAGCGGCCGAGCCTGACGGCAGGATCGCGTTTTCCATCTTCTTGTTGTGCTCGTTTGATCCGCATGAGGGTTGTGGAGCCGGTGATTTTTCTTCAACTCTGGGGTGAGGATTGTAAGGTGGTTGCAAAGTGGATGGATGCTATCCTTGTAGCTCAATGGCAGACTGGTGGTTAGGGTTGTGATTCGGCCATGGGGGATTGATTGGGAGGGGTAAGTCCTGATTTGGATGTTGTAAAGGTATATCACTAATTAATTGATCAACTGATGTGTTGTTCTTGATTTGGAGATTTGTAGATCAGATCGTAATTGTGTATCAAAAGAAGTTATGGCTAGAGATTGTGATCCATTCCTACGTGCTTGGGGGTGCAAATGAACAAGTATGGATTACGGTTGAATCAATCTAATCACCATAGATTGATACTTAAACGGTGGATCCAGAAGCTATGCAATTGAGGATAAGCAAGGTGAGTTAATCTGGATGTTTGTGGATAATTTTGTGTTGATTCAATAATTTATAGCAAATGGAAAGGGGTATGTTGCGATGATTGGGTTAAGTGGATAACTAGATCAATCTAGTTGATCGGGATACGAAGTCATGTAGCATTCGATTCGATCACTTGTTGTAAAATAGAACTTAATATCTATTCATGTTGTGTGTAGGATGTTGAATCGAGAGAAATTCTTGGACGTGAAGGCAAATGATATTTCCGGATACTCTACATCATCAGGTGGGTAATTTCCTACCTGGTCCGGGTAGATGTATTGCACTCAGATTTAGTCATAGATATGAGCATGTTAGGTGTTCATATTATCTTGACCCTGCTCTTTTTATCGTATGCTTGATCTTTTACCGTTGGCTATTAAATCCATTGCTGATATCATGTTTATTTTATCTTGATTAGGAGTTATACATATAGGTTATGTAAGTAACTTAGAATCTGTTTAAGTTAAGTGCAAATAGTAAAGTCCGGATGACAACCTGATTGTATATTGGACAAAAAGGTCATCCGTAGGTAGATAATGTCTTTAACTTAGGGTTAGTTCTAGTACCCTTAGGTTGTATGTTACCACGACATGTATTGTGTAAATGGTCGAGGAATGATACTTAGGTATCGCTACGGGTGGTCCTAGCTTGTTATAATCGATGAGTACGACTCTCACAGGATAGAGAGGGTGTCCATCGGTTGAGTACGACTCTCTCACAGGATAGAGAGTGCGTCGAGTAGATTAGTATGACTCTCACGGTGATAGAGTATTATGATCAGTTGAGTACGATTCTCTCACAGGATAGAGTGCATCGAGTAGATTGGTATGCGACTCTCACAGGATAGAGAGTCTATGGTGGATGTCGTATATGAGACATTGCATTCACGCATTTACATGCACGGCGACGAGGTCTCCTTGTGGTTGAGAGTCAGTCATCCCGCCTCCAGCACTCATAGGAGGAGTCACCCGTGTGAGAGCATTTGGTGCCGCACTCTACCACTATACGGTGGTAGTTTGTACTTCGTTCAATTACGTATTGCTTAGAATTTTCGACCACTCATTAGTAGTGTTAGTCGTGGCGGTGATAGGACCCCCGTTGTATAGCTCTTTCGCTCATATGCTACTTGATCATCGCCACTCGCCACTCTATAGCGATTGGTGTGAGTTGGGAGATTGTCGCCATTCACCTACCTGGTTATAGTAGCGAGTAGAGTGGCAGTACCATGCATCTTTGCATTCTTTATATCTTATAGCTTTGCATATTACCATATATATATACATATATGCATGTGTATATATATATATATATATATATATATATATATATATATATATATATATATATATATATATATATATATATATATATATATATATATATATATATATATGGATGGTTGAGATTAATATATTTATATATCATATTGTTGGTCTGTGAGTTGACTCGGCGATACCTTGATAGTATTTTGATGATGGATAAAACTCATGACATGGGATTGTCATGGAAAGTCAAAGCATTCAGCAGTGTAGTGCTTGGCATGGAAAGTCAAAGCATTGCGGCCGTGCGGCTTGGCATGGGAAAGTCAAAGCATTGTGAAGTCGTCAGCTTGGTGCTTGGTGAGAAGTGCATTCTGAAGCCATGCGCTGTGTTGAAGTCTTGAGGACTTGGTAAGTTCACTAGGCTCGGGGTCCTTGAGTCGGTGAAGGATGGCATTGCGAATCCGTGCGCTTAGTGCATCAGGGGACCGCGGACGGGGCGAATGGAGTGAGCCAAGCATACTTCTAGGGTATGAGGCGCGAAGGATGGCGTTGCGGCCCGCGGCGAGGGGGCGTAGGCAGGAAGAGAACCCGGTGGGAACTCCATGAGGATAAGGTGGACTTGGCCAAGTGGCTAAAGAGTGTCGAAGGCTCAAACTTGATGTTTGAGGTTTACGACGGTCGGATGCTCAAACAACTTGGTGTTTGAGGTTTTGCCGACATCGATCGGGCATAGTGTGTCGGTTCGTGGTCCAAGTCGACTAGGTTCATTGGTGTAAGGCTAGGGTTTGTGCTTGTGATCGCATGGGTGATCGTGATGTCAGCGGCGATCGGAGATGATAACGATCGGGATGTCGCGATGAGCGCTCGTGGCGACTAAAGCGATCGACTACTAGGTCACGATCGGTGATGGGCATCATCGATCGGTGGTAGGTGATCCGTTGGAACATCGGCGTGGATCGGCGTGGAGACAGCATTCTGAGAGCGATCGGTGGGACTTTTGGCAGTCGACTACTAGGTGCGAAAATAGCTCGATGCAGGTTATAAAAGGAGCTCGAGATAGAGGTTTTTGCAATGGTTTTTGTGGAGCTATTGGAGGGGAATTGCTGCTGCATTCCAGTCCTTCAAGAGCCAATCAAAGCAAGCAACAAGAAAGCGATCAAAACATTTGTGTAAAAGTTCTCTTTTGTATTGTCTTTGTATTTCTTCTTGTATTTTCATATTACTTGTTGTAATAGCTTGTGAGAGGTTTCTCCACCTCCGACGTGTAGTCGATAAGGAGTGTTGTTAGTGTCGTGTGCATAACACGAGCTCGTTGAGCTCACCCCGTGGAGTAGGAACCATTCGGTTCCGAACCACGTATATGCTTGTGTATTTATTATGCTTGTATTGTTGTTATTTCTATTGTTATTCCGCTGCGTATATTAACGACAATTGTAGACAAGCACATGAGAACGAATGAATTACGACATCCAACGAACGAGGGCTATTCACCCCCCTCTAGTCGGCCGTACCGATCCCCTACATATATATATATGATTATTGTGATGTTGCATTTGATTGGACTATGATTTCTGCATTTGGGTGTACATTATATACATGCATGTTTCTTGCATTTGGTATACGATTGTGTCAGATACTGGTATGGGTTGGACATACCACTAGATACCTTGACCTGTAGCTAGAGTATATTTTGAGTTGATCTACTCTTCCTGTTGGATATATGTTCAGGTTGGATCAGAGTAGCGTAGCAGACTTCAGGTATGTCTGCATTTTTATGTTGTTCATTCAGTTAGACGGTATATGCTTGTATTTATATACTATGCTGATATACCTGTTGTACTTCTAGAGTATGTCGTTGAAATACATGTGATATTACATATATATACATGTTTTCTATTACCTACTGAGTTTTACTCACCGCGGACAGGTTTTTACATCCGAGTGTAACAGTAGAAGACTTCGTGATGGCATTGGAGCACAGCCAGACTCTCATCTCACCTCAGAGGCTCCCATGTGTATTTGGGCTTTCCGTCAGATTGTGTATTGTATTTTGGAGTTTTCGTGATGTACATGTTGTATATTCGGATTTTTGTCGAAGTTTTGTATTGTGGTGATGTGTTAGTCATACCGGTATGCATGTGTAGGATGTGTATTGTTGTGGTATCGTTTCCGCTGTGTGTAGTTATTTTGATATATATATCTACTGTTGTGGTTTGGTATATTTGTATATATATTGTTGTCATTGTGGGCCTACGGGCCTTGTATTAACCCGAAATGTTGCCACGTACTGGAGAGGTGTCGTCCGTTTGATTTTCGTATGCTCTCTTATCCCCATAAAATATCCATAGAACCTCCATTTAAATCCAGAAAAATTTCTAAAAATTCCTGAAAATTTCACAAGATATTTTATCAATTATCGAGGAATATATATATATATATTTTTGTTTTTTCCTCCGGTATTTTACAAGAAGAGTCATCTTTCTTCCCACCGAATAAAAAGGTAACTTTATCATTTTAGCTTCAACACATATTTCACATATATGTGTTAGATTAATATTAAATACTGACAATAAATTTAAATTCATAAATCATCGCAAAGTGTTATAATTTACATGTCATAGTCTAACATGCCATAAATTAGAACACTCGATCAAATAAGCAGAATTTATAATTCTACTGCCATTGAAGTCACAGTGTACAATCATTAAATTTTTTTTGAATAGACCGTTCTCCATGTACCCTTTGCCTATAAATTGATCATATTTTTGTTGGTGCAACAATGCTCCAAGCATTTATGTGTTTTGATGTTTGGATAATCATTTAAGTTAGGCAATGTGTTGTGATCTAATTGCGAATGTGTTTAAGTGACAGGTAAAAGAGAAGTCCAAGTATGATCTTGGCAAAGGAAGTCCAAGGGATAGACTTGGCAGCATAAGACCAAGCTTGTAGTCTTGGCAGCGTAAAGTCCAAGTGAACCTTGGCAAAGGAAGTCCAAAGGGATGGACTTGGCAGCATAAGACCAAGCTTGTAGTCTTGGCAGCGTAAAGTCCAAGTGAACCTTGGCAAAGGAAGTCCAAAGTAAGGTCTTGGCAGCATAAGTCCAAGCTTGTAGTCTTGGCGGCGTAAAGTCCAAGCATTTGGCAACCCAAGACATGACGAAACCGAAGGAAGCTCTTGGAAGCAAAGCGCAAAGGATGAACAAGTCGCGGACTCGGAGGGATCTGAAGGCGCAAGGCTTATTGAGGAGCTAGAAGGTTGAGTCTAGGTCTAGGGTATAAAAACAAGTATGAATTATTCATACTTGATGAGTATCGATCGTGATCGATGTATCGATCGGCCCAGTCGGTATCGGTGAGTCGGTGAAACCACGACCATCGATCAGCTGCCTTGGCATGTCGGATCGGTGATTCTCGATCGATCTTGCCGAGCATCGATCGGTGATCGAAAAAATGCCACAGAATGCGGTCTCACTCATTGCTGCCTTGATCACTCGGTGATCACTCCATCGGTCGGTGATGGAGAGATCGATCGGTGATCACGGCGTTGGAGATTGCGGCTCACAGAATCTCCGCGGAGATCGCGTTGAAGCCGTTGGCTTGGCGGCGATCGGTGATGGCATGCATCGATCGGTGATCGAGCAGGAAAAACAACCCCTCTTACATAAAGGGGGCCATGGGAGCATGGTGAAGCTAGTGCTCTAACTCCTAACTTCATCCTCGTGCTCACCAAGCTTTCTAAGTGTTTTTAGCAATCCAAAACCTCCTCTTCTCTTGTTCTTCATCATCCATCATTGTAAAGAAGAGAGTGTATTGTAAGAAAGGTTTCTCCACCTTGGTTCATCAAGGAGAAGATAGTGAAGCTTGGCTAGGGCTAATCCACCTTACGGATTGCCGTGAGTAGGGCGTCATCTCCGAACCACGTACATCGGTGTTAGCTTTGTTTCTTATTTCTTATTTGTATTTTGTTTGTATTTGTATTGCTTCGCTAACTTGATTGTAGAAAGAAGAAAGGCTAATCACCCCCTCTAGCCATTACAAAGGTCCTAACAAGTGGTATCGAGCGGATAGCTTGGAAGATCTCACCATCAACCAAGGCATCAATGGCTCTTCAAGAGGATATAGCACGCAAGCCACCACTCTTCGATGGGAGTCACTTTGCATATTGGAAAGGTAGGATGAAGTACTATTTAATGAGTAATATTGAAATTTGGCATAGTGTTGTAGATGGCTTGAGGAACGGTGGATGAACATGGAAACCCTATTCCAAGCAAGGATTGGACAAGAGAAATGAACGCAATTTGAGTCAAATGCAAAGCCATCCTCACCATCCAATGCGGTCACAATGGAGCAACTCAACAAGGTGGGGCCTTTTGAATCCGCCAAGGAGCTATGGGAAAAGCTCATTGAGCTAAATGAAGGTTCAAGGAGTCAAAGAGGGCCAAGAAGGACCTTCTAATTGGAAACTTCAAGCCTTCCAAATGAAGATGCATGAAACCGTAAGTCAAATGCATGGAAGGTTCAAGGAAATTGTGAACGGACTCCATATCATAGGTGAGCGAGTTGACAACCGGATTTAGTAAGGTATATTTTACAAGCTTTTCCTAGAAATTCTTTATGGACTCTATAGTTGATGCCATTAAGGTAACTAGGGATCTCTCAAATTAAAATTGATGAACATTTTGTGAGTTTGAATTGCATGAACAAACTAACATGTCTTCTAAGGAAAAGGGTTTGGCCCTATTTGTTGAAAAGAAAGAAAAGAAGAAGAAAGAAAGGAAAGAGGTGTCATCTTCATCCGAGTCGGAGCAAGAGTCAAGTAGCGATGGAGACTCGGCTAGTGAGGTGGCCCATTTTGTCAAGAAGTTCCTTAGAAAATCAAAGGAGTTCAAGAATAGAGAAGCAAGGAAGGGGTCCCATTCATCAAGAGGTAAAAGTAGTGGTAATTCAAATTTTAACAATAATGTGATTTGTCATGCTTGCAATAAGAAGGGGCACATAAAGCCAAATTGCCCGGAGCTAAAGAAGAAGGAGGAAAAGGAAAAGAAGAAGAAGGACAAGAAGGAGAAGAAAAAGAAGGAGGCTATGGTGGCTCAAACCACATGGGACACACCAAGCGTTGAAGACTCCTCTTCTGATGATGAGCTTTGCCACATCACTCGCCATGTGGCACTCATGGCACTAGGAGATGATTTCAGTTACGTATTGCTCGGTCTTGAATGCGTCGTCTAGTAGCCTAGCATCTGAGGTCCTAAACTCTCCCAAGTTAAGCTTCGTCCTTTATACCAATTGGCCTATCCTTGCCAAGAAGCTCTAGATAAATCTAAATCTAAGGTTAAGAGCATGAAGATAGAATTAAAAGCCATTAGGGATGAAAAACTTTTACATGTTGACTCTTGCATGCTTAGGGAAGAAAATGAAAAACTTAAGGATGAGGTTAGTAAATTGAAAACATGTTTAGAAAAATTTTCAAATGGCTCAAAAAAGGTCTTGACATGATCCTTAGTAGGCAAAGAGCGGTTTATAACAAGGCGGTTTAGGATATAAGCCAAAAGAAAAAGAGTTGCTTATATTTCATTAATTAATAGGAAAGGAACCATTAAGGTAAGGTTAAGAAAGCTTGGGTACCTAAGAAGTTTTTAATTAATGTTACGGTCCAAATGTTTGGGTACCAAAGCTTGTGTTTTTCATGTGATTTAGGTAGGAGGCGAGGTATGTGGATTGTGGATAGCGGTTGCTCAACACATATGACCGGGGATGTGAGCAAGTTCTCCACAATTAAATGTGAAGAAGGAGCGGTATCTTTTGGGAATAGTGGAAAACTCAAGATACTAGGTAGAGGTACAATTGAGGTATCCTAAAATTGTTATTCACAAAGTCTTGCTAGTTGAAAATATGAAGTTTAATTTATTAAGTGTTAGTCAACTTTGTGATGCAAACTATCATGTCTCGTTTGAATCCTCTAAATGCATGATTAAACACAAGGAATTAAATGATTGCATGTTAGTTGGATATAGAAAATCAAACATCTATTATGTTGATCTTTCATATGCTTCTAACATTTCTACTAAGTGTCTTGTGGCAAAAGAGGAAGAATGTTGGCTATGGCATAGAAGATTGGGGCACGTCAACATGAAAAACATAGCCAAAGTAGCCAAGATGGAGTTGGTCAAAGGGTTACCAAGATCAAGTATGTCAAGAACAAAATGTGTGATGCATGCCAAGAAGGAAAACAAACAAAGCATCACACAAAGGTAAAACCTTAACTAATACGTCTTTACCATTAGAATTATTGCATCTTGATTTATTTGATTGCCATAGCACTCCATCTTTAAATGGTAACAAATATTGTTTAGTCATTGTGGATGATTTTTCTAGGTATACTTGGGTTTACTTTATGAAACATAAGGATGATACCTTAGAAATAATCATAGGATTTAGTAAAAGGGTTGAAAATGAAAAGAAACTCAAAATCAACCGGATCCGTAGTGATCATGGTGGTGAATTTGAAAACTTTAAATTTTCACAATTTTGTTTAGAGCAAGGGTACAAGCATGAGTTCTCTTGTCCTAGAACACCCCAACAAAATGGGGTGGTGGAAAGGAGAAATCGTGCCCTACAAGAGCGGCTAGGACTATGCTAAATGCATACTCTCTACCTAGCTACTTGTGGGAAGCGGTTAATACCGCTTGCTATATCCAAAATAGGGTTCAAATCCATAGGTTTTTAGGAAAGACACCTTTTGAACTATGGAATGGAACTATTCCACAATTCACTATTTCAAAGTCTTTGGATGTAAAGTTTATATCTTAAATACCAAAGACAACTTAGGAAAATTTGAATCTAAAGCGGATGAGGAATTCTAGTTGGATACTCATCCACAAGTAAAGGGTATAGAGTCTACAATAAGAGAACCCAAGGGATTGAGGAGTCCTCAAATGTTAAGTTTGATGAAACTACGAGTACCTACCCTAGAAAGTCCTCCATTGATAAGGATATTAATGACAATAATCAAGACATTACCCAAAAACTTCAAAATTTGACCATTAAGGGCAATGATCAAGGGGGAAGAAAAGAAGATTCCGATGATGAAAGAAGGGTGGAGGATAACAATGATCAATTTGAAACCCCTTCTAGAAACCTAAGAATTCATCAAGATCATCCACTTGACCAAGTAGTAGGAGATCTATCTCAAGGAGTAAGAACTAGGTCATTTCATAGGGCTCCTACTAGTCAAGTTGCTCTCATCTCACAAATTGAGCCTAAATCGATCAATGATGCACTCCATGATCCGGATTGGATTTTGGCAATGCAAGATGAATTGGCTCAATTTGAGAGGAGTTAAGTTTGGGAGTTAGTACCTAGACCCAATGATAGCACCATAATTACTACAAGATGGGTTTTTAGGAATAAGTTAGATGACCAAGGGAACATCACTAGAAATAAGGCTAGGTTGGTTGCTAGGGGATTCAATCAAGTTGAGGGCTTGACTATGATGAGACTTATGCCCCGGTTGCTAGATTAGAATCTATTAGAATTCTCTTAGGGTATGCCTCCTACATGGGATTTAAACTTTACCAAATGGATGTTAAATCGGCATTTTTAAATGGTTTTATTAAGGAGGAAGTGTATGTAGAGCAACCACCCGGGTTTGAGAACATAAATTATCCAAATCATGTATATAAGCTTAGGAAAGCATTATATGGGTTAAAACAAGCTCCTAGGGCATGGTATGAAAGATTGTCATCCTTCTTAATTTCTAAGGATTTTAGAAGAGGACAAGTAGATCAAACCTTATTTATAAAGTCAACATTGAAAGATATATTCATAGCCCAAGTATATGTTGATGATATCATCTTTGGGTCTACAAATGATGATCTACTTCAAGACTTTATAAAAATATGGAAAATGAATTTGAAATGAGTTTAGTTGGAGAACTCAATTTT
This sequence comes from Wurfbainia villosa, assembly GCA_025175895.1. NCBI lineage: Eukaryota > Viridiplantae > Streptophyta > Magnoliopsida > Zingiberales > Zingiberaceae > Wurfbainia > Wurfbainia villosa. The sequence goes on along the minus strand of CM045986.1, from coordinate 139,101,614 downwards.
CCTAGGTTTACAAGTAAAACAAACCAATGAAGGTATACATATTTATCAAACCAAATATGCAAATGAAATGATCAAGAAATTTGGTTTGGAAAATGCCAAAATTGTAAGCACTCCTATGGCCACTAGCACTAGAATAGATAGTGATCATGATGGTAAATCAATCGATCTTAAACTTTATAGGAGTATGATAGGTAGCCTACTATACCTAAGCTAGTAGACCCGATATTTTATTTTGCGGTAGGTATGTGTGCAAGATACCAATCTTGTGCCAAAGAATCACATTTAGTAGCCGTCAAAAGAATTTTAAGATATATTAAAGGTACTCTAAATGTAGGACTTTGGTATCCTAGGACTAGGTCATTTGAATTGCTTGGTTATACCGATTATCGATTATGCGGATAGGAAAAGTACTAGTGGTGGATGCCAATTTCTTGGGTCCTCCTAGTTAGTTGGAGTAGTAGCAACATTGTGTTGCTTTATCAACCACCGAAGCGAATATGTGGCTATGGGTGGTTGTGTAGCTCAATTACTTTGGATGAGACATACTCTTGTGGACTATGAGCTACACTACTCTAACATTAAGGTTTATTGTGACAATGTGAGTACCATCAACTTGACCAAAAATCCGGTACATCACTCTAGGACCAAGCACATTGAAGTGAAACATCACTTCATAAGAGATCATGTGGCAAGAGGGGACATTGAACTTAATTATGTAGAATCTAAGTCCAACCTTGCCGATATCTTCACCAAAGCTCTTCCCGAAAATGAATTTTCATCTTTAAGGAGAGAACTTGGTATGTGCTTTGTGGAGTAAAATTCTAGGCTTGCATAATCCCATGATTATACCTTGTTACATCTCACAAAAAGCCTTAAGAACCTTGATTTTTGTATTGAGACACCTAGAACCATGTGAGATAATAGGGAAGGTGTACTTGGCTCATCATGCTTGTTATGATGCATTACTATGGGCCAATGATACACCTAGAGACATAAACACCTTATGGACCAATCATTGGGAAGGCTTGTATTCAAGTAATGGATACATAGCTCAAGAACATGGTTGGAAATTCCAAATAATATATATTTTAAACTATGTTCATCATATTTTGAAAAACAATTTCCAAATGAACCACAAAAGTGATACAAAGGTTGCAAACTCTTTAGAACTTTTGTTAGATTCCAAGGTTATATCAATCTTGAAATCTGAAAAACATATATTTTTCAAATTATTTTTCCTTCATCAAGTATGATTTCAGAAATGTGTACGCGAAATTTCGTGATTTTTTAAGATTTTTGGAATTTCTACTGCATTTCTAAAGTTGAAATTTGAAAAGGTTTGAAATTTCGATTTAGTCTAGCGATCATTGGTTGAAACAGATCAGTGATTTAAACTCCATTTTCTGATATTTAGTGTATCCTTGATGTCCTAAAACTATGGTATGATAATGTTAAATAAGCAAAGTTGCGGGGCCAGTTAATCACATTATTTTAGGGAGTTTCATATATAATATAATATTGTTTTCTTCCTAAAATCCATTGTTGGTGCAAAGTTAGAACTTCATGGTTAATTCCTTGATATGCTTCAAATATGGTTTACACATCATATCTTGGATTAAGGGAGCTTAATTTCAATCTTATATCTTAGTCAAGATCCAATACCCTTAACTCTTTCATTTATGAATCCTTCTCTTTTTGATGTATGCATCGAAGGGGAGAAGGAATGTTTAAGTTAGAATCTATATTGGAAATATGATTAAAGACCTAACTTAAATGATTGTCAAACATCAAAGGAGATTGTTGGTGCAACAATGCTCCAAGCATTTATGTGTTTTGATGTTTGGATAATCATTTAAGTTAGGCAATGTGTTAATGATCTAATTGCGAATGTGTTTAAGTGCGGGTAAAGAGAAGTCCAAGTATGATCTTGGCAAAGGAAGTCCAAGGGATGGACTTGGCAGCATAAGACCAAGCTTGTAGTCTTGGCAGCGTAAAGTTCAAGTGAACCTTGGCAAAGGAAGTCGAAGGATGGACTTGGCGGTAAGACCAAGCTTGTAGTCTTGGCGCGTAAAGTCCAAGTGAACCTTGGCAAAGGAAGTCCAAAGTAAGGTCTTGGCGGCATAAGTCCAAGCTTGTAGTCTTGGCGGCGTAAAGTCCAAGCATTTGGCAATCCAAGACATGGCGAGCAGAAGGAAGCTCTTGGAAGCAAAGCGCGAAGGATGAACAAGTCGCGGACTCGGAGGGATCTGAAGGCGCAAGGCTTAATCTGCTAGAAGGTTGAGTCTAGGTCTAGGGTATAAAAACAAGTATGAATTATTCATACTTAATGAGTATCGATCGTGATACGATGTATCGATCGGCCCAGTCGGCGTCGGTGAGTCGGTGAAACCACGACCATCGATCGGCTTAGTTTGGACATGTCGGATCGTGATTCTGATCGATCGGCTTATGGGCCGATCGGTGATCAAGAAAGAAATGCCACGCGAATGCGTCTCACTCATTGCTGCCGTGATCACTTTCGTGATCACTCCATCGATCGGTGATGGAGAGATCGGTCGTGATCACTGGCCGTTGGAGATTGCGGCTCTGAATCTCCGCGGAGATCGCGTTTCAGAAGCCGTTGGCTTGGCGGATCGGTGATGGCATGCATCGATCGGTGATCGAGGCAATGGGAAAAACAGCCCCTCTTCTATAAAAAGGGGTCATGGGGAGCATGGGGAGGCTAGTGCTCTAACTCCTAACTTCATCCTCGTGCTCACCAAGTTTTCTAAGTGTTTTTAGCAATCCAAAACCTCCTCTTCTATTGTTCTTCATCATCCATCATTGTAAAGAAGAGGAGTGTATTGTAAGAAAGGTTTCTCCACCTTGGTTCATCCAAAGGAGAAGATAGTGAAGCTTGGCTAGGGCTAATCCACCTTACGGATTGCCGTGGAGTAGGAGCGTCATCTCCGAACCACGTAAATTGGGTGTTAGCGTTTGGTTTCTTATTTCGTATTTGTATTTGTTTTGTATTTGTATTGCTTCCGCTAACTTGATTGTAGAAACGAATTAACGCTAATCACCCCCCTCTAGCGTTACAAAGGTCCTAACAATTTTATCAATACAAATTTATTGGACTCAAACACTAACTTGAAACCAGCTTTGACAAGAGCTGACCCTGACACTAAATTCTTTTGAATGTCGGAAATATGAAGTACATCAATTAGTGTCAATTCTTTGCATGACGTCATCTTTAGTACCACTTTGTCAAGACCAACAATATTGGAAGTTACATAATTACCCATTATTAACTTTCTTCCACTAATAGGGGTATAAGTTAAAAATTGGGCCTTGTCAGAACATATGTATCGTGTAGCACTGGTATTGACCAGCCACTAATTTGGAATATCCACCAAGTTGGCTTCAAACATAATGACAGTCAAGTCTAGTTCTGACATATCTATTGACACTGACTTATCTTTGGCCACATGCACTTGATTGACTTTCTTTGGACGTCGGTAATCTTTAGCCTTGTGATTTGGTTTGCTATAGTTGTGACATGTTCCTTGGAACTTCTTGGCCTTCCCTTGGTCTTGTCTTTTGCTTGGATACTTTCTTTTCTTGTTAGTGTTTGATTCTAGCAGATTTGCTTTAGCATACATAGACATTTTTATTGATTCTGATTGCTTACGATTATCATCTTTAATTCGTAGTCTTACAATTAGATCCTCAAGTCCCATATCCTTTTTCTTGTGTTTTAGATAATTTTTGAATTCCCTCCACGAAGGTGGGAGTTTCTCAATTATCACAGCAACTTGAAAGGACTCATTCATTGTCATGCCCTCGGCATGCAAATTATATAGGATCAACTGCAATTCTTGGACTTGAGTCATCACAGTTTTAGAATCAATCATTTTGAAGTCTAAGAATTTGCCGACGATGAATTTCTTCAATCCCATAATTCAAGAGATTTTGTACTTCCATTCAAGAGATTCCCATAATTCCTTTGCAGTTATCTTAAGACTATACACATTATATAATGTGTTGTCCAAACCATTGAGGACATAATTTATATATAAGAAATCACTTTGTCCCCAAGCATCATATGCCACCCTCTTTTCTCTAACAGTTTCTTCTGGAGAGATAGTGGGGGCATTTTCACATAAGAACCTCGTAAGGTTCAACGTGGGTAAGTAAAACAATATCTTTTGTTGCCATCTTTTGAAATCAGTACCGATAAACTTCTTCAATTTCTCATCATGTGCTAGTAGAATAGGGATCATTGATGATGAATTCATAGTAGATTGCACTGATACCGCTATGACCCGACTCGGGAAATAAAGGAATAAATAATGAAGGGCTAAAAGTGGAGAGGGTAAGATCAAATGAATATGACTATAGTTCGGGGGATATACCTGAATCAAGTAGGGCATAGTTGGGAAAGTTAAGCCAGGTTGAGGGGATTGCAACACGGGGAGTCGAGTTGGGTTGGTTAACAGTACAATGTTGAATAGTAACTCAGGAAGCCAAGTTGAGTTATAAGCACCTCGGCTTGATGACCAGAATGGTATAGGATAGCAAGTTGGGAAAATGAGTCAAACCAGAAAAAGGGTGACTCAGGGAGAAGGATGGTGGTGGGAAAATAGCAAGAAAGATTGATTGAAGGAATGACATATAGGTAAAATAAAGGAAAGGAAGGACACCACAACATGTAGGAAGTTTGTTATATCTTATAACCACCTAGGGAACCTCATGAGACCCCACAAGAGGCTCTAGATGGAACATTCTTGCCAATAGCATAACAATATGATTCCTTAAACCTACACAACCCTCTACATGGACGGTAATCCATGCGGTTTGTTACGCGACAACTGGCTTCATAAGCGATAAGGATAAAAAGAAGGGAGGACGGAAGAAGACGAGGTTTTGGTTAATTTTCTCAACGAAGGCTCACTACTAAAGAGGGAGGTTCAGGAGGCGAACTAGTAAGGAGAAGGAACATCCTGGACAGAGAAAGGAGGGAGAACTTTTCGTGTGTTATTTTCCTTTATCTTGTACAAGCTCTTATTTATAAAGGATTTCTCCACCTCCGGAAGTATTTTCGATAAGAAGGGATTATAGTAAAGGTGTATAGCTTTGGAGCTCATTCTAGAGCTCTTCTGTGGAGTAGGAATCTAAACTCCAAACCACGTTAAATCTTTTGTCATCATTTTCTTATTTACTATTGCGGCCGAAGAAGACCCCAAGTCTCTTCCACACCTTCATTCTGAAGAGGCAAAAAATCCGTGTCGCATCAGTTGGCGCCGTCTGTGGAAAATATTTGTGGCTGAACAAGATGTTGAGATGCATCTACAAGAAATACCTCCTCCTGTAGCTGTTAGGGCAATCTCTTGCCGTAATATGGTTTTGATGGTGTGGCAAAGAGTTTAAGTTAGTGTGTTATGTTGATTTGATATGTGCGTTGAAGTCGTGCAGGACTTAGTAATTCGCACATGGAGCCGTGGCGAGTTTCACATCTCATGACTCGTGCCTTGAGTCGGTGAAGGATAGCTTTGCGGAAGCCGTGCGCTTGGAGCATCAGGGGCCGTCGGACGAAGCTTGGAGTGTGGAGGAAGTAGACTTGAGGCAAGAGGCGAAGGAGCATTGCAGTCGTCGCTGATCTTTGAGGGGCGTGGCGAGAAGCGAAGAGAACAGGCGAGGACTCAGGAGATGAGTGTGGCGATTGTAACCCGGAGAGGGGTAGCTCTTAGGTGAAACTTGGTCATTTGGCCAAGTGTCGGATGGGTTTCACACGATCATTGCCATGTCATGGCGATCGGCCGCTCTAATCGAATGTAGTTATTTGGTATCGGCCCAGGATTGTGGCGTCGGTGCCCGTCGTGGCGATCGATTGCCAAGACAATCGATCATTCTAGCAATGATCGGTAGTCAATAGGGTTTGCCCGCAGGCTGACCGTGGCCGTAGGCGATCGACTACGGAGGCGGCCGATCGTGATGAGTCCATCGATCATTGCCAAGTTCCGTTGGACTACAGCGGTCGGGATCCGGCGTGTTCGGAGGCCATTGAAATGCGGCGATCGGCGCGAGGCGTGATCGTAGTGGCGGGAAGAAATAAGCCCTCTCTATAAAAAGAGAGGGTGTGGAGCTTGTGGAGGCTAATGCTTATGCTCTAAGTGATCTTCCAAGTACTCCACAAGTTCTAAACTCTTCTTACTTGCTTTTACTCCATTCTATTTGTAAGAAGAGTGATCTTGATTGTAAAGGTTACCTCCACCTAGCTTGGTGCAAAGGAGAGACCATTTAGTGGATTGGTTTAGCGGAGTGATTCACCGAGGATGAATCAGGGACCGTGGACTAGCGGTGTAGCCGTGAACCACGTTACATCCTTTATTAGCGTTTGTATTTTCGTTTATCGCTTTGTTTTTTATTGTTTATGCTTCCGCTTGCGCTAACGATTGTGTAGACGAGCAAACGAATGAGAGAATTCCAACATCCAAAGTAAGAGGGCTATTCACCCCCCTCTAGCCGGCCAATCGATCCCCAACAAGTGGTATCAGAGCAAGGTTGCTTGTCACCGGACTAACCGCCTCAACAAGCTCTACATCTCAAATGGCCGGCTCAAACATCCACCCACCGAAGTTCGACGGCAAATTCTCTTGGTGGAAAAAGAGAATGGAGGTATTCTTCGAGACCGATTTTGATATTATGCTTATAATGGAAAATGGTTTCGAGTTGCCTAGGGATGAAAGGGGTGAACCAATTGAAAAATCACGTTGGACTAAGAAGCAAAGAGAGGAGCACCTTGCAAACTCAAAGGCAAAACATCATCTTCTCAATGTGCTCCCTCAACAAGAGATCAACCGGATCGGAGAATGTGCTAGCGCCAAAGAGATGTGGGAAAAGCTTGTAGAACTCCATGAAGGCACATCCGAGGCCAAGCTAGCTAGGAGAGACCTCCTCCGCTCCCAACTCTCAAACATTAAATTAGAAAAGGGAGAAAAGGTAACTTCCCTACATTCTAGATTTAAAGAAATATTAATTGGGCTAACAAGTGTAGGAGAAAAGCTCTCCAACCGGGATATGGTAATGAAGGCCATAGATGCCTTTCCCCGGTCCTCAAGATGGAGCTCCATGGTGGATTCGTTTTACATCTCTAAGAACTTGGAAGTAAGTACCTTGGAGGAATTTTTCTCAACAATGGAGCTCCACGAAACTAGGCTTGAAGGAATACAAGAAGAGCCTAGAATTCAACCCTCAAGAGGAGTAGCTTTGATAGCGAACAAGGGGAAGAAGAAGATGGAAATCCCCTCCTCCTCCAATGATGAAGCATCCTCATCCTCCTCCATGGATAGCACTGAAGAAGCATATATGGTAAGGAGGGTAAGACGTGCTTTAAAGGGTTTTCATTTTAATAAATCTAATGATAGGAATAGAAGACCAAGGGGGAAGGTCATATGCTACAATTGCCAAGGAGAGGGACACATAAGGGATAATTGTCCCCTCTTAAACAAGAGCAAGGAAGAGAAGAAAAAGAAAGAAGAAAAGAGGAAGAAGAAGGGGAGCAAGAAAAAGAAGGAAGAGGAGAAGAAGACAAAAGAAAAGGGGAAGACCAAAGCTCTAAAGGCAAGGACTTGGGATGACCCATCCTCATCCTTCTCATCATCATCGGATGAGGAGAATGCCTTTGTCACCAATTTGGCCTTGATGGCCTTTGATGACTTGGATTGCTCTTCATCCGAAAATGAAGGATCAAGCTCAAGAGGAGAGAGCTCAAGTGAAGGGGGAGCTTCTACATCCTCCTCATCCGAAGAAGAAGAAGAGGATATGGAAACTATGGTAACGAAAGCCTCTCCTAAGAAAATAGTTTCCATAATTTCTAGTTTAACTAAGGACTTATTTGGAATGAAAAAGAAAAATAAAAGCATGCTTAATCAAATTAAGGCATTGGAAAATAAGCTAGAAAATGCATGCTTAAATGATAATATTTCTTCTAGCTTAAATGATGCATGCTCACATGACCTTTATGTGCCATTAGATGTTAGTGATGCATGTATAAATGAAAATAGGGCTTTAAGGGAAAAGGTAGACTATTTGACAAAAGCCCTAGAGAAATTCACTATTGGCTCCAACACATTGAACATGATTATAGGGAGCCAAAGAGCTAGCTTCAACAAAAAGGGCCTAGGCTACAAAGAAAAGAAAAATGAAAAGGCCTATAAATGCTTAATTGCTAGGGGACAAGATAAGAAGAAAGTAATAGCTAGGAAATGGATCCCCAAGGAATACTTAGTGAACCCAATAGGAAAGAACTTATTTTGGGTTCCAAAATCCATCCTTAAGGGTTAGGAAAACCCGAGGGTAGTCAACCATATGGATTTGACCTATATCATATTTTGGTTGACTTAGGATGGCGGGACAATATTTTTAAATAGTGTTGGGTGATGATAACGTGCCCATAAATAGATAATAATGCTTAAATCATGATGATTAATGTAATTGCTATGTATGTTAGCAATCATGATTTATGCTATTGATATTTGGCACATAATCATGGGAAATAGGGTTGAATCATGCTTTAGGTGATACTTTGTTTATTATCATCATATAATACCTAATGCATGACTATTATTTGATGAATACATGAGTTTCATGATCATAATGTGAAATTAATTCATATATGTCATTATGATCATGTAGGTGTTTGGGTTGATACTTAACCATGATAGAATTGCATGAATACAAGGGTTAAGTATATACAAATACCCCCTAGGATGCATCTCACACTCACCATAGGCTACCTTGATTGAAAACTTAGCATGAGTGAGATGTTAGGATGATACAAATATCCACTAATGCCTATGGCATTTAGATGGTCATTTAAAGTATCAAAATAGCAATAATAGACCAATCATGGGGAAGACTTATGTTTAATTCATAGACATATTGCCCAAAGATCATGGTTGGATATTTCATATGTTTTCAAAATAATTTCTTACTTTAAAATACATGTATTCATGTTTTTGAAACAATTGGATGCAAGACTAGGTGTTAAAATGGATACTCTTATGATCAAAAACCTAGTAGTTTTTTAAGCTTTTGGTTTTTTTGGCAAATACGTGGAAATATAATGATTTTTCATGAAAACATATTTTTCACTGATAGATATACTTAAAAGAAATGTGTTCCCCAAATTTCATGATTTTTCAAATTTTCTGGAATTTTTAATGCATTTCTGAAATTCACCCCAGAAATCAGAAATCCCGAAAACAGCGTGCCAGTCGACTGATGACCTGAATATCAGACCAGTAAAGGCTGAATTCCGATTTTAAATCAACTTGTGGTATTTTCTTTCTATTAGACTTGATGTCATGTGCTTTTAACTTAGTGATAATCTTTTTGATGGTGTCAAAGGGGGAGAAATGATTATGTTTAAGTTAATTATGATAGGGGGAGAAATTAAGGGGGAGTTTCATGGATTAAGGGGGAGTTGCATGTTGCTATATCATGTTTATGTTTACATGCTTTCTTTCCTTTAAAATTTATATCAAATGTTTTTACCTAACTTAAACGGATTGCCACACATCAAAAAGGGAGAGATTGTTAGGGCAATCTCTTGCCGTAATATGGTTTTGATCGTGTGGCAAAGGGTTTAAGTTAGTGTGTTATGTTGATTTGATATGTGCGTTGAAGTCGTGCAGGACTTAGTAATTCGCACATGGAGCCGTGGCGAGTTTCACATCTCATGACTCGTGCCTTGAGTCGGTGAAGGATAGCTTTGCGGAAGCCGTGCGCTTGGAGCATCCGAGGGACGGTCGGACGAGAAGCTTGGAGTGAAGCCGGAGGAAGTAGACTTCGAGGCAAGAGACGCGAAGGAGCATTGCAGTCGTCGCGCTTTGATCTTGAGGGGCGTGGCGAGAGCGAAGAACCGGGCGAGGACTCAGAGATGAGTGAGCGATTGTAACCCGGGGAGGGGTAGCTCTTAGGTGAAACTTGGCCATTTGGCCAAGTGTCGGATGGATTTTCCCGACACCAGTCGACTGCCATGTCATGACAGTCGACTGCTCTGAGTCGAATGTAGTTCGATTGGTATCCGATCGTGGATTGCAGCGATGATCGCGCCATACGCGTGATCGACTACCAAGATGTCGATCGATGCAGCAATGATCGGTAGTCAATAGGGTTTTGGCCATAGAACCATTCGTAGCCGTCGCGATCGACTACGGAGCGAGAGTCGATGATGAGGAGTCCATCGATCCGCCAAGTGTTCGTTGGACTACAGCGGTCGGGATCCGGCGTGTTCGAGGCCGTTGATGTGACGATCGCCAAGGCGTGATCGGTAGTGGCGGCAACGGAAGAAATCAGCCCTCTCTATAAAAAGAGAGGGTGTGGAGCTTGTGGAGGCTAATGCTTATGCTCTAAGTGATCTTCCAAGTGCTCCACAAGTTCTAAACTCTTCTTACTTGCTTTTACTCCATTCTATTTGTAAGAAGAGTGATCTTGATTGTAAAGGTTACCTCCACCTAGCTTGGTGCAAAGGAGAGACCATTTAGTGGATTGGTTTAGCGGAGTGATTCACCGAGGACGAATCGGGGACCGTGGACTAGCGGCGTAGCCGTGAACCACGTTACATCCTTTGTTAGCGTTTGTATTTTCGTTTATCGCTTTGTTTTTTATTGTTTATGCTTCCGCTTGCGCTAACGATTGTGTAGACGAGCAAACGAACGAGAGAATTCCAACATCCAAAGTAAGAGGGCTATTCACCCCCCTCTAGCCGGCCAATCGATCCCCAACAGTAGCTTCTTTCGCGGAAGAAACCCCTATCACCTTACTGTCATCCCAGTTAAATGCCATGGTGGATACGACGGTATCTAAAGCTTTGATGAGGGAAAGAAAGAGGATGGGATATCTTCATCCTCACTTTGGTGAGCCTTCTCAGAGGGAACCCCCATTTGAAGGACCTTCTCATATTCCTCCGCCTGACCCCCAAGAGACTGAGATATTGCAAGGAGAAATACCAATGGGAGAGGCATATCAATATCCTTTCCCATTAGTGCCAACAAGACAGGAGGACCAAGGGGAGAGTCATTCCATGAGGGCACCAAGACCTTATGAATCTTGTCCTTTTACTGAAGACATAGTGCTAGAGCGACCATCGACGCACTTTCATGCCCCCCAAATGGGGATGTATGATGGGACTTCCGATCCAAAAGAACTCCTGTCTCAGTTTGAAGGTGTAGCTTCCCTCCATTGTTATACTGACACCCTTAAGTGTTGGACCTTTCGTATCACCCTGGCATCTTCTGCTCAGAGATGGTTTAAATCTTTACCTCCTGGTTCTATTACATATTTTTCTGATCTAAAGGGAGTTTTTCTTCAACAATTTGCTACCTATAAAACTTATAAACATGATGCCTCCATTTTACTTCATTTGAAATAAGAATCATCAGAATCCTTAAGGAGTTACATACATCATTTCACTGCCATTGCTCGAGAGATACCCTCCGCAATACCTGATTTCTTAAAAGTTGATATCCCTCATGGGTTAAAGGAGAGACCAATCCTTAACTCCTTGTTGAGGAAGCCAGCCACCAGTTACGAAGAGTTACTTGGCTGCGCTGAAGAATACATTAATGAGGAGGAGGGATTAAGGGTGAGAAGGGCTAAAAAGAAGATTGCTTCCACTCTTGCCAAAAAGAATCCTCCTATCCAACGAGGACCTCCCAGAAGGGAATACACTAGACCCTTTATTCTTGAAGTGCCTCACATGCGATTCCCAATGCTAGGGGCTCACCCTCATCCTCCCCTCCGAGTTATGACCACTCAGGCATTACCCCTCCCGCAAACATGGAAGGAGCGGGAAATAGAAGTATATGATCAACAGGGTGTCCTTCAACACCCGGTCGGATACAGAGGAATTCCTTGTAATCCCTCGACTCCATTCTTCTTCTAGTACCATACAAAATATGGGCATATCATCGACCAATGCTTCAAGTTACAAAGCGAGCTAGAGCGTACTAGAGCTACTTACCCTCACCTACAACCGTAGTTTAGGGGGCGGGTAGGAAGAGGTCGCAGACCTAATGTTGTTCATCCTAGGCCTTATAACAGAAGACCCCAAGCTCTTCTCCCACTGGGGGCAATGCAACCCAACCCCGAAGGCTTCTCTCAAGAAGGATCAATCGATGAGGGGGCGTTAGCTACTTTGGGTGATGCCCTTACTAGAGGGGTTATTAATGTTATCGTTGGAGGACCCACTGATGGAGACTCCAACGAATCATGGAAATCCTACGCTCGCCTGATGGAAAGTTTAGGTATTGGAGAAAACTGAGTATCCAGAGCACACCTCGAATATACTTTGGGCCTGAAGATCTTCAAGGTATCCTTCTACCTCATATCGATGCCTTAGTAATTAGGGTCTCGCTTGCAAATTATGAGGTGGCTCAAGTCTTGGTGGACTCGGGAAGTTCTATTAATATTCTCTTCCAGGAAGATTTTGAGCAAATGCAGCTCGGGAATGTGCAGTTAGAAGATGTAGCAACTCCTTTATTTGAATTTGCCATACACATGGTGTGTTATGTAGGGTAAATCTCTCTGCCTCTTATCCTGGGAACAAAACCAAGCCAAAAAAACTAATACGATTCCTTTCCTGGTGGTAGATTCTCCTTCCACTTACAATGCTATTTTGGGTCACCCTTTTTTATCAATCTTTAGAGTAGTGGCTTCTCCCTACCATCATAAGATCAAGTTTCCTATAGGCAGCTCATTGGAGAAGTTCGAGGAGAGCAAAATGCAGCTCGGAGCTGTTATATCTAGATGGTGCGAGATGATAAGAAAAAAGCCTAAGTGGATGATCCCAAAGGGAAGGTCGTTGCTACCTCGGGAGTATATGTGTTGGAAGAAGCCCTACCCAAAAAAGAGAAGATAGAAGAAGTTAAATCTGTAGAGATAGCTCCTGGGAAAATAACTCGGATAGCACAACAGTTGGAGGTGAAGGAAGATCTTGTTGCTTGTTTGTAAAGAAATGAAGATATCTTCACCAATGACGTGCATGACATGACAGGGATTGATCCCCAAATTGTTGAGCACCATTTAAAATTGCTCCACCAAGTTCAGCCGGTTCAACAAAAGAGGCGACACTTTGGACCAGAAAAAGACAAGGTTATTATCGAAGAAGTAGATAAGTTATTGCAAGATGGTCACATTAAAGAAATTCAATTCCCCGAATGGATTTCAAATGTAGTTTTGGTCCCCAAGCCTTCAGGGCAGTGGAGGATGTGTATTGATTTTCATGATTTAAATAAAGCTTGCCCTAAAGACTGCTATCCCTTGCTTCGTATTGACTAGTAAGTGGATTCTTTTATGGGATATGAAGTGGTATCACTCATGAATGCTTATCAAGGGTACCACCAAATCCCCTTAGCATAGGATGATCAAAAGAGGGTTAGTTTTGTAATCGCAGGAGAGTTATATGCCTATGTGGTATTGCCCTTCAGGCTAAAGAATGCGGGAGCTACTTACCAAAGGCTCATGGATAAGATATTCGTTGAACAGAAGAGCAAGAATATAGAAGTGTATGTTGATGATATCCAAGTGAAATCAAGGTTTTCTCAGGATATGGTACAAGATCTGGAGGAGATGTTTGTTACTCTTAGATGGTACAATATGAAGTTGAATCTAAAGAAGTGCTTGTTTGGGGTAAAAAGTGGGGAGTTCTTGGGATATATTGTAATGGAGAAGGGGTTGTAGGCTAATCTTGAGAAGGTGCAAGCATTATGCAATATAAAGTTGCCTACTAATTTGTAAGAAACCTAAAAATTAGTAGGAATGATAGTCTCTCTATCTCGATTTATAGCCAGGTCGACAGATAGGGCTCTACCCTTCTTTCGAATTTTACAAAAGGCTGCTCGATTTCAGTGGGATGAACAGTGTGAATAAGCTTTTCAGGAATTGAAGAAGTATTTGACTAAACTCTCTCTGTTAGCCAAGCCTATTTTTAGGGAACCGCTATGGGTATATCTGGCTATCTCAGAGGGAGCAATAAGTTTCGTATTATTGAAACAAGAGGGTTCTCAGTAGCAATCCATTTATTACACCAGCCATATATTGAAGGGGGTTGAGTTGCAATATACTGAGTTGGAAAGCTAGCATATATTCTAGTCTTAACTGCTCGTAAGTTGCGGCTTTATTTCCTAGCTCACCCGGTGAATGTGTTGTGAGTTAGGTCAGGTGGTCACTAAACCTAATTTCTCAGGAAGGCTAGCCAAATGGGATGTGGAGTTGAATGAATATGATGTGCATTATTATCCCCGAACAACCATCAAGGCTCAGTCGTTGGTTGATTTTTTAGCTGAAGTACCCCCGGGTCTATAGACCAGTCCGACTCAAGAAGGAAAAGGAGGAAGTGTGTGGAAAATTTTTGTGGATGGATCTTTGGGAGTCAGTGGAAGTGGAATGGGAGTAGTCCTCATATCTCCCCTTGAAGAAAAAACCCATTTAGTCATTCGATTGGGATACAAGGCATCCAACAATGAAGCATAATATGAAGCTATTTTGGCAGGATTGCAAGCCACTCAGGTGGTAGGTGTTGCCTCAGTTGTGGTGTATTTAGATTTCTAGTTATCAGTGTCACAATTGCAGGGTGTCTTTGCTATTTGGGAAGTGAGACTATTGAAGTATCTTTGAGGTTTTAAGAAGTTGAAGGCTCATTTTCAAGAGATACAATTACAGTAGATTCCAAGGGAGCAAAATACCAAGGAAGATGAACTAGCACGGTTGACAAGTATCCTGACTAAATGGGGATCTCGGGATCCTTATCTTTGGAGATTCCTCATTCTCTAGAGGTATGAAACTTAGAGGAGGCAATGAAGGAAGACAATAAGATACCCTACTAGAGGACAAATATTATGGTCTACTTGCAGCAAGGGAGTATTCCTTCCAACCCACAAGAGGCATCATTTTTATTGAGGCATGTGAAGAGGTTCATAATTATTGATGGAGTTTTATACAAGGTATCTTTTGGGCGACCTCTGCTAAAGTGTCTTGGGAAAGAAGATTCTGAATGAGTACTTAGGGAAATACATGAAGGGTGTTGTAGTAATCATCTGGGAGGATGAGCTATGACTCAGAAAGTATTATTAGTCGGTTACTTTTGACCGATCCTTCATCAAGATATTGTGCAACTAGTCAAGACTTGCCAAGCCTCCCAGAAGCATAGCAATGAGTTTGACCGACCAGATGAGTTGATGAAAGTTGTAATCACCTCCTGCCCCTTTGATCAATGGGGAATGGATATAATGGGTTTGATGCCTATAGCCTCCTCACAGAAGAAGTTCCTATTAGTGGCGGTGGATTATTTCTCTAAATGAGTGGAGGCAGAATTTTTAGCTAAGATCATAGAAGGAGCAATGATACAATTTCTATGGAAGAATATTGTGTGCAGATATGGAATCCCAAGGAAGTTGGTCAGTGATAATGGTCGTCAATTCTAGGGTCGAAAAATTCAAGAGTGGTGTCATAGCCTCAATATTCAGCAGACCTTTATCTCAGTAGCTCATCCGCAAGCGAATGGACAAGTGGAGGTGGTCAACAGGATTCTTATCCAAGGGTTGAAAACTAAATTAAGAGTTAAGCAGGGAAATTGGGTGGATGAACTACCGGGGATATTGTGGACTTATCGCACTATGCCTAAAACAGCAACTAGCGAGACTCCTTTCAGTATGATATATGGGATGGAGGCAGTCATCCCCGTGGAAGCTATTTTGAATAGTGCCCGAGTTGAAGCCTATGAGCCGGAGCAGAACCAAATGTTGAGGAGCACTGAATTAGACTTATTGGAGGAAAGATGAAAGTAGACTGATATCCGAGATGAAGCATATAAGCAAAGAATACAACAAGCCTTTAATAAAAAGGTGATGCCACGGAGGTTTTAGGAGGGCAACTTAGTTTTACGAAAAGTCAATCCCGTTGGGGATTCTGAGAAATTAGTCCCTAATTGGAAAGGACCATACACGATAGTTCATTGGGTTGTTGGGTCAATATATTACCTTCGAGACACCCAAGGCAAGGAGTTGCCTAGTCCTTGGAATGCAGTGCATTTAAAGTGTTTTCATACAATGTAAACAGAAAACATCAATAATGGAAGCTATCTTTTATATTAGCTATAAAAAGTAGGGATGTAACTGGAATATAGATTCATATCATTGTAACAAGCAATTGTTTACAACCAAAGGAAGAAGAAAAATTGAAAAATTACAGCCTAAAATGGTCAGGGAGATAACGATTGAAACTGATTTCTTAGTTTAAGAAAGGAGTCGATTGCTGAGCCGGAGGGAATCTTTGTGCGGCATATTATTTAATTGCTTCGTTGAAACCAATCTTGAATGTGGCATGCATCAAGGGTTTCAAGCGTTCCTGTCGGTGTTTATCAGTAGCATATACATCTTGATGGAATTTTATACAGTGCTCTCGGTGCTCCAAAAAATATTATCGAATTCGACGATACTGATGTAATATTTGAGTAATGGTATCAGTCAGGATATGCATTCCCTAAGATTGAGAAGTATAGTCTTGCTGAATGACTCTTGACATGTCCACCAAATCTCATCGCATTGAGGCCGAAATTTCTCTAACTGTTGCAGTATGGACCCTAGTTTGGGCAACTTCATGTCTTACTTGCTGCAAGGAAATTTCATATTGATCCAGTTGAGAAAGGGCCCGATTCTTCTCTGATAGTAAAGTTTAATTTGTTGGTGCAATAAGCACCTAAGTTGAACCTAAGTTTTGATTATAGCAAAAGACACAAAGTTAAGCCCAT
Source organism: Wurfbainia villosa (assembly GCA_025175895.1). Taxonomy (NCBI): domain Eukaryota; kingdom Viridiplantae; phylum Streptophyta; class Magnoliopsida; order Zingiberales; family Zingiberaceae; genus Wurfbainia; species Wurfbainia villosa. Next base: position 139,084,822 of record CM045986.1, on the reverse strand, counting down.
ATTGTTATCTCACGAGCTGAATCAAGTGTGCATGAATGCTAAGATAAAGGTCAGCGACACCCGGAGAGAACCATGGTGGTCGGGCAACACCGGGAGGACTTCAAAGGGAGCCGAAGAAATTAGGTGGAGACCAAAAGCAAAGCTTCAAAGGTAAAGGTTGAGGTAAGCTTGTGTGAGTGAGTGTAAGTAAGGTCGTGTCCTCCGTACGGGGATGTCCTTAGGCGATAATCCGACTAACACATCCCATGGAAGGTCTATGTCGAGATCGAACGGTTGGTGGTCGTCGAAAACACTTAATTTCATTTGATTTTGAGCTAACTTTTCATTGCAGTCGAAAACCTTGGCTGATTGGTGATGGTTTATAGCGATCATTCTGGATATCAGATCAGCGATAAGGGTGGTAGTTGATTTCAAATTACAACTTCGAGGAGAGTCAAAAACTCATCCCTTTCTTCAAGGGTGAGGTGGCCTTGGTGATAGGATCAAGATATGAACAATTAGGGTTCTCAAGGCTATAAAAGAAGGAGGTTTTCACACAATTTTCATGATCTCCAAGCTTCCAAAGTGCTCTCGTAACGCCGCTCTTCTACAACGATCTTCCTATGATGAAGTGCTACCAAATCTCCGACGATTCAAGCTCAAGTTCTCAACTACTTAGTCGTCAGTATAAGCTTATTCTAATTCTTGTATTTACTTTTGTTTTCTCGGAGCTTTTCATCGTAATGAGGAGAGGGGGAGTGTCCCTCTACCTTGATCTGTTTTGTATCCGTTGTCTCCTACCTCCAATGAGGAGAAGATTGTTTTAGTGAATTGCCCTCCATGTGCGATCTCAGATCGTTAGGGCCTTGGATTAGCAGTCGAAGGTTGTGAACCAAGTAAAAAGAAATTGTGTTCTTTAGTTTCCGCTGTGCACTTTCTTTATAATTTGTTTTTGTTCGAACGAAAAAGAAACGAGTTTTTACGTGCGCTATTCACCCCCCCCCCCCCTTCTAGCGCTCATATCGATCCAACAATTGGTATCAGAGCTAGGGATGCTACGATTTGGTGAAACCACCAATCTAGCAACATTTTGCAGATTTTTCTTTTTGTTTTTGGTTTTTTGACTTTTTCGTTTCGTTTAAATTTGTTCTCCCACACTATTAATCCAAGACGAAAGTTTTGGTATATTTGCTTGTTTTTGTCGTTGTAAGGTATTTTCTCTCTTTTCTTAAATGGTCCATCTCGAAGGGTTTAGCACCGTTCGACCTCCATTTTACAACAGAGACGACTTCCATTACTGGAAGGGTCGGATGGAGTGCTTCCTAAAGACTCAAATCGAGATATGGATCGTAATCCAAACCGGATTCACACTTCCTACTAATGAAGTGGGTGAATCATTGGATTACGATCAATGGATGAACGCCATGAAAAGACAAGTGGAAGTCGATGCCAAGGCGACCCAAATTCTTTAATGTGGCTTGTCCAAAGAGGAGCTAAACCGCATTGGTCCTTTTATCAGTGCGAAAGATCTATGGAACAAACTCGTAGAACTACACGAAGGAACTGACAATGCGAAGGTGTGTAAACGTGACTTACTTTTCAATAAGTTGTATAACCTTAAGATGTAGGAATATGAGATGGCAACACAACTATGCACTCGTATACAAGACATTGTCAACAACTTGCATTCCATCAGACAAAAGGTCGAAAACTGAGACCTTATAAGGTATGCACATAATGCTTTTCCTAGGACTACCTTGTGGGCATCCATGGTTGATGCCTACAAGGTTTCTAAGGACCTTTCTAAACTTAGATTAGACGAAATGTTTTCAGAATTTGAACTTCACGAACAAACTAACGTGGTCTGGGCCGAGAAAGGAGTTGTCTTGCTTGCAGGTCAAAGAAGAAAAGGAAAGAACAAGTCATCTCCCGAGCAAGAAGATGGATTTGAACCCGAAGATGAATCCGAGTCGGAATCCGAAGAGGAGGTCGCGATAGTGAACATGGTGAGGAGGATTATTCGAAAAGAAAGAGAGCTATCAAAGAACAAAAAGAGGGCGCAATTCAAACCAAAGCAAAAGGGAGCAAAGAAAGCTTTTCGTGCAACTTGGGACAACGAAGAAGAAGGCATCGACATAGTGTACATGGCAAGACCGAAAGAGTCCGAGTCAAAGTTCGAATTTGAATATGAATCCAACTCTGACTCCAACCCCGAGGACTACTTCGAGAAGAGACTCAAAGTTGGGCCGAAAGAGAAAGTTAAGGTTAGCCGTTCTTTAATGAGTACGCTTTATCATACAATTAAAATGCTAAGTAGGAAACTAACTAAGTCCGAGTCTAGGGTTGAATCCTTGCTTGAGGAGGTTGAAACCCTCAAGCAAGAAGCCATCCTAACCTCTTCGACTAGTCAAGTTCAAGAGAATTCAACTCGAGTTGAAACACTCAAAGATGAGAACTCACTCTCGAAAGGACAAGTTCAAGAGCTCGAGACTCGATTGGACAAGTTCCCAACGGGATCCAAGAATCTTAATCGACTTCTTGGAACTCAGAGAGTTGTATACAATAGAGTCGGACTCTGGTTTAATCCAAAGACTATGAATAGATCTTATATATCTATCATAAATCATAGTCATCAACGAGTCCAAGCTTGGGTCCCTAAAACTCTCTTAAACTCACATATAAGGACCAATAGGCATTGGATTCCCTAGGATCAAGTCCATTTTTTTGGATAGACTATATTGGTTCAATGGTCCAGGGGAAGCTAATACCAAAATAGTATACCCACTACCTTAGCATGATCAAACTTTTGTTTTACTTTTTAGAACAGCTAGATAGGGCAAATAGTTAGTCAACTCTTGACAACATAGTATCAAGACACGGTGAGATGATAGTATGTTAAGAAAACAAAGTCTCGTGTATTCAAGCTAGATAAGACGTATCTAGCTTGGTGCACTTGACCAAGTGGAACTAGCTGAAGCTACCTCGTCATATCCTAAACTAGTTAGATCAGGGAGTAACCCTAAGTGACTTAAGTGATATTTTCTTGAATTTGGCTTTGTCTAAGGAAGTGATCGTTGTTCCGATCGAAGAAGGCTCCTATGCCTCGCCACGACTTGGAAGTCATTTTCTTGAAAAGTTACTTAACAATCTAAAGGTTAAATCTGAATCTAACCCAAGGTTGACTAACTTTAATCAAGTTAAAATTATCTCACAAAACATATAGGGTGAACACATCTTGAGACACGTAGAATGGTGAGATGTTAAGGATAATTTAAATACACTTAACATAACTTTTTTTTTTCAAAATGCTACCTATTTTTCAACTATTGCACTTAATGAATAATTATAACCTTAATTGGCCAATACTAAGTATACACCTCTCTAGGCCAAAGTTTAGAGCCCCCTAACTCTCTTATACCTTATATATTTGACTAAGGGGGAGAGCAAACTAACCCTAAGGGTTATATCACAACCCTTTAAAGTTCATTTTTTTTTTAACTTATAAGTATTTTGAAAATCTAAACTATATTTTCAAAAACTTGTTAAATTGTTGGTGCAGAGGGATATACCTCGAACCAATTTACTTAACCAATTAGAGACGCATGCTTGGACTCATATTCATTTTCATTCCTTATCGCATGCTATATTTATAACGTTGCATTAAAAACCCCTATTTTATATAAAGCACCCCCAACCTTGTTTTTGATTCATGGCAAAAGGGGGAGAAGAGCGTAAGTTAAGGGGGAGTACCACAAAAAGTAAAATTAAATAATTATTTCTTTGAGTACCATAAAAATTTAAATTTAAACAATTATCTCTTTCAAAATTCACCTAGGGTTAAGGGGGAGTTCTTAAAGTGAGTTTATCATTTACTTTACTTTGTCTTATGCTTCAAATTTCCCTTAACTTTGTGTTGGTTTGCCATAGATCAAAAAGGGGAAGATTATTGGTGTAGTAAGCACCTAAGTCGAACATAAGTTTTGATTATAGCAAAAGACATAAAGTTAAGCCCATATTTTTAACTCACGAGATGAATCAAGTGTGTAGGAATGCTAAGCTAAAGGTTAGCGACACCCTGAGGAAACCATGGTGGTCGGGCTACACCGGGAGGACTTCAGAGGGAGCCAAAGAAATCAGGTGGAGACCAAAAGCAAAGCTTCAAAGGTAAAGGTTGAGGTAATCTTGTGTGAGTGAGTGTAAGTAAGGTCGTGTCCTCCGTACGGGGACGTCCTTAGGCGACGATTCGACTAAGACATCCCATGGAAGGTCTATGTCGAGGTCGGACGGTTGGTGGTCGTCGAAAACACTTAGTTTCATTTGATTTTGAGCTAACTTTTCATTGCAGTCGAAAACCCTAGCCAGCAGTCGACTAATGGCTTGTAGCAGTCGACTGTTGGGCATCAGTTCAACTGATAAGGGTGGCAGCCGACTGCTGTTCAAATTACAACTTCGAGGAGAGTCAAAAACTCATCCCTTTCTTCAAGGGTGAGGTGGCCTTAGTGATAGGATCAAGATCTGAACGATTAGGGTTTCTCAAGGCTATAAAAGAAGGAGGTTTTCACACCATTTTCATGATCTCCAAGCTTCCAAAGTGCTCTTGTAACACCGCTCTTCTACGACGATCTTCCTACGACAAAGTGCTATCGAATCTCCGACGATCCGAGCTCAAGTTATCAACTACTTAGTCGTCGATATAAGCTTATTCTAATTCTTGTATTTACTTTTGTTTTCTCGGAGCTTTTCATGGTAACGAGGAAAGCTCCAATCTCTACTTTGATATTTTTTGTATCCATTATCTCCTACCTCCAATGAGGAGGAGATTGTTTTAGTGAATTGGCCTTCGTGTGCGATCTCGGATCGCTAGGGTCTTGGATTAGTAGCCGAAGGCTGTGAACCAAGTAAAAAGAAATTATGTTCTTTAGTTTCCGCTGTGCACTTTCTTTATAATTTATTTTTTTTCGAATGAAAAATAAATGAGTTTTTATGTGCGTTATTCACCCCCCCCTCTAGCGCTCATATCGATCCAACAGAATTGTGGCAAATCTCCCTACTTACTTGGGCTCATAGGGTGGCTATGGTCTCAATATCTCTCTGTTGCTATCGTTGAGCCTCTGATAGTTAAGCATGACACCGGGCCAATTCTTGAAGGAAAGAATCTTCTCTCTGCTTAAATTTTTCTTGGACTGTTGAATTTGTGATGGAATGTTGCAGAGTTTGTTGCTGAAGTTGTACTTGGTAGTGTGAGGAGTGCTTCAACTCTTGATAATTTGTTATGGCATGAGCACATCAAGTTAGAGGAAAGGGGTACTCCTAAAAAAGTGTATATGAAAATAGATTAAAGAGGCTTACCAGCTCCAAAGCATGTTGCAAACTCTCAATCCGCAGTATTAGCTCATCTAGATTGAGGATGCGAGAGTCTCTCACAAATGATGAAGAAGGAGAAGAAGCAACCAAGGGAGTTGTTTTGCTCATGATGGGTGAAGGGTGAGGTACTGTGTAGGAGCTCTTTTCTACCTCAAGATAGAGAGGGGGAGAAGTGTCGGAAGAAAAAGGGAAAATGTTAATAAGGAGTAGGGGTTTAGGGTTTGGGCTTGAAGAAGGGGAACTCATAGGTTCTGAAGATGAAGGGGAAGAAGAAAGGGAAAGGGGGGAGGTCGCCGGTGGTAGGGAAGTAGGAATGTTGATTGAAAGGGAGGATGCAGAGGTGCTAGGGAAGAAGGTTTCAGTTGAGGTGTTTCCTTTGGAGTTGACAGGGGTTGAAGATGGAAAAGGGAGGCTTAGTGGTGGAGGAAGAGAGTCAAAAGTTGCCAGGTGAACGACAAAGGAGGTATTATCTAAAGAAGGAGGTGATGACACCAATTGCAGTGGAGAGAGGGAGGCAGGAGGAAGAAAGGGGGAGAAGGTTTGGCAGGGATCCCTTCGATGGGTAGAGGGGGATGAGCAGTGGTGACAGTACTTTCTTCTTGAAATTTGTGGCGGGCAGATCCTCTCACCATCACTTTTAGATTCATACATGAAGAGGGTGAAAGGAGAAGAGCAGGAGGCAGATGGGAAGAAGAGGATGGGCTAGGGTTCATCACAGGCGAATGGGTAAGAAGAGGGGGTAGCGATACATAAAAGAGAGAGAGGTCAGAAGGTTGTTTGGTGGATGGAGCCAAGGTAGATGAAGATGAAAAAGGGATGGGGATAGAGGAGGAAGCAACGGAAGGGGAATGGGTGATGGCTGGCATCGAGAGGGAGGATGATGAAGTAACAAACCCTCTGGTGGCTTCAACCTATTGCTCTTGGATCCATCAACGGGTGACATTTTTTAGGAGAGCCTTCATTCTTGAAATAGGAGGAGAGGGAAGTGTAGTAACAAAAGAGGCGGAGAAATCCTTGCAATAGCAAACGATGATTGGAAAAACTTTGAAACTGAGGAAGGTGAAAGGTTAAAGGGAGAAATCTAATAAACCCTATGTGAAATAATACCACATGTTTTATCGAAGGAACCAAGGGGTTTTCTAGTTACTGTGATGGGTCGTGAATGAGGCTTAGGGCTTGGCCCAAGAAAAGGAAGGGGCTAGCCATTTTATCTATGCTATAAGAGAAAGCCAAGGCGGATCGGATGAGCTGGGTTTAAGCTTGGCCTTAGCCGAAGCTATTATCCCCGTTCAGTGGTGGATCAGAGGAGTTAAGTTCAAGATAGATGCACTGTTGAAGAGGACAGAAGTAAAAAATTTATTACGATCGACTAAGAAGTCACAGGTTAGGTCATCACTATTTTCTGACTTCACTTCAAAGCTATTATCCCTATGTGGTGGCATATCGGAGGAGTTAGGTTAAGAATTAAAAAATTCATTCCGATCGACGGTGAAGCCATGGATCGGATCATCGCTATTGGTGAAGCTATTATCCTCGTGCGGTAGCGGATCGGAGGAGTTGAGTTCAAGGTAGATGCACTATTAAAGATAAAGTAGTAAAATTCATTCGATCGACGGATGAAGCCATGGAGCAAGAATACTCAACCAAATCAATCGAATAAAAATCCGAATAAAGGTCCATAAGGACACCAAAAATTCACAGTACATAAATCCAACTCGGTCCTAAACATATATTCTAATCAAAATCCAAATCCATAAAACAAATAACAAATAAAAACCATCACGGCGTGGGGTTTGACAATGGACTCTCTGACATCATCACGAAATCAATACAAAACAACGGGTAAGTTGAAGAACTCAGCGAATATAGTCGATATGCAAGGTAAGAAATAGCTAACAATAACAATCATGTCAGTACAATCTCATATATATAGGGTATGCAAGAAAGAAATACAAAAGGATTGTACTTACCTGAATCTCCTACCTTGATATAGGAGCATGTGCCCTACTAGAAGAAATAAAGTCATCACCATATACAAATATGTATCCTGTATGTATGTGATCATATACAACATCAAGGCGAATAAAAATCGCAAACACAATACAAATGTTATCCATACAAAATGCATGTCGTGCAAATGACATGGTCACCTGGCCTTGATCGTAGCCTCACTGCAATGGTGGCGAGTGGGTAGGGCTATGACAAGCTGTGCACTCTGCCATCACTTTGCTCTGAGTGATCGAGTGGGAGAGATGCTATCAGTACACCTATCCTCCTGCCCCCAAGCAGTGGGGAGTAAAGCTCTCATCTCTCAGTGTCGTAGACCAGAGAAGGGATCCCTGCCCGCTACCACGCTGCCTCATTGCTACCCATGAGCGAACCAGCGGAGCCTGACAGAGCAACTGCACACACCCTCCTTATGTACCACTAACCCATGAGTGGCAGTGTGTGCATACCATGTAACTGGCTACGGGCTCAACTATAAAGGAACCCCGTCCAGCCAGCATGCAATCATGCAAGATGGTGCATGATACTAAAACATGTAAATACCAACTAAAACACATATCCGAATAATATGCACAACAAATAAGTACAAATCAATGATCCAAATAAACCATGGAAGATATAATCATAACCGATCAAATGCATGTATCAAGTAGGCACAAAAACATACTAGGCATATAAACATGAAAATTATTGCAAGCTATCCTAACTAGCATATCAACATGACTATATCTAAGAGATAAGTCAAAATACCCGCCTGATAAAATGTCCGAAAAAAATGAAGTCGTCATGACCGTGGACCTGCCTCGTGACCGAAACCTGCATACATCATAACTATTGTTAAGCACAAAAATGCAATCCACCGACAAAATCGAATACTTAATCGATTTCTTACATAACCAATTAACCCAAACCACTTCCAATTTTCACTAATTTACCTAACCCTTTCACAGTCGGCCAAAAACCCACATCACAGTAAATCTGCACAAAACTCCAACACCTAACCGTGCACAGCCGACAACACCCAAATGGATCCATCCCACAACCCTAAATTTACCCAAAACCAACCAACAATCTAATCATACTATGAATGCTGCCTACCTGCCTTAAGATTCCACCGGCAGCCAATATCCCCAACTCGCAGCCCACTTACAACCGACCTTGCACGACCACCTCCAACCCTAACCCTCACAACCCTCTCAGTCGGCAACCCCCTCAAATTCACAGCAACTCGACTTGAACAAACGAACGAAAAAAAAACCAGAAACAAGATATATATCGAAATTTCCACTTCACCGGCGACACTTAGGGCTTGCGGCGGCAACCCTGTGGCTGCAGGCGTTGGGGAAGAAAAAGCAGTGGCTCGTGCGGCGGTCAGAGGCGAGGAGCCGATGGCCTAGGCACCGGGAAGGGCGACAGTCAGAGGCGAGGAGGGCGACGCCGGTTGCTGCGAAGAAAGCGATGACCGCAAGGCTCGGGCACGAGAAAAAGAAGGCTCGGCGGAAGGCAGGCGTCGCGTTTGTCAGCGCTTGCAGAGGGACGGCCGACTGCAGGCTCTCGGGTGGTGACGAAAACAACGACAAAGGTGAGCGCCGGCACTTGCGGAGGAATGGCCCTACCTCGACGTCGGGCAGCGAATGGGAGCACGACGCGACCTTGGCGTCGGGCAGCGAAGGGAAGATCTGGTGTGGCCGACGCAAGGGAGAAGAGAAGAGAAGAAAAACTGCGGCGTTGGAGAAAAGGAGTTATCGCGGAGAAAGGAGGGGTGTGACGCAAATCGAAAAAACCAAACCTAGGTTTAGGTATTTGAAAACTTTAGGTTAATATCGCCTATTAATCCCCTTAAATAGACTCCACCTAAAACCTATTTATTTTATCCCCGTAATTATCTCGTACGAACTCCGTTTAAATCTAGAAAAATTCTGGAAAAATTCCTAAAATTCCCTAAAAATTCTAAAAAATTTCCAGGATTATTTTCTTAAATTTTTTTAGCCATTAAATTTAGTATTTTAAATTTTTCGTATTTAACATTCTCCCCCACTAATAAAAATTTAGTCCCCAAATTTCCTACTCAGATGCATAATGAGTAAGAGATACCACAAGTACTGAAAAATATATCTCACGTACCTTAAGTAAACATGTGGGGGTATTGAGCTCTGATCTTTTCCTCAAGCTCCCAAGTAGTCTCCTCATCGATGTGGTGACTCCACCCGACCTTGACAAGTCACACAATCTTATTCCGCAACTGTCGTTCCTTGTGATCCAGAATCCGTACCGGAACCTCTGTGTAAGTAGCATCAGGTTGAACGGAACCTGACACATCTGACAGAATATGTGTAGAGTCTGACACATACTTTTTCAACATGGACACATGGAACACATCATGAATACTCGTCAAAGATGGTGGTAGCACTAGACGGTAAGCGACTGCTCCAATCCTCTCCAAAATCTCAAACAGACCAATGTATCTAGGAGCTAGCTTACCACGGAGGTCAAATCTCTTCACCCCTTTCATGGGTGAAACTCGCAGGAATACATGATCACCAATAGAGAACTCCAGAGGTCTCCGTCTCCGATCTACATAACTCTTCTGGTGATCCTGCGCCTCTGTCATCCTACGTCTGATAGTACGGACCAACTCTGCCTCATGCTGAGCTCTATGGGGTCCTAGCAACTGGGCCTCCCCAACCTCCTCCCAGAGGATGGGTGTACGACACTGTCTACCATACAATGCCTCAAACGGGGCCATTTGGATAGCTGAATAATAGATGTTATTGTAGGTGAATTCCACTAACGACAAGTGATCCTCCCAGTTGCCCCCGAAATCTATAACACAGGACCTCAGCAAATCCTCTAGTGTCTGAATGGTCCGCTCAGACTGTCCATCTGTCTGCGGATGGAAAGCAGTACTAAAATAAAGATGCGTGCCTAAGGCCTACTGCAGACTCTGCCAGAATTGGGACGTGAACTGGGGATCTCTATCTGATATAATGCTCAAAGGAACACCATGCAATCTGATGATCTCCCGACAATATAACTCTGCCAAACGATCCAGAGAGTCGATCTTTCGAATCACTAAGAAGTGTGCGGATTTGGTTAGTCGGTCAACAACTACCCAAATTGCATCATAGCCTTAATGTGTCCTAGGCAAACCCACCACAAAATCCATGGTCATGTGATCCCACTTCCACTCAGGAATAGGAATCCTCTGAAGTAGTCCAGCTGGTCTCTGATGCTCAGCCTTTCCCTGTTGACAAACTAGACATCTAGCTACGAAATCTGCAATGTCTTTCTTCATGTCGTTCTACCAATACAAATGCTTTAAATCTCGATACATGCAGGTTCCACCTAGGTGGATCGCAAATCGAGAGCGATGAGCCTCCTGAAGTAACTCCTCCATAACCGGGTGAGACTGAGGTACGCATAATCTGCCCCGGAAATAAACAATACCTTCGTCATCTCGGGTGAACTCATTCTGCTATCCAGAAGTTATCTGACTACCAATGAACTGTAAATGCTGATCACTGGCCTGAGCCTCCCGGACTCTCGTCCGGATAAACGACTGAGCAACCATGGTAACTAGAATGCCCTGCTCTGTCGATCCCTTCTCCTCAAGGCTTAACTCAGAGAAACCCTGAATCAAATCCGTGACTAAAACTCGGAAGGAAGCTAAAGTCCATCGGGACTTCTGGCTAAGTGCATCGGCAACCACATTGGCTTTCCCTGGGTGGTAGCTAATGGTACAGTCATAATCCTTCAGAAACTTCATCCATCTCCTCTGTCGGAGATTGAGTTCCTTCTGCGTATACAGATATTTAAGACTCTCATGATCAGTAAGAATCTCAAACGTAATACCATATAAATGATGCTTCCAAATCTTCAAGGCAAAGATAATAGCGGCTAACTCTAAATCATGAACTCGGTAGTTTTTCTCATGCTCCTTCAACTGGCGAGAAGCATAAGAGACTACTGTAGTCTTTGCGATCAAGATCGCGCCTAAACCTTGCAGAGATGCATCGGTATAAAGGATGAAACCGTCGTCCCCTGATGGCAATACCAGAATCGGTGTTGACACCAATCTCTTCTTCAACTCCTGGAAACTGGTCTCGCACGCCTCTAACCACATGAACTTCATGCCCTTCCTGGTAAAGCGTGTCAATGGCATAGCGATGCTCGAGAAACCCTCAACGAACCGTCTGTAATAACCGGCCAAGCCTAAGAAACTGTGAATCTCACAGGCGATTTGGTGCTCCCAGTAATGTAACCTCGATCTTCTGGGGGTCAACTAAAATACCTCTACTAGAAACCACATGTCCTAGAAAACCGACTGAGGGTAACCAGAACGCGCACTTATTGAACTTCGCATATAGTCGCTTTTGTCGGAGCCTATCCAAAACAAGGCGAAGATGTTGCGCGTGTTCCTCTTCGGAACAAGAATAGACCAGAATGTTGTCAATAAAGACAATGATGAACTGATCTAGGAAATCCATAAATTCATGATTCATCAAATCCATGAATACCGCTAGAGCATTGGTAAGCCTAAATGGCATTACCAAAAACTCATAGTGTCCATATCTGGTATGGAACGTTGTCTTCTGTACGTCTGAGTCTCTAACCCTTAACTGATGATATCCGGACCGTAGATCAATCCTAGAATATACTGATGTACCTATGAGCTGATCAAACAAGTCCTCAATACGTGGCAGGGGTATTTATTCTTGATAGTGACGGTGTTCAACTGCCTGTAGTCGATGCACAATCTCATCGAACTATCTTTCTTCTTCACGAAGAGAATCGGAGAACCCCAGGGAGATACACTAGGGTGAATAAAACCTCTGTCCAAAAGTTCCTGGAGCTGAACCTTTAACTCGTCCAACTCTCTCGGGGCCATACAATAAAGAGCTTTCGATGCCGGCGACATCCCAGGAATTAACTCAATTGTGAACTCCACTTGCCTTCTGGGAGGCAGGCCCAGTAACTCTTCTGAAAAGACATCCGGATATTCTCGGACAATAGGAATGTCAGCGATCTGAGAGTCACCATTGTCTTCTACATTGATAATAGATAATAGAAAACCCTGGCAACCGTGCAATAAAAGCTTCTGAGCCTGAATCACAAAAATGGTCGCTATACCGTCGTCCCGGATGCCAGTGAAATCCCACGAGGGTTGGTTCGGAGGTCGAAATGTGACCACCCTCATCTGAAAATCAACTGTGGCATGATATGCTAACAGCCAATCCATGCCAAGGATAATATCGAACTCGACCATGTCCAGTACCAATAAATCTACAGTAAGAATGATATTACCAAAATCTAAGAGACAACCTCGAACCTCCTGGGTCACGTCCAACGTATCACTGGACGGTAGGGAGACGGTTAATCGCTATGATCTTATAGTAGGTAGTCTACCAATCTCTCTCATAAATGTACGAGAAATAAATGAATGCGAACTGCTAGTATCAATTAGCACAATAGCTGAAAATGCATAAAGTGAAACCGTACCACGAAAAATAGATTATTGGCTCCGCATCCTCTCTCTAATGTCGCATGAATCCGATCTCGATGGAGGTGGAGGTGGTATCGCCGCAGGTGGCTATGCTGGGCACGAAGGCGTCTGAAGTGGTACGAGCGTCGTCGTGGTGATATGAAGGTGCGACTTATCTTGTCGGTAACACGGTCGATTCTGAACTAGTGGCGAGTGCAATCGATATTGAATCGATGGTTGAGGCCCAGTACTATACCGATGGTGAAGTGCGCACTTGAATCTTGAGGTCCTGAAACAGAACCCTGTGACATCGTATGGGCACTGGAGTACTCCTGTCCATGCATGCCATATGCAACTCCTGTAGGGGGAGCTGTCCTCTACGGGCGTTGCGAAGGTCTGGCTATTTTCCCCCCTCTCTGAGTCCCAGACTGACGCAACTGTCCTCCCTGTATAGAAACCCCGGAAGCCACATGCTGAGCCTTCAACGAACAATCTCAGCTCAGATGTCCAGGCAGTTTGCAATAATAGCAAACTGACTATCCTAAGGTGCAGGCTGAGACGATATGCTCTCTCGATCCACAATGAGGACAGTAGGTGTCACTAGTAGGCGGCCTCCGGCTCTGCTGAGAAGACCGAGAGGGTCCAGCTGAAGATCGTCCTGACTTCTGAGGCCGGCCAGATTCCCTAGAATGACTCTTACCTGACTAACTGTGGCCACTTTGCTGCTGTCCAGTAGTCTGTGGTTGCTGGGTCTGTCCTGTGGTTCTTTCGGTTTGTTTCCTCTACCTGTCAGTATTAACTCTCTATTGAGCCGACTCAATCAATAGAGCTCTATCTAATGCCTCTCGGTAGGAAGAGCTGCCAAATCCTACCATCTTGACCTGAAGATGCCCATCTAGTCCACGACCCATCGTGACTAAACTCTGGACAAAACCTGGTTAATCGATTAAATTCTATATTATACTCCATCACTGAATGATTATTCTGTCGAAGACCCAGAAAATACTGACATCGCATCATCTGATATGCCCGTGAGGAGCACTGACTCTCAAAAGCCTCTCTAAATCTTGCCCAAGTAATCTGCTGCTCATCGATGATCGAGCGTTGCGTGTCCCACCAGATCTCGGCCTCGCCTCGTAAATGGAAGGCTGCCAACTTTGCCTTCTCCCACTCGGAGCAGACCATATAGTAGAAAGTATGCTCCATAGTCTCGATCCAAGACTGAGTCACGCTCGGATCAGTCTCTCCGCTGAATAAGGTGAACCGACTTTTCATCGACTTTGCTAAACCGGGAATCCGAGCTTGTGCCGCATCCACATTAGTAGGGAGATGGAGAAACAAGTAGATGGTGTGCACGAGCGGCGAATCAAGTGAGGGTCGGCCGGCTCAGCGATGGGCTGTCGGTCTGTAATGGCGAGTCCTACTAGCGGTGTCGAAGTATAGTAGGAGGGTCTCCACCGGTACATCGGATACTCCTGAAGTGGGTAACACTGGAGGAGGAACCGCCGAGGATTGAGGATCCATGACTCCCGCAGCACCAAGTGGAATCTGACCTTGATCAACATGCTCACCCTCAGTAGATCTTTCTGGCAACTCAGTCGCCAAAGATCTCAATGTCCTCTGACGTGGCCACCCCGCACCACGTCTAGGCGCAGGAGCACACCCACCTCGTCTCATATCTGTTAAATTATTACAGATGTTACTACAAGGAAAAACATATAAATTAATCATCATACCTATTTCACCATCAGGAGAGGTCCCGTCGCCGCCAAATCCCCATATTGACCTCGTCAATAATACCTCGAATTTCTGAAATATAAAAATCGTCGAAAATCCATACCAATCCAAAAATCGCCAGATTGACTCGCAAAACCTGCCAAAAGTGGCGAACTCCGAAAAATCCCAAAAACCCCTAGGAACTCATAAACCTGGCTCTGATACCAAATAAATTATCACACCCCAGGGGAGTCCCCATCAGACGAAAATCCGACAGCATCTCCCTTGTACGGGTGACAATACCAAACTTACATACAAGGCCTACACGACAACTATACATCGGTCAACACGACCGAAATCCAAACAACACATGAGGTAATAAAATAGGCCTCAAGCCAACAATCAAATAACATAACCTAAAGTATATCACATCTAAACCTACCCCTTCTGCCATCTGGGCAGGAATACACAACCAAATCCAATCGAATAAAGGTCCATAAGGACACCAAAAATTCATGAGTACATAAATCCAACTCCGGTCCTAAACATATCTTCTAATCAAAATCCAAATCCATAAAACAAATAACAAATAAAAACCATCACGACGTGTGGGTTTGGCAGCTGGACTCTCCTGACAGCATCATCCTGAAATAGATACAAAACAACGGGGTAAGTTCAAAGAACTCAGTTGATATAGTCGATATGCAAGGTAAGAAATAGCTAACAATAACAATCATGCCAGTACAGTCTCATATATATAGGGTATGCAAGAAAAAAAATACAAAAAGACTGTACTTACCTGAATCTCCAATCATGATATAGGAGCATGTGCCCTACTAGAAGAAATAAAGTCATCACCATATACAAATATGTATCTTGTATGCATGACAATCATATTCAACATCCAAGGCAGCAATAAAAATGCAGCAAACACAATACAAATGTTATCCATGCACGCCTTGATGGTCACCGCCTCATATCACGATGGTGAAGTCGAGTGGGTAGGGCTATGACAACTGTGCACTCTGCCATCACTGCTCCTGAGTGACCGAGTGGATAGGATGTTGTCGGAGTACACCTATCCTCCTGTCCCAAACAGAGTGGGGGAGCAAAGCTCTCATCTCCCGGTGTCGTAGACCAGAGGAGGGATCCCTGCCCGCTACCACATTG
Source organism: Wurfbainia villosa (assembly GCA_025175895.1). Lineage (NCBI taxonomy): Eukaryota > Viridiplantae > Streptophyta > Magnoliopsida > Zingiberales > Zingiberaceae > Wurfbainia > Wurfbainia villosa. Next base: position 139,069,104 of record CM045986.1, on the reverse strand, counting down.
CCTCTTCGCTATCCATGAGCGGACCAGCGGAGCATGACAGAGCAACTGCACACACCCTCCTGATGTACCACTAACCTATGAGTGGCAGTGTGTGCAGACCATGTAACTGGCTGCGGGCTCAACTATAAAGGAACCCCGTCCAGCCAGCATGCAATCATGCAAGATGGTGCATGATACTAAAGCATGTAAATACCAACTAAAACACATATCCGAATAATATGCACAACCAATAAGTACAAATCAATGATCCAAATAAACCAGGGAAGATATAATCATAACCGATCAAATGCATGTATCAAGTAGACACAAAAACATAATAGGCATATAAACATGAAAATTATTGCAAGCTATCCTAACTAGCATATCAACATGACTATATCTAAGAGATAAGTCAAAATACCCGCCTGATAAAATGTCCGAAAAAAATGAAGTCGTCACGGTAGTGGACACGCCTCGTGACCAAACATGCATACATCATAACTATTGTTAAGCAAAAATGCAATCCACCAAAATCGAATACTTAATCGATTTCTTACATAACCAATTAACCCAAACCACTTCCAATTTTCACTAATTTACCTAACCCTTTCAAAAACCCACATCACAAGAATCGCACAAAACTCCAACACCTCTACCACATTGACAACACCCAAATGGATCCATCCCACAACCCTAAATTTACCCAAAACCAACCAACAATCTAATCATACTATGAATGTTGCCTACGCGCCTTTAAGATTCCACGCGTAATATCCCCAACTCGCGACCCACTTACAACCGACCTTGCGACCACCTCCAACCCTAACCCTCAAACCCCTCAAATTCACAACTCGACTTAACAAATGAGCGAAAAAAAAAAACCAGAAACAAGATATATATCGAAATTTCCACTTCACCGGCGACACTTAGGGCTTGGCAACCCCGTGCAGCGCTGGGAAGAAAAAGCGGCTCGTCACGGCGGTCGAGGCGAGCCGTGCTAGGCACCGGGAAGGGCGATGAGGCGAGGAGGGCGGCCGCAAGAAAGCGGCACCGCAAGGCGCATGAGAAAAAGAAGGCTCGGCGGAAGGCAGGCGTCGCGTTTGTCAGCGCTTGCAGAGGAATGCCGATGCGAGCTCTCGGCGGCAAATAAACAATGGCGGCGGCCAGACTGCGGAGGAATGACCCGACCTCGACGTCGGGCAGCAAAGGGGAGCACGCTACGACCTCGGCGTCGGGCAGCGAAGGGAAGATCTGGCGTGGCCGACGTGCGGAGAGAAGAGAAGAAAAACTATGACGTTGGGGAAAAGGAGTTATCGCGGAGAAAGGAGGGGTGCGGCGCAAATCGGAAAAACCAAACCTAGGTTTAGGTATTTGAAAGCTTTAGGTTAATATCGCCTATTAATCCCCTTAAATAGACTCCACCTAAAACCTATTTATTTTATCTCCGTAATTATCTCGTACGAACTCCGTTTAAATCCAGAAAAATTCTGGAAAAATTCCTAAAATTCCCTAAAAATCTCGAAAAATTTCTAGGATTATTTTCTTAAATTTTTTTTGGCCATTAAATTTAGTATTTTAAATTTTCCGTATTTAACAATTATAACTTTGTCTCAGCCGAAGCTATTATTTCCGTGCGGTGACGGATTGGAAGAATTGGGTTCAAGGTAGATACACTATTGAAGATGGAAGTACTTCGTTCGGTACGTATTGCTGTATTCCGTGCCCGTACTTAAAATGGGAGTCTCTCGGTTCCTTGAAAGATTATCAGATTCGATGGCCAATCGGAGAGTTGAGTTGGTAGATACATTGTGGAAGTTGCGAAGTAGAAAATTCATTCCGATCGACAGCGAAACCCTTGATCGGATCGTCACTATTTATAGCTTCACCTCGGTGAAGCTATCATCCTCATCGGTGGTGGATCGGAAGAGTTAAGTTGAGTAGATACCTTTGTGAAGATGGCGAAAGTAAAAAAATCATTCGATCGACAAAGTGAAGCCCTTGATCGGATCGTCACATTTTTACGACCGCTGGTAGAAGCTATCATCCCCTTCGGTGGTGGATCGGAAGAGTTAGGTTCAAGTAGATACAGCTGTGGAAGATGGCGGAGTAAAAAATTCATTCGATTTGACAAGGCAAAGCATTGGATCGGATCATCACTATTTTTCTGACCGTCTCGATCGAGCTATCATCCCAGTGCGGTGGAGGATCGGAGGAGTTGGGTACACTGTTGAAGATGATGGAAGCAAAAAATTCATTTCGATCTGACTGGGCAAAGCCATTGATCATATCATCACTATTTTTATAGCTCAGCCTCAGCCGAAGTTATTATCCCTGTGCGATGGCGGATCAGAGGAGTTGGGTTCAAGGTAGATCCATTGTTGAAGATGAAAGAAGTAAAAAAATTATTCCGATTTGACCATACGAAGCCATGGATTATATCGTCACTATTATTACAGCTTCGTCTCAGCCGAAGCTTTTATCCCTGTGCAGTGGCGGATCGGAGGAGTTGGGTTCAAGATAGATACACTGTTGAAGATAATGGAAGTAAAAAATTCATTTCGATCTGACAAGGTGAAGCCCTTGATCAGATCGTCACTATTTTTACAGCTTCGCCTTGGCCGAAGCTATCCTCCCCGTGCAATGGTGGATCAGAGGAGTTGGGTTCAAGATAGATACATTGTTGAAGATGACGAAAGTAAAAAATTTATTCCGATTTGATCAGGCGAAGCCATGGATCATATCATCACTATTTTTACAACTTCATCGAAACCGAAGCTATTATCCCAGTGCGGTGGTGGATCGGAGGAGTTGGATTCAAGCTAGATACACTGTTGAAGATGACGGAAGCAAAAAATTCATTACGATCTGACCTGGCGAAGCAATGGATCATATCATCACTATTTTTATAGCTCGGCCTCAGCTAAAGCTATTATCCCCGTGCGGTGGTGGATCGGAGAAGCTAGGTTCAAGGTAGATTCACTGTGGAAGATGACAGAAGTAAAAAATTCATTCCGATTTGACTAGGCGAAGCCATGGATCAGATAGTGACTATTGTTACAGCTTCACTTCAGTCGAAGTTAGTATCCCCGTGCGATGGCAGATTGGAGGAGTTGGGTTCAAGGTAGGTACACTGTGGAAGATGACAAAAGTAAAAAATTTATTCCGATCTGAATAGGAAAAGCCATGGATCATATCATCACTATTTTTATAGCTTTGCCTCAACCGAAGCTATTATCCCGTGCGATGGTAGATCGAAGGAGTTGGGTTCAAGGTAGATACACTGTGGATGATGATAGAAGTAAAAATTTCATTAAGATCTAACCAGGAGAGACCCTGGGTTAGATTGTCACTATTTTTGTAGCTTCGCCTCAGTCGAAGCTATTATCCTTGTGCAGTGGCGGATCGTAGGAGATGAGTTCAAGGTAGATTCACTGTTAAAGATGACAGAAGTAAGAAAATCATTTTGATCTTACCAGGCGAAGCCCTGGATTAGATCATCACTATTTTTACAGCTTCGCCTCAGCCGAAGCTATTATCCTCGTGCGATGGTGGATCGGAGGAGCTAAGTTTAAGGTAGATTCATTGTTGAAGATGATGGAAGTAAAAAAAATTATTCCAATCTGACCAGGCGAAGTTCTAGGTCAGATCATCACTATTTTTGTAGCTTCGTCTCAATCGAAGCTATTATCCCCGTTTGGTGGTGAATCGGAGGAGCTAGGTTCAAGGTAGATTTACTATAGAAGATGACAAAAGTAAAAAAAATCATTCCGATCTACCTAGGTGAAGTCCTGGGTCAGATAGTCACTATTTTTACAGATTGGCTTCAGTCGAAGCTATTATCCCCGTGCGGTGGCGGATCGGAGGAGTTGGGTTCAAGTTATGTTCATTGTGAGAGATGGTGGAAATAAAAAACTCATTCCGATCTGACTAGGTAAAGTCCTAGATTTGATCGTCACTATTTAAATGGCTTGGCGCAGCTGAAGTCGCTATTCCCCTACGGTGGTGGATGGGAGGAGTTGGGTTAAAATTTAGCTAAGGAAGAGGCGGAGGAGTGTTTCTATGGGTGACTGAGATAGTTCGTAAGCCCTCAAATCATGTCCTTATTCTATACTGCTTGACTGCTAGCTGATACTACAACTCCCCCCCCCCTTCTGAGGGAAAGGAAGGGAGGAGTTATACTTGGGTTAAAAGTCATTTTTGAAGAACAAAAAAGTCAGAAACACCTACGAGAAAGAGTGGGACATCAACATGGGACCGATGATTTTTTGTTACTCATTCTTCCCTGGAGGGTGGTGTTATGATATCTTGCATATCAGATAAATCAAACCGTAAAGACCGCTTAAGAAAATAAAGAAGGGATCAAGACCCCGGGAGAGGTACACTTTCTCATTCCCCAAAACCAAATTATATTTCTATAGAATAAATTTACATTTATTACTTCCTAAGATCAGAAAAGAAAATACACTCTAGTAGAATAAAAACTAAGGGGCTTCATAAATAATTTTCTCTAGGGGTAGAGGTAGAGGCGGGGTCGTGCGGCGAGTCAACGTTGAGATAAGTTGTCTGACATGAGACTGGTTGATGAACTTAAGTCTTGAGAGGGCTCATTGAGTCACTGCTAGTTCTTGGTGTAGGGAGTAAGTGCGGGTGGAAGATAACTGTAGACGACCCATTAGATCTCTCACTAAGTTTTCCAATTTTAGTATTCACTGCTGGTTTGCCGTGAGAGGTTCAGGGGAAAGGGATTTGTCTTCTTGCTCCGAAGGGTCAGCCATTTAGAAGGTAGAAGAATGAAGGAGTATAAGAGAAAAAGACATTACAGGAAATTTTTATAGAAGAAAAGGAAGCATTAATTCGTCCTCTTGGAAAAGAAAGAAAGTAGGGGTTGATAAGATGGGAGGACGAAGGGATAGTGTTGGGAATGGTCGATGCATTAATGAAGAGATCACCGATCATATCCTACAGAATAAGTAAATATTTATCAAGTATAATTCAATTTTGGTATAGTGAAGTGTGGCAAAAAAAAATCTTTTTAGGGGAAATGCACCTTATGAGAGAGTGTCAATCGACTCCACTAAGGAAGTATTGAGTAGGGATTTGTTTAGTTACAGAGAGGTAAATTATAGTAGAGTTAAGATATAAGTAAAAAGACATTGTCATCTCAGCAAATGCATTAGATTGTAGAGGTATAAAATTTATGGGCATATATCTTGTCCTAGTATTCCCTTTACATAAAGTCATTTACAATTCAAAAATAGAATCAGGATATTCATCTATAGCTGCCTCCACATTTAAGAAACTGTTGTCTGCCCCTGCAGGAGGATACCCTTGGCTAGCAAATTGCTTATTCGATCCTTTAAAGCCCAGCATAAATAGTTCAGCCCCCTTATCACCAAATTTTGTCATCAACTCTTGCTCCCTCTTTTCCCATCGAGCTTCCTCTATAGCTATTTAGGTAGCAATAGCAGCTTTCATTTCGTCTCTTTCCTTGGCAATGGATAGAGCTTGTTCACTCAAGGAGTTGATGGCCTGAGTCTGCTCTAACTCAGTTCCTACATTTGAAGGGTTATCGTTGAGAATTTTGCAGGAAGGGTTGATATCTCGGAGGAGAGACGATCCATCCAGGTTGAGGTTGAGGCTCGAGAAGATTCTAAGATCTTGATAGTGGATTGCGCTCGTATCAACTCGACAAATGATTCCGATCTCCTGGCATGGCTCTCTCGCAGCTAGACTTGGCACGCAACTAGTTCTTGGGCTAAGGTATTGACATTTTGAATATGGATAGTTTGGAGGATCAGTTGAGGGCGTAGGGTGTCGACTTCCCCTTGAGCTTTCTCTTTATTGCACCCTGTGGCCGTTAGCTTGGCTTTTAGCTCCTCACAATGGGGTTTTAAGCTTTTCTCGGAGGCGACTTTTCTCAGAGGTGACTAGAGAAGCTTCCCACTATTTGCCCTTAGCTATCTGTTGGGACATTTGTTTCAGTTTAACTTCAGAGGCAGCGTGGCGAGCTACCATCGTTGATTGATAGTCAGCCAAATGTTGGGCTACCTCACTATAGATGTCGCTACTTGTGTACGAAGAAGGCACATCTTGGAGATAAATATTTGGAGAAGGGAAAGATAAAGAATGATATCTCTGCTAGTTTTGTACGAAGGCATTCGAAGGGGCCCTGTACTCCCGATTGGTTGAACATCTTCACTTCCTAGGGAGTACGAAGCCTGAGGATTGACCTCAGAATGGTAGTCAGGGGGTTTAGGGGGTGGATATCCTCCATAAGAAGAGAAGGTTCATCCCAGAGGGAGGAAGGCTCAAGGGAAACAAAGTTGGGAAGTGGAGGAATAGTATGGGGGAGTTCTGTGGATGCAGTCAGAGGTGGAGAAGACATAGGAGGGTCAATCTCCTTACCAGAGGAAGAGGGAATTGAAGAGGGAAGTAAAGTTAGAGAATTCTCTTCGGGAAATAGGGGGAATCGTCAGAGAGAGGAACGTCCTCATTAGTGGAGTCAGAGGTAAGAAGGTATCAACGTCAGCAAAGTTGGAGAGGAGGGGCTAGGTGATTGAGAAGGGGAACCTAGAGGAAGAGTTGCAGAAGTCGTAGGACCTCCCTTGCGTATGCGGAGTTTCTTGGGTGGGGAAGAAGAGGAAGCAGGGGATTCTCCCCTTTCACGTTTTTTTTTGGGCTTGTCAACCATGGTCTTTTCTACGCTATCCTAAGTTCTCTGCATTAGATCGTCTACAGTGCAACATATACAAAATAACAGACAACATTATCAAGGATTAACAAATGTTAGGCAGTATTAAAAGGGATTACATCATTTATAAAATTTTGGTAACATCCTACCTATTACGACAAGATAATCCAGGTGGAATGGGGGCAAACCGTAGTGACTTAGAATTTGGGCATTTAGTAAAAAGTCAGAATTATAGTGGCGTTCTTTTAACACTTGGTGAACTTCAACAAAAGGGCGTTGGAACCGGCAATCCTGAAAGGGGGTAGGTTTGCATAATGGGGAAGAGGGGTAGGGAGTCTGACAAAGAAATATAATTCTCTCCAACCTTTATGGGAGGAAGGTTTATAATTGGTAATAAATTGGTAGTCGGGACGACTAGCAAAGTCAAAAATACTTATCTTTGAAGATTTTAGTTGAAAAAGACAGTGGAACATTAGAGGCGACAAAGGGAGTTCTAAATGCTTGAAAACTATAATGGTGCCCGCCAATAATCGGAAAGCATTGGGGCTAGCTGGTTGATAGGTAGTTTATAGAAATCTAACAGCTCAAAGTAAATGGAGGGTATGGGCAGTCGAAGGTCATTTTCTGACTGATCTAAAAAGAAACAATGATGGTTGAGGGGGAGGGGGATAAGATGTGGCCGGTAAGAGGGGGAAGCAAAAATGCACTTTACAATGGGGTCTATAAATAGATTTTTAACATCGAGGAAATAATGGTGACCATCTATGCAGAAAAAAAATATCATCATACTAGTGGGTTGAGCTAGGGTTTATCAGAGAAGGAGCCATAGCAGGAGAGGCAGGGTGGTACTTACTTGTAGTGGAGAAGAAACGATTGTTGAAGAAGAGTAGACTCCTAGACGGTGAAGGTTTGGATGCGGAACATGTTGGGTTTCCCCAAGCACCGACGTGGGTGTTGTGTTCAAACACGTTTCGTAAACATACACACAGTAGAAAAAAAATAAGTAATAAACTATTTATTATAACACACACACCACACGCATGCAAAGGATACAACATGTGTAGACATAATCGCCATTTCAAATTTTGCAATAAAGGAAAACTACTCTAGGTATACCTAACGAATTACATGAAGTGGGAATGACATCAACCGAGGGACACTTGCAAGTCTCGCCTCTATCCGTATCCACGTCGAGTATCATCGGGATAGCTTCACAAAGCCATGAGCCCGGTCTTCTCACGAGATACTAGTCTCGAAGCAAAGACGTTGTGATCGAGAGATGATCACAATCCGAATCAAATTCGGATCCAAAAATTGAGTTCCACGAACTCGCTTCTCGGAAGCGGTTTTCATCAACCAATTGACGAAACCTTGGTTCTCCACCAAAGGGGATTGCCGGAGATCCAATCCCCGGCAAGTAGGTTGCTATCGGAGCGTGAAACAACGACCAAATGACCTTTCCACGCAAGGGACAACAAGCTGTCCAAAACTGGGCAGCTTGTGGTGGAGGAGTCGGTGCTGAGCAAAGAAGATGGTCGGCTGGTCCTTGGTCACCGGAGCCAAGAGAGGATGGCCGGAGGGCTGTCGTCGGCTGATGGTTGACTAACACCAAGGAGAAGGGGCGGCCACAACAAGTTGGGCGGCACCAATGGGTTGGGTGACAACACCAAGAGAGGAGAAGAGGGAAAAAAATAGTTAGGGTTTCCAAAACCTAAGTCGACGTGAACCGAGTTATCCATCAAAACCCTTAAGCCATATTTTTATAGAGAATATATTCTCCTAATAGTTATTGATTCATAATCAAAATTTGTTAACCCTCTCCAATAACTTAAGTTAAAATAAATCAAACTGTGTTAGTCTATTTTAAGTTAAAACGAACCGAACCAACTTTGGTTCATTCATTTAAAACAAACCAAACCACTTTGATTTATTTTATACCATTGGATTAAAACCAAAGCGATTTGGTTTATCTATCATGTCTTCATAAGACTCGGCCCATCCAAGCTCCGGCGATCAAACAATTTCATATTCGCTCTTTGTTTAGTCCAACCAAACCAAGTCTCTCTCGATCTGAGAATCCTATTCTCAAGCTTGTTTTAAATCCTTCAGATTACGCTCGTTGTGTGTGTAACCAAATAGGTTCCTGATTTATGTTGGTTGTCTATAATTAACCATTAATTATAGAACAATCATGAGTGACACCTAGTAATACATCATAATCCCTAATTAATCAAAAAATCAACGGTTGATCCCAGAACCTTTTCTGAAACCCTTCAGCAGCTATAATGAATCGTGCCTCATTCCTTTCACTCATCTTATACCTACTTAGTTCAGGACATGGTCTATTGTGTCAATCCCCACTAGGCTGACTACATCACCACCTAAGTATTACTTCCTTGTCCTCCTCGAATTCTAGTTCTGCACATGTATCTAATGTTGGGTTTTAGAGCACATGGCGTGTGTGTGTTCGATCATGTTTAACATGAACACATGAACACAAAAATAATAAATACTCCTATTTATTACAACACACACAACACACGCATGCATATTACAACAAGTGTAGACATAACCGTAAATTTAAATTTGCAATAAAAGGAAATTTATCTACGTTATACCTTTCGTATGACGTGTAGCGGGAACGGCATCAACCGGAACGATCCTCGCAAGAATCGTCTCTCAGACACATCCATCTGCCATATCTCATAATCATAATGAGCGTCTATGGCCAGGAGCATCCGAATGGATTTAAGCATAGCTACAGGCGAATAGGTTTCGTCATAATCAACACCTTGCTTTTGACGATATCCTTTCGCCACCAATCTAGCTTTATAGGTAATCACATTACCATCCATGTCGGTTTTCTTCTTGAAAACCCACTTGCACCCTATAGGCTTTATCCCTTCAGGTGGGTCAACCAAGTTCCAAACTTGGTTTTCATACATGGAATCCATTTCCGACTTCATGGCACCAAGCCACTTATCCCTTTCTGAATTTGTCAGCACTTCTTCATAACTGGTAGGCTCCTCATCATCAATGAGTAACACGTCATTCGATTCGCTTACGAGAAATCCATATCTCTCAGGAATATTGCGTGTTCTACCAGATCTACGAAGATGTGGTGTTACAATAGGTCCAGCCGATTGCTCATCACTATGAGTTGTCGGCTATTGTGCTTCACCAGGTATCTCATCAATGTCTATTTGAGTCTCTCGAGCCTCCTCAAGCTCGACGACACTCCCACTGTTTTCTTGCAAGAGAAACTCTTTCTCTAGAAACACAGCATGCCTTGAAACAAACACCTTTTGTTCCACAGGATGATAGAATTGGTAACCCCTTGTTTCCTTAGGGTATCCAATAAATAGACATTTATCAGACTTAACATCCAATTTGTCTGATACAGTCCGCTTCATATAAGCAGGACAACCCCATATCTTCAAGTAAGATACATGAGGTTTCTTACTATTCCATATCTCATATGGAGTAGTTGAGACTACCTTGGTAGACATTCTGTTTAACAAGTAAACAGCTGTCTGAAGTGCATAGCCCCAAAAGGACTTGGGAAGAGTTGCATGATTCATCATTGACCTGACCATGTCCAACAAGGTCCGGTTACGCCTCTCAGATACACCATTATACTGTGGTGTATAGGGCGGAGTCCATTGAGACAATATACCATTGTCTCTTAGATAATCAAGAAACTCTTGACTTAAGTATTCACCACCTCGATCCGATCGAAGTATTTTAATACTCTTGTCATGTTGTTTCTCTACTTCATTTCTGAATTCTTTGAACCTTTCAAAGGCTTCAGACTTGTGTTTCATTAAGAACACATACCCAAACCGTGAGTGATCATCGGTGAAGGTAATGAAGTAGTTATAGCCTCCTAATGCTCGAGTTGACATAGGTCCACATACATCAGTATGTATTAGTCCTAGTAACTCTCCCACTCGTTCACCCTTTCCAGTAAAAGGTAACTTAGTCATCTTGCCTTTTAAGCATGATTCGCATGTATCGTATGAATCCAATTCAAACGATTCCAGAATTCCACATCGGTGTAATTCAGACATGCGTTTCTTGCTTATATGGCCAAGACGACAATGCCACATATAGGAGTCTATTTGATTATCCTTTCGAGCACGCTTGTTGCTCGCTTCGATATTGAAAATATCCTTTGGATCGTCAGCGTATAAACACCATTGCTTAAAGTTCCGGTCCTTAAAGAACTCCATTCAAAGTTATGTAACAACAATTGTTACTAAAAGTCAAATGGTACCCATTTCTATTTAAACAAGAAATAGAAATGATGTTCTTTATCAACGAAGGAACATAAAAGTAATTGTCCAGTTCTAAGACAAGTCCTACAGGGAGTTTCAACAAATACGTTCCGATGGCGAGTGCAGCAATCGTTGCTCCATTCCCAACACGTAAATTTGACTCTCCCCTTGACGAGTCTTCTTCTATTCCTTAGCCCATGTATGTCATTACATATATGTGAGCCACACCCAGTATCAAATACCCAAGTGTCTGAGGAAATAGAATGACAATCAATAAAGAAGATTTCTGAAGAAGATGGGGCATCCGATGCCTTATCCTTCTTCACGGACTCAAGATAAATCTTGCACTTTCTTCGCAAATGGATCTCCTTGCCATAATGATGGCAAGTTTCCTTTTGTGCTAGTTCTACCTTCTTAGCCCTTCTCTTATTTCCCTTCTGCTGTTCCTTTGACTTCCTCTTAGAACCTTTCTTCGAGGAATCAACTAACAGCACCGTCCCCTGCTCATGCTTCTCAGAAGACTTCACAGTCTTCAGCATATTGAGCAGTACCACAGATGAACCTTCTAGCATCTCAGAGGTGAAGAGGAGCTTTGAGACTTCGAACCTTTCGAATCTCACTTGCTCATCAACCAACTCACAAAGATGAAGGACTACGATATGAGCATCCATATGCTCATGCTGCTTTCGTAGCTTGGGTTCCATCGCGGCTAACATGATGCAACTCATTTGTTCAGAATCACTCACATGTTTCTGATAGGCCAACAATTGGTCCAGAGTTGCATCGTCACTAGGACGGGCAGGAAGAGGCGCTTCGAGGACATTTGCAAGCTTTTCAACCTTGAGAACAATTCTCAAGCTTCTAAGCCAGTCCAAGAAGCTCGGCCCAGTCAATTTATTCGAATCCAAAATGGAACGCAATTCAAAGACATCATGATCAATCTTAGAAATACAAAACGAGCATATATGAGAAAGATGATTTTAAAATGCATCAATATACATTTATAAATCCCATTCATTTTTCGAATTTCAAAAACCCCAAAATCACTTCGGGAGATCGTAGGTCCATCTCCGAATGGGCTGATATCCATCATAGTTATGAACAACCTTGGAGAGAGTCCAACAAGCCATTCATAACTACGACGGTAGGTATCAACTATACCGATTACATATCACGTATATGCAACTATCACAATGTGCTATCAACTAATTGAATGTTCACACATACATCGGGTTGTTAACACATTAACAAGTATGCATCATATGCATAGCACCCAACTTCACCTCCCTTTACATCGACCTTGGAGAGAGTCCAACAAGCCGATGCTCCAGGTTAAAGTCAACCCATTAATCGGGACATAGTTTTAATATGGTTAGAGCGCATTCAACCAATTAGCCCAGCTCGGAGAGAGTCCAACAACCAAAGCTAACGATTGACCTCTGACTCTTACCATATTAGTATTAAACTATTCCATGGTTTGAACATATTCGGGTTCGAGCCGGGCTTGGAGAGAGTCCAACAACCCAAACAAGAAACGGAACTCTGGTTCTAACCATATTAATGGAAGGTGTAGGCTTTAATATTGTTTAAGGGTTTTTATGTCTCATCCTCTTTGCATGCAAATAACTATTATCTACATGGCATGGCATACATGACATACATCTACATGTCACGACATGCATGACATAATGTTATGCATCTAATGCAATTACATGGCATACAATTATGTCATGTATATAATTTCCTTATATGTCATAACTATTTATGGAAATAAAATATGTTTAAGATTTGATTCTCTAAATCAAATCATAATTAAATTAGGAAACAAATTTCCAAATCTAATCACATATTTTATTCATGGAATTATTTGATTAAGGAAAATCTATTTAGGAAACCAATTTCCTAAATCATTAAAACTACTTATGGAAATAAAATATTTTAAGATTTGATTTCCCAAATCAAATCATGATTAAATTAGGAAACAAATTTCCAGAATCTAATCAAATATTTTATTTATGGAAAATATCAATTTCCATAAATACTTCCAACTTTCCAAAAGTGGAAGATTTCCATAAATACTTCTAGACTTTCCAAAATTGAAAAATTTCCATAAATACTTCTAAATCTCCAAAATTAGAAAATTTCCAAAAATACATTATGACTATCGCAAAACCATTTTTACGATTATGTCGAAACACAACTGGCTCGATACCCTTTGTTGGGTTTTAAACCATGGCGTGTGTGTGTTCGATCATGTTTAAATGAAACATGAACACAAATAAATAATAAATACTCCTATTTATTACAACACACACAACACACGCATGCATATTACAATACGTGTAGACATAACCGTAAATTTAAATTTGCAATAAAAGGAAATTTATCTACGTTATACCTTTCGTATGACGTGTAGCGGGAACGGCATCAACCGGAACGATCCTCGCTAGAATCGTCTCTATCCGTATCCACGCCGAGTTCCTCAGGATGACTTCGCTAAGACACGAGCTTCGTCTTCGTACGGGTTACTAGCCTCGTGTTGAAGACGACGTGATCGAGAGATGATCACGATCCGAATCCAAATTCGGATCCAAAACGAGTCCTCAAAACTCGCTTCTCCGGAGAGGTATTCGTCAATCGATTGACGAATCCTTCATCCTCCACCTCAGAGGATTACCGGAGATCGAATCCCCGGTAAGTTATCCGCTGTCGGAGCTCTAACCGTCGTCCAAACGATGCTCCGACGAGAGGAGAAGAAGCTGTCTAGAAAACTGGACAGCTTGGTGGAGGATATAGGCGCCGGCCAACCAAGGAAAGAAAAGGCTCACCTTGATGCCAAACCTATAGGAGATCACCGGAGGGTCGCCGGAGTGTTCGCCGGCTGAAGCTTGGTCGCCGGCAATGACTTGGACGACGGCACAAAGGCTGGGCGGCGGCACACCTAGGGTTGGCGCCGACTAGTGGAGGAGAGGGAGGGGGCGGCACAACTAGGTTGGGCGGCAACTCCAATTAGGGTTGTAGGATTAGGGTTTAAGCCCTATTTTATAGAGAACTAATTCTCTTAATGGTTAATGGATCATATCCATAAAGCCCGTTAACCCGCTCCATTAAGATAAGTTAAAATAAATCAAACCATGATGGTTTATTTTAAGTTAAAACGAACCGAACCAACCTTTGGTTCATTCGTTTAATATAAACCAAACCCTTTGGTTTATTCTCCTCCATTGGATTAGAACCAAACCATTTAGGTTCATCCATTACGTCTTCATAAGACACAGCCCATCCACGCTTCCATTGCGACTGAAACAATTTCATGCTCGCTTTATGTTTGGTCCAACCAAACCTAGTTTCTCTCGGTCTGAGAATCTCATTCTCAAGCTCGTTTTAAATCCTTTGGATTACACTCGTTGTGCGTGTGACCAAATAGGTTCTCGGTTTATGTTGGCCGTCTATAATTAACCATTAATTATAGAACGATCATGAGTGGCACCTAGTAGTACATCACGATCCCCAATTAACCGAAAAGATCAACGGTTGATCCAGAACTATTTCTGAAACCCTTCAGCAGCTCGAATGATTCGTGCCCCATTCCCTTCACTCATCTTATACCCACTTGGTTCAGGACATGGTCTATTGTGTCAGTCCCCACTAGGCTGACTACGTCACACCTAGCCCAAGTATTATTTCCTCGTCCTACGGATTCTAGTTACTCCACATGTATCGAAGAGTACTTTACTCTAAACATGTAATGCTTTGGCCAAAGACTTTAGTAACAATCCGACGAGAGGCCATGGGTATACGTCTCCTCGCAAGGAGTGGTGAATCCTTTATAGGCTATTCAAACACCTTCGATCACTTCGACTTATACCCAATCATCCCGGGTCCACATCTCCTTAGAGATGTTTGCTTAAGATGTCAAAGCATAAGTCTCCATGATCAAGATGACTTGAATACCGCAAGTCAAAGGAACATCGCACTTAAGCCACAGTAAGAACTTCATTGACATATCTATATATATGCAGAGAACCATATGAAGTCTTACGGCTGGTCACTCCAATGAACTAGTTACCATAACTAGCATCCACGATTAACTCCGGACATCACTATGTCTCCAGCCAGTGAGAATCAGCTGCTTGGATACACCAAGGAGTATACCTCGTGCTAGTCTCGGCGAAATTGATGGTGTCCAAATCCATCAATTCATCGACTAGGGATAATTCCGATACATCACAATTACACATGTAGAGATACTCACTAGTTGTGATCCAATCACAAATTCTCTCATGCTGTGAATCGTATCGTGGTCATTCAGTAAATGAGTTTAAGATCCAATAAAATATATAAAACATGTATACTCAAATAGTGAATCTTCATTTATCATATAAATGGTTCATACATAAGGCGATTGCCTTAGGACATCTCTCATATATTACTAACATCTAAGAGTACCATACTCTAAACATGTAATGCTTTGGCTAATGACTTTAGTAACAATCCGATGAGATGTCATAGGGTATACATCTCCTCGCAATGAGCAGTGAATCCTCTATAGGCTATTCAAACACCTTCGGCCACTTCGACTTATACCCAATCATCCCAGGTCCACATCTCCTCGAAGATGATTGTTTAAGATGTCAAAGTATAAGTCTTCATGACCAAGATGACTTGAATATTGTAAGTTGAAGGAATAGCGCACTTAAGCTACAGTAAGAACTTTATTGACATATTCATATATGCAGAGAATCATATGAAGTCTTACGGCTAGTCACTCCAATGAACTAGTTACCATAACTAACATCCACGATTAACTCCAGACATCCTAATGTCTCCAACCAGTGAGAAATAGATGCTTGGATAAATCAAGGAGTATAACTCGTGCTAGTCTCAACAGAATTGATGGTGTCCGAATGCATCAATTCATCGACTAGGGATAATTCCAATACATCACAATTACACATGTAGAGATACTCACTAGTTATGATCCAATCATAAATTCTCTCATGTTGTGAATCGTATTGCGGGAATTCAGTAAATGTGTTTAAGATCCAATCAAATACATGAAAACAGATATACTCAAATAGTGAATCTTCATTTATCAAATAAATGGTACAACCATAAGGCGATTGCCTTAGGACATCTCTCATATATTACTAACAAACTCCAACTTGGTCTAATGTCAATCGTCATGGTATCCAATATCATAAGCTCTAACATGACCCTCAAACTTACTTTGAGGTAAGACCTTAGTTAAAGGATCCGCTAAGTTCCTTGCAGTGGGAATCTTCTTAATTTGTATTTATTTCCTACTGATAATCTCTCTGATCAAATGATAGCAACGAAGAACATGTTTGGATCGTTGATGAGACCACCTCAAGTTCAGAGATGAACTTCTTGATCTAAACCACTTCCTTTGTTGCTTTCGAAGTTGCAATGTATTCTGCCTCAGTGGTAGAATCTGCCACAGTGTCTTGCTTGGAACTTTTCTAGCTTATTGCACCTCCATTCAAGGTGAATACGTACCCAGACTAAGACATGGAATCATCCTTATCTGTTTGAAAGCTAACATCCATATACCCACGTATTACCGTATCACCCTCTCCATATATTAGAAACACATTCTTAATTCCTCTTAAGTACTTAAGGATTGTCTTAACAGTCGCCCAATGATCCATTTCTGGATCAAATTGGTATTTGCTCGTGACACTCAAAGCATACAATACATCGGGCTTCATACATAACATAACATACATGATAGATTCTATTGTGGATGCATAGGGAATTTTACTCATGCAAATCCTCTCGTCTTCTGTGCACGGATACATATGTTGGGTTTCTGGCACCGCGACGAGTGTGTGTTCGAACATGTTTCGTAAACAAGTGCACAGCGGAAGAAATAAAAATAATAAATCTAATTTATTACAACACACACCACACGCATGCATAGTACAACATGTGTAGACATAACCGCAATTTTAAATTTTGCAATAAAAGAAAATTTATACTACGTATACCTGACGTATCATGTGTAGCGGGAAAGACATCAACCAGAGCGATCCTCGCTAGAATCGCCTCTATCCGTATCCACGCCGAGTATCTTCGGGATGACTTCACAAAGTCACGAGCCTCGTCTTCATACGAGTTACTAGCCTCGTGTTGAAGACGATGTGATCGAGAGAATATCACAATCCGAATCAAAATTCGGATCCAAAACGAGTCCTCAAAAACTCGCTTCTCCGAAGAGGTATTCGTCAATCGTTTGATGAATCCTTCGTCCTCCACCTATGAGGATTACCGGAGAATGAATCTCCGGCAAAGTAGCCGCTGTCGGAGCTCCAAACGTCGTCCAAACGACACTCCAACTCAAAGAAAGCAAGCTGTCCAGAACTGGACAGCTTGGTCGAGGAGTTTGCGTCGGCGAAAGAGAAGAGGGCCAGCAAGTCCTTGCTCACCATAGCCAAGGAGGATCACCGGAGGGTCGCCGGAGGATAGCCGGCTGGAGCTTGGACGCCGGCAATAAGCTTGGATGGCGGCACAAGGGTGGGCAGCGGCTAGGGTTGGGCGCCGACCACAAGAGGAGAGGGAGAGGGTGGGCGGCAACTATGGGTTGCTTGGATTAGGTTTTCACAAAACCCTTAAGCCCTATTTTATAGAGAACAAATTCTCCTAATGGTTATCGGATCATAACCAAAAGCCCATTAACCCGCTCCATTAATTTAAGTTAAAATAAACCAAACCGATTTGGTTTATTTTAAGTTAAAACGAACCGAACCAACTTTGGTTCATTCGTTTAAAACAAACCAAACCCCTTTGGTTTATTCTTTACCATTGGATTAGAACCAAACCATTTTGATTCATCCATCATGTCTTCATAAGACACGGCCCATTCACGCTTCCATTGCGACTGAAACGATTTCATGCTCGCTTTATGTTTGGTCCAACCAAACCTTGTTTCCCTCGGTCTGAGAATCTCATTCTCAAGCTTGTTTTAAATCCTTCGGATTACGCTCGTTGTGCGTGTGACCAAATAGGTTCTCGGTTTATATTGGTCGTCTATAATTAACCATTAATTATAGAACGATCATGAGTGGCACCTAATAGTACATCATGATCCCCAATTAATCGAAAAGATCAACGGTTAATCCAGAACTATTTCTGAAACCCTTCAGCAGCTACAATGAATCGTGTCACATTCCCTTCACTCATCTTATACCCACTTGGTTCAGGACATGGTCTATAGTGTCAGTCCCTACTAGGTTGACTACGTCACACCTAGCCCAAGTATCATTTCCTCATCCTACGGATTCTAGTTACTGCACATGTATCCAAGAGTACCTTACTCTAAACATGTAATGCTTTGGCCAAAGACTTTAGTAACAATCCGATGAGAGGCCATGGGTATACATCTCCTCGCAAGGAGTGGTGAATCCTTTATAGGCTATTCAAACACCTTCGATCACTTTGACTTATACCCAATCATCCCGGGTCCACATCTCCTCGGAGATGTTTGCTTAAGATGTCAAAGCATAAGTCTCCATGATCAAGATGACTTGAATACCGCAAGTCAAAGGAACATCGCACTTAAGCTGCAGTAAGAACTTCATTGACATATCTATATATGCAGAGAACCATATGAAGTCTTACGGCTGGTCACTCCAATGAACTAGTTACCATAACCAGCATCCACGATTAACTCCGGACATCACAATGTCTCCAGCCAGTGAGAATCAGCTGCTTGGATACACCAAGGAGTATACCTCGTGCTAGTCTCGACAGAATCGATGGTGTCCAAATCCATCAATTCATCGACTAGGGATAATTCTGATACAACACAATTACACATGTAGAGATACTCACTAGTTGTGATCTAATCACAAATTCTCTCATGCTGTGAATCGTATTGTGGACATTCAATAAATGAGTTTAAGATCTAATCAAATACATGAAAACATGTATACTCAAATAGTGAATCTTCATTTATCATATAAATGGTTCAAACATAAGGTGATTGCCTTAGGACATCCCTCATATATTACTAACAACATAGACTTCGAAAGATGTATCCCATGCCTGACGGGAAGGAAATCTTTCTTGGATTCCGACATACTAAACCTCTTTAGCACTCGATCTATATATGTAGACTGCAAAAGACCAAGTAATCGTTTCGATCTATCTCTATAGATCTTGATCCCGAGGATATAGGTCGCTTCTCCCAGGTCTTTCATGGAGAATATTTTAGATAACCAAATTTTAACTGACTGTAAGATAGATATATCGTTTCCTATAAGTAATATGTAAACAACATACAATACTAGAAACACGACTGCACTCCCACAAATCTTCTTGCACACACAGGGTTCGTTTGGGTTTTATGAGAAATCAAACCTTTTGATTGTCTCATCAAAATGGATATTCCAACTCCTGAATGCTTGCATCAGTCCATATATGGACCGTCGAAGCTTACATATCTTAATTTTATCAATCGATGTGAAACCTTCGGGTTGTATCATATACACGTCCTCAAGTAGGTTTCCATTAAGAAAAGTTATTTTCACATTCATTTGTCATATCTCATAATCATAAGGAGCCACTATGGCCAAGAGAATCTGAATGGATTTAAGCATAGCTACAGATGAATAGGTCTCGTTATAATCAACACCTTGCTTTTGACGATAGTCTTTCGCCGCTAATCTAGCCTTATAGGTAATCACATTACCATCCATGTTGATTTTCTTCTTGAAAACTCATTTGCACCCTATAGGCTTAATGCCTTCAGGTGGGTCCATCAAGTTCCAAACTTGATTTTCATACATGGAATCCATTTCCGATTCATGGCTTCAAGCCATTTGTCCCTTTCTGAACTTTTCAGAACTTCTTCATACTGGTAGGCTCCTCATCATCAATGAGTAACATATCATTCGATTCACTTACTAGAAATCCATATTTCTCAAGAATATTGCATGTTCTACCAAATCTACTAAGATGTGGTGTCACAATAGGTTCAGCCGATGTCTCATCAATATGACTTATCGGTTATGGTGCTTGACTAGGTATCTCATCAATGTCTATTGGAGTCTTTTGAACCTTCTCAAGTTCAACGACACTCCCACTATTTTCTTGCAAGAGAAACTTTTTCTCTAAAAACACAATATTCCTTGAAACAAACACATTTTGTTTCAAAGGATGATAGAATTGGTAACCCCTCGTTTCCTTAAGGTATCTAATAAATAGATATTTATCAGACTTAACATCCAATTTGGCTGACACAGTCCGCTTCACATAAGCAGGACAATCCCATATATTCAAGTAAGATAAATGAGGTTTCTTACTAGCTCATATCTCATATGGAGTAGTAGAGACTACCTTGGTCGAGACTCTATTTAGCAAGTAAATAGTTGTCTGAAGTGCATAGCCCTAAAAGGACTTGGGAAGATTTGCGTGATTCATTATCGACCTGACTATATCCAATAAGGTCCGGTTTCACCTCTCATATACACTATTAAACTATGGTTCATACGGCGGAGTCCATTGAGACAATATACCATTGTCCCTTAGATAATATAGAAACTCTTGACTCAAGTATTCACCACCTCGATTCGGTCGAAGTATTTTAATACTCTAGCCAAGTTGTTTCTCTACTTCATTTCTGAATTCTTTGAACCTTTTAAAGGCTTCAAACTTGTGTTTCATCAAGAACACATACCCAAACTATGAGCGATCATCGGTGAAGATAATGAAGTAGCTATACCCTCCTAGAGCTTGAGTTGACATAGGTCCGCATACATCAGTATGTATTAGACCAAGCAACTCTCCCACCGGTTCACCTTTTCCAATAAAAGATAACTTGGTTATCTTCCCCTTTAAGCATGATTCGCATGTATCATATGAATCTAATTCAAATGTCTAGAATTTCACATCGGTGTAATTCGGACATGCGTTTCTTGCTCACATGGCCAAGACGATAATGCCACAAGTAGGAGTCTAATTGATTATCTTTTCAAGCACACTTGTTGCTTGCTTCGATATTGAAAATGTCATTGGATACATCCAACATATAAATATCATTGCTTAAAGTTTTAGTCCCATAAAGAACGTCATTCAAAGTTATATAATAACAATTGTTACTAAAAGTCAAATGGTACCCATTTCTATTTAAACAAGAAATAGAAATGATGCTCTTTATCAACGAAGGAACATAAAAGTAATTTTCCAGATCTAAGATAAGTCCTGTATGGAGTTTCAACAAATACGTTCCGATGGCGAGTGCAGCAACCTTTGCTCCATTCCCAACACGTAAATTTGACTCTCCCTTGATGAGTCTTCTTCTATTCCTTAGCCCATGTATGTTATTATATATATGTGAACCACACCCGGTATCCAATACCCAAGTATCTAAGGAAATAGAATAACAATCGATAACGAAGATATCTGAAGAAGATAGGGCATCGGATGCCTTATTCTTCTTCACAGACTCAAGATAAATCTTGCAGTTTCTTCGCCAATGACCCTTCTTGCCATAATGATGGCAAGTGCCCTTTGAGTTGGTTCTGCCTTTTAGTCTTTTTCTTCTTCCCCTTCTGATGTTTCTTTGACTTCCTCTTAGAACTTTCTTCGAGGAATCAACTAACAGCACCGTCCCTTGCTCATGCTTCACAGAAGGCTCCATAATCTTCAGCATATTGAGCAGTATCACAGATGAATCTTCTTGCATCTCAGAGGTGAAGAGGAGCTTGGAGACTTCGAATCTTTTGAATCTCACTTGCTCATCAAATAACTCATAAAGATGAAAGACTATGGTATGAGCATCCATATGCTCATTCTGCTTCTGCAGCTCGGGTACCATCACAGCTAGCATGATGCAACTCACTAGTTCAGAATCACTCACATGTTTTTGATGGGCCAATAATTGGTCCGGAATTGCGTCATCACTAGGATGGGAGGGAAGAGGCACTTCGGGGATATACGCAAGCTTTTTAACCTTGAGAACATTTCTCAAGTTTCTAAGTCAGTCCAAGAAGTTCAGCCCAATCAATTTATTCGAATCCAAAATAGAGCACAAATTCAAAGACATCATGATCAAGTGATTAACCTAGAAATATAAATCGAGCATATATGAGAAAGAAGATTTTAAAATGCATCAACATACATTTATAAATCCCATTCATTTTTTGAAATTCAAAAATCCTCAAAATCAATTCGGGAGATCTTAGGTCCATCTCCGAATGGGTTGATATCCAACATAGATAAGAACAACCTTGGAGTGAGTCCAATAATCCATTCTTAGCTATCATAGTAGGTATTGTTGGATCGATATGAGCGCTAGAGGGGGGTGAATAGCGTAAGAGTTCTTTTTCTTTTTCGTTCGAATAAAATAATGCGTAAGAGTAAAGTGCAGTGGAAAGTAAATAAAGACGAAATCTTTTTTACTTGGTTCACAGCCTACCGGCTGCTAATCCAAGGCCCTAGTGGTCCGAGTCCACGTGCGAAGGGAAAAATACTATAATACTCCTCCTTGTTAGAGGTAGGAGTAGACGAGTACAACAAGATAAAAACTTGAGGTAGAGGGACATTCCTCCTCTCCTCTTTATGATTAAAGCTCCGAGAGATTACGAATGGAATACAAAATTAAAGAGTACAAAACTCAAAATGATGCCAACAACTTGGAGATGGATGCTTTGAGCTCGGGTTGTCATCGTTTTGGCAGCGCTTCATCGTCGTAGGAGTGTCGGAGAGTGGTAGCATTTCGGAAGCACTTTGGAGGCTCTTGAGATGATAAAATGGTGAAGAATGACCCATATTTTATAGCATTGAGAAACCCCAATCATTGAGCTCAAGCCTTATCTTCAAAAGTCACCTCACCCTAAGATAAGGGGATGAGGTTTTGACTCTCCTTGAGGCTGAAATTTAAACATCAGTCGACTGATAGAGGCAGTAGTTGATGGCCAACAGCTAGTAGTCGACTGTTGTTAGGGTTTCCAGCTGCAATGAAGAGTTAGCTCAAAAATGTAGTTAATATAAGTAAATTTGATGGTCATTTACCATCCAATCTCGACTTAGACATTCCATAGAAAGTCTTGATCGGATTGTCGCCTAAAGATGTCCCCGTACGGAGGACACAATCTTACTTATGCTCACTCACACGAGCTTACCTCAACCTTTTACCTTTGAAGCTTTACTTCCAGTCTCCACCTGATTTCTTTGGCTCCCTCCGAAGTCCTCCTGGTGTTGCCTGACTACCACGGTTTCCTGCACACTTGATTCAGCTCGTGAGATAACAATATGGGTTTAACTTTGTGTCTTTGCCATAATAAAAATACAGGTTCGATTATCTAGTGCCCCTGCACCAACAGGTGTCAAGTATATCGATTAGTAATTATCATGTATATGTAACTATCACGATGTGCTATCAACTAATTAAATGTTCACACATGCAATGGGTTGTTAACACATTAACAAGTATACATCATATACATAGCACCCAACTTCACCTCTCTTCACATCGACCTTGGAGTGAGTCCAACAAATCGATGCTCCAAGTTAGAGTCGACCCATTAATCGTGAAATAGTTTTAATATGGTTAGAACGCATTCAACCAATTAGTCAGACTTGGAGTGAGTCCAACAACCCAAACTAACGATTTACCTCTAACTCTTACCATATTAGTATTAAACTATTGCAATGATTTGAACATGTTCAGGTTCAAGCCGGGCTTGGAGTGAGTCCAACAACCAAAACAAGAAACGGAACTCTGGTTCTAACCATATTAATGGAAGGTGTAGGCTTTAATATTGTGTAAGGATTTTCAGGTCTCATCCTCCTTTTCATGCAAATAACTATTATCTACATGGTATGATACACATGATATATATCTATATGTCACGACACGCATGACATAATGTTATACATCTAATGCAATTACATAGCATACAATCATGACATGTACAAATAGTTTCCTTATTTGTCATAACTAATTTTGAAAATAAAATATGTTCGAGATTCAATTTCTCAAATTAAATCTTGATTAAATTAGGAAATAAATTTCCAAATATAATCACATATTTTATTTATGAAAAATATTAATTAAGGAAATTCAAATTTAATTTAGGAAATAAATTTCTTAAATTGTAATTTCCTAATCACATTAGAAAATTTCCAATTTGAATTTCTTTACTGATTAAAATTTTCATAATTATTTCTAAACTTTTCAAAAGTAGAAAATTTCTAAAAATACAATTATGAATATCGCAAAAAAAAATTATGATTATGTCGGAACACAACCTGGCTTTGATACCACTGTTGGTTTCCCTGGGCACCAATATGGGTGTTGTGTTCGAACACGTTTCGTAAACATGGACACGGCGGAAGAAAAATAAGTAATAAACTATTTATTACAACACACACATCACACACATGCAAATGATACAACATGTATAGATATAATCTCCGTTTCAAATTTTACAATAAATAAAAACTACTCTAGGTATACTTGACGGATTACGTGAAGCGGGAATGACATCAACCGAACGACACTTATAAGTCTCGTCTCTATCTGTATTCATGCCAAGTATCGTCGGTATAGCTTCACAATGTCATGAGCCCCGTCTTCTCATGAGATACTAGTCTCGAATTGAAGACATTGTGATCGAGAGATTATCACAATCCGAATCAAATTCGGATCCAAAAACTGAGTTCCACGAACTCGCTTCTCAGAAGCGGTTTTCGTCAACCAATTAACGAAATCTTGGTCCTCCACCAAAGGGGATTGCTGAAGATCCAATCCCCGACAAGTAGGTCATTGTCAGAGCGTGAAACAACGGCCAAACGACCTTTTCACGCAAGGGACAACAAGCTGTCCAAAACTGGGCAACTTGTGGTGGAGGAGTCAGTGTTGGCCAAAGAAGATGGTCAACTGGTCCTTGGCCATCGGAGCCAAGGGAGGATGGTCGGAGGGTTGTTAGCGGCTGGTGGTTGGTCGGCAACAAGGAGAAGGGGTGGCCACAACAAGTTGGGCGGCACCAATTGGTTGGGCGGCAACACCAAGGGAGGAGAAGAGGGAAAAAATGACTAGGGTTTCCAAAACCTAAGTCGTCGTGAACCGGGTTATCCATCAAAACCCTTAAGCCGTGTTTTTATAAAGAATATATTCTCCTAACGGTTATTAGTTTATAACCAAAATCCGTTAACCCACCTTAATAACTTAAGTTAAAATAAACCAAACCGTGTTGGTCTATTTTAAGTTAAAACGAACCGAACTAACTTTGGTTCATTCGTTTAAAACAAACCAAACCACTTTGGTTTATTTTCCATCATTGGATTAGAACCAAACTGATTTGGTTCATCCATCATATCTTTATAAGACTTGATCCATCCAAGCTTCCGATGCGGCTGAAATAATTTCATACTCACTTTTGTTTAGTCCAACCAAACCAAGTCTCTCTCGATCTGAGAATCCTATTTTCAAGCTCGTTTTAAATTCTTCGGATTATGCTCATTGTGCATGTGACCAAATAAGTTCTCGATTTATGTTGGTTATCTATAATTAATCATTAATTATAGAACGATCATGAGTGACACCTAGTAGTACATCATGATCCCCAATTAATCGAAAAATCAACGATTGATCCCAGAACCTTTTCTGAAATCCTTTAGCAGCTACAATGATCGTGCCCCATTCCTTTCACTCATCTTATACCCACTTGGTTCAGGACATGGTCTACTGTGTCAATCCCCATTAGGCTACTACATCACACCTAGCCTAAGTATTACTTCCTCGTCCTCCAGATTCTAGTTACTACACATGTATCTAAGAGTACCATACTCTAAATATATAATGTTTTGGCTAAAGACTTTAGTAACAATCCAACGAGAGGCCATAGGGTATACATCTCCTCGCAAGGAGTGATGAATCCTCTATAGGATATTCAAACACCTTCGGTCACTTTGACTTATACCCAATCATCCTGAGTCCACATCTCTTCGGAGATGATTGCTTAAGATATCAAAGCATAAGTCTTCATGACCAAAATGACTTGAATACCGCAAGTCGAAGGAACATCGCACTTAAACTGCAGTAAGAACTTCATTGGCATATTCATATATGCAGAGAACCATATGAAGTCTTACAGCTAGTCACTCCAATGAACTAATTACCATAATTAGCATCCACGATTAACTCTGGACATCCCAATGTCTCCAGCTAGTAAGAAACAGTTGCTTGGATAAACCAAGGAGTATAACTCGTGCTAGTCTCAACAAAATTGATAGTATTCGAATGCATCAATTCATCGACTAGGGATAATTCTAATACATCACAATTATACATATAGAGATACTCATTAGTTGTGATCCAATCATAAATTCTCTCATGTTGTGAATCGTATTGTGGATATTCAGTAAATGAGTTTAAGATCCAATCAAATACATGAAAACATGTATACTCAAATAGTGAATCTTCATTTATCAAATAAATGGTACAACCATAAGACGATTACCTTAGAACATCTCTCATATATTACTAACAGAATGATTGTTGGTGAGAATCACTAGAAGGAAGAGGAAGAGTCGGAGTCAAAGAAGATGAAGTTATCACACAGAAGTAGGGTTTTCGGCGTATCTTAGCTTTTAAATATGTGGCCAAAACAAAGAAGTGGGGCCTATCATCCAAGTAAGAGGATTAGTTTGCGTAAAGTAAGTTATGAGGAGGAAGGGTCCCGACTCAATAAGCTAGGTAAAACAAGAAAGGGATTCGAAGGTAGTTGAGTTACGGCTAAGGAAATATGATTAAGGGGGACCAATAACTTAAAAAGTCAAATCAAGGGATTAGTCTTACTATTTGGGGGAGGGGGGGGTGGCGGCGGCTACTGATACCGCTATAACCTGACCCGGAGAATAAAGAAAGAAATAATGAAGGGATAAAAGCGGAGAGGGTAAGCTCAAATGAATGTGACTACAGTTTGGGGGATATACTCGAATCAAGTAGGGCATAGTTGGGAAAGTTAAGCCAGGTTGAGGGGATTGCAACTCGGGGAGCCGAGTTGGGTTGGTGGCCAGAACAATGTCGAATAGCAACTCGGGAAGCCGAGTTGAGTTATAAGCATCTCGTCTTGATGGCCAGAATGGAATAGGATAGCAAGTCAGGAAAATGAGCCGAACCAGAAAAAGGGTGACTTGGGGAGAAGGATGGCGGTGGGAAAATAGTGAGAAAGATTGATTGAATGAACAACATATAGGTAAAACGAAGGACATGAAGGACCCCACAACACGTAGGAAGTTTGTTATATCTAATAACCACTTAGGGCACCTCATGAGACCCCATAAGAGGCTCCCGATGGAACATTCTCGCCAATAGTATAACAATATGATTCCTTGAACCTGCACAACCCTCCACGTGGATAGTGATCCAGGCGATTTGTTATGTGACAGTTGGCTTCAGAAGAGACAAGGATAAAAGGAAGGGAGGATGGAAGAAGAAGGGGTTCTGGTTAATTTTCTCAACAAAGGCTCACTGCTGAAGAGGGAGGTTCAGGAGGTGAACTGGTAAGGAGAAGGAACATCCTAGACAGAGAAAGAAGAAGGGAGAACTGCCCGTGTGTTATTTTCCTTTGCCTTGTACAAACTCTTATTTGTAAGGGGTTTCTCCACCTTCGTAAGTTCTTCTGATAAGGAGGAATTATAGTAAAGGTGTATAGCGTCGGATCTCTAGAGCTCATCCGTAGAGTAAGAATCTGAATTTCGAATCATGTTAAATCTTTTGTCATCATTTTCTTATTTGCTGCTGTAGCCGAAGAGGAACCCAAGTCTTTTCCACACCTTCGTTCAGAAGAGAAAAAATCCATGCTGCATCATGTACGAAAAAATTCATCTTAAGATTGTTGGTGTCCGATGAAGAAGGTGTAATCTGAGTGCGAGCAGAGTAACGATATAACACTGCTTAGGTGAAGTCGTGCCTAGAGTTGGACTCTATCTCCTTAAGATGGATTTGCCTCGCACACGGTTCTCACGGAATATGACAATTGTCTCCCAAGATACCACAACTATACCTTGCAATAGTAGCACTGCAAATTGCAAGACCTCCGAATCGAAGAAGCTTTTCAAACTCTCCAGAATGCAAGTATGTAAACAATGCTTGATTTTCCTTGAATTTGAATGAATTGTATGAATCATTGAAGTGAGGGATCTCATTTATACTTTGTGAAGGGGTAAAGGAACCTCTTGATTCAATCAAATCTCATTCGTTCAATTTAATTAGATGATCTAGATCGCATCCCTTTCCAAGGGATACAATGTCTCTTCATTTAGATGCATCTAAGTTTTTCATTTTCAATTGGATGACCAAGATTGAGCCATCCAAAGGGTGCTTATGCCCTTTCATTTGAACAAATCTGATTTATCCATCTTAATCCGACGATCTAAATTAAGCCATACTTAATTTCTCATTCATCCAAATTGATTTTGAGAAATAAAATTTGTTGGTTCAAAACCAATTTTCCAACACTTTTGACCTAAGTCTTTATGATTTTATTTTTAGACTTTATCCAAAAAATTTCATATCAATAGAGATATCTTTGTTATCTTATAACTTTATGAACTTTTTTATGTCTTACCGATGTAAAACTTTGATTGTCCTCTCAACAATCTCCTCCTCAAATGAAGGACTACACATAGAACCTTCCTCAAGTTCATCCGTCCTCGAAGGACTTTCTTGATGTTCGATCGTTAACCTACCAAATCGCTTTGTCAGTTATTTGGTCTCCCTGATCTAATTGGACTTCCTGCTTAATGTCTCACTTGGTCGTCCTATCTGGTGTCATACTTGATTTTCCTATCAACTGCTCATTATTCTGATCCAATTGAACTTCCTATCTGTGTTCCATCAAAACTTCCTGTCAGTTGTTCGGTCCTTCTAACCTAATTGAACTTCTTGTCTGGTGTCTGATTCTCTTGATCTGAACATGGAAGTCCCCACTTCTTTCATTCAAGACTTATGACTTGACTTGGACTATTGGCTTTGATACCACTTGTTGGGTTCAATGAAATTCACACATCGTCACAATGATATGATATTATTCACTTCGAGCTTAAGTCCTCATAATTTTATTTTTGAACTTTTTTCAAAATGTCTCATACTAATGAAAATATCTTTTTCGTCTTATAAATTTATGATTTTTTTTTTTGCATATTTTACCGATGTAAAACTTTGATGGTACTTTCAACCATTCCAATATTATTATTGGTGTATCCTTTTAGTATCGTTGAATATTCATCACAATAGCGGTCCCCTTTCGCTGTCCCTCCTAGTGGAGGAGATAAATCGGACAAGTGCAAGCAGAGCCACCTAGGCGTACCCAACATCCCAAGGGATCGGCCCTCATTTGAGGAAAAATCCACAAATACATCGTAGCTAGGGATCAAGCCCTCATTTGAGGAAAAATCTACAAATACATCGTAGCTAGGGATCAATCCAGGATACTTGGACTTTAGCATGGATGTTTTTTCCAGTGTACTATAGCCCGGGGTTGATTTAGTGACATTTACATACTACTTGATGTAGTTTGTAGTTTGTAGTTTGTAGTTTGTTAGGAGATCTATATAACCTCCCTCTACAATACTCTTGGGTAAAAATGTAAAATTATAATTTTTAGGGCAAATTTAAAATTTTGAAAAGAGAAAAAAATAGATTATAAAATTTTCATACGATGAATTTGAGGTTTGAGAAAAAAATGTAGCATTAAATTATAATTCTCTTGATAAATGACAAGGATTAAATTCGAAAATTGTCAGTCTCATGGCGAATTTAAAACTTTGAAGAAATTAAAGAAAATCACATTGTACAAATTGTATAGGGTGATTTTTAAATGCTGGAAAAAATAAAGGACCAAAGTTAAAAAAAATACAACATAGGATGAATTACTAATCATCAAATCAAAAACGATTTGAATTACCATTTGATATGATCATGGACACTCAACTTCTATTATTTTCTTTTTTGTGGTATATCAAAAAAAAAATCATTTACTATTCTAAACATTGTCGAGCATCAAATAAATAAGTCGATAAGTTAACATTATCGGCATTAGGCATAGACTATTAAGACCTCAATAAAAATTAGATTTATTAGTTTTAATAAAATTAAGGCGCCATGTTAAAGATTTAAAATTAAATCTTTTTTTTTCTTTTTGCCTCGGGTCTATTTAAGATTTGATTATAAAAAAAAATTGTTTAACCTAGGATTTATTTAATTAAGACTTGAGATGACCTCTAAATTAAGTGTCTTCTAATAGACAAAAATTGTGTCATTAACAAGTGTAATCTTAATTTGGCTTGCAATTGTCGGAGTCCTAATTATTAGAAATTAGCTATTGGAACAAAATTAACACTTTCAATGACTAATAACTAATCCAAGCCGTTGAGTTTCAACAGCTAATAATAAATTATTAAATTCAATAGCTTTAATTCCACATCTAATTAAATATTACAAATTAAATTCTTCTATCTATAGAAATAAAAAAAATAATAAAGAATTGTTTTCTCCTCCTTTATCAACAGAAACAATCATTTTATCGTATACGGTGTAAACCAATCTAACCTTAATTATTTGTGTGGATTACAATTCCGTTTGAATTTTCACACGGTTGAAACTGAATTAATTATTTTTTTTACAAATTAAATAGATCGAATTTTATCATTAAAATCGAACAAATTTAACCGAGATTGTTCTCTCTTTGACCCTTTGTTTACCTTGAAAGACGGAATACAGAAAGAAAAGAATCCGTAATAGAAAAGAATTCTTTAAATAAAAAAGAAAGGAATCCTTTCTCTAGTATGATTATTTACTTAAATTGAGGAAGATAAATAAGATCAAATCACTGAATTATTTACTTAAGAAAGAAAAGAAAATTATATTATTTATTGTTTAAAATATCCTTATTTTATTTTTATTTATAAAAAATTTAGTATTTTGTATTGAACTAAAAATATAAAATTATTTATAATTATATTATTCAATATCTAATGATTTTTATATTAAAAAAATACTAATAGTATTTTAAAAATAACTAAAAAAAATATACAATTTAATTAAGGAGTATAATAACTTTTGTTTTTATAAATAAGAAAAGAAATTAATTTTTACTTATACCACTATCAACCATTAAAATAAAAAATTATCAATGATAATCATTACTTAAGGGAAACAATTTTCCTAGATAACTTTTCGTAGTTTTGGTTTCATTCCTTTAAGTAAGCAGAAAGTAAGCCTGGGCACTCTTTTTCCTTTTCTTTCCTTTCTTACGAAGACAATCTGAATATCTCTGTGATCTTGCGATGACTTAGATGACTCTAAGATCTTGTATTATAATGCTCATCAGTGGGTACCGATATAGTTGGTGTGATTCCTCTGTCGATCAAATCAATTTTGGATTGAAAAAATAAGATTGTAAACAAAAGAACAAGTGAATCAGAGAAATGAGAGATTTAGATGTGAAAAAAAAATATAGGTTGTTTTTATAGGCACTTATCTGACCTGTCACGTCTGTCACAAATCGACTATGCTGTATAGAAAAACTATTTCACTTGGTCAGTTATAAAATTGACATTAATTATCTGACCTTTTTTTTATTATTAATAAGTAGTATTTAAGTTTCGTCCGACTAATCCACTTAGTGAATCGGTCCTGTCCCACGGCCTTCAAAGAGTCTTCACCGGCCCACGCGGATAAATCAGGATGATACGCCGCCAAGTCACCGTGAGGAGTGTGTACGTCAATTGGGTTCACACTCCACACCAACCCAGTTGGTAAACGGGAATCCATCTCCGTAACTCGCGAGCGAGTGAAAAATGACGAAATCTTCTCCGCAAACTGCAGTCGGCAGAGATCGAACCATAGCTATCACAGTGACCGTCCAAACTCTTACCGATGCACCGTTCGATAATCAATGTGTCCCTTAAATAAGCAATTATGCATAGCGACGGCTCCGATTAGAATTGCCAAAATCAAAGAAGACAAGAGAGAAATGAACTGATCCAATCTCGAGTGCATGACAATTGATTATCGAATTAATCAAATTACTTTTCATATCAATCGATTGTAATTGATTGTCATCATTGGATTTTGCCGCCGAGATTAATCGAGTTTAAGAACTAATATAGCAATTGATCGATCACAATATAACAATCTGACTTATACTGATTCGATTTAATCGAATTTTTAAATTTTAAAATAGAGGTCGAATCAAATAAATCAAAACAATCTAAATTTCTGAACTAATCGAATCCGATCAATTGCTGATATTTTCGGCCGCGATGTTCTCTGCGAGATAACCAATAACTACGTAATTTGGCAACCCTCTAGCTACGCACCACTGCGAGAATGATAAGCAATTAAGCGTTCATAAATAAGTTTGATGTTCGAAATAGATAAGAGATTATTTATGTTAGATTCATATGTATCGAAATCGATTAATAAATAAATTTAAAAAGTTTGATAAATTAAATAAATAAGTTCGAACACATATATGTTCAACTTATTAATGTTCGTGAATAAACTCATTTAAAAATTATTCATGAATTTATTTCTACTAATTTATAAATAAGGATTAAAATATTAAAAATTTAAATAAACACAAAAGTTTAATTTAAGAGCTTGATAACGTTTAAATAAATTAAACTTAAATAAGTTTGATCCAAATTTGAATCGAACTTGATTAGAAATTTGATACTCATTGAACAAGTCAAATTCAATTCAAGTTGAAACCAAATTTAATCTTCAAACAAGTGAAATCAAATTAAGCTTATTAGATTTTTCGATGCCTTAATTAATTTTAAATTTTGAATTTGATTATTTTATTAAATAAATTTGAATACAGTAAAAAAAAAATTGACTTAACGGGACCCACTCCCCATGCACGCAGAGTTGCATTCCGTTTCAGGAGCAAAAAAGCTACGTCGTTCAAACTAAACCGCCCGCCCTCCTCCGTGACGTGGGACGCAGTCGACGACAGCACTGACACCCAACGTCCATTCCTCGCCTTGAAGTTCACAGAGCTAAGACAACGTGCAGATCTATCGTTCGTTTAAACGACAACAAACGCCGTACAGTTTTGACTCGTGGACCCCGCCAACGGCGGTTTCGGTCAAAAAGGGCATGCAATTCCGAAGAAAGCACAGCACGACTATAAAACTCTGAGCCGACCGCCGAGCACGTTTGTTCCACCCTTTTTGAACCGGGCCGTGACCTCCAAAGTCGTGGCTGCCGCTCTTCTTGCCGTACCTGTCCTCCCCTCGCCCGACACGCCACCGACCGCTCCGATCACCTCCGCCGGCGTCGTGCAGTTCGTTCACGTATTTAAACCCCGCCCTTGGACAGTCAATGACCATCCATCCGAAGATCTTTTGATCTTTATATATATTATTCTCTCCTTTTGTATCCATATTCCGATATTGTAGATTGATTTCTTCGTCGATCGATCGTACGTGGGAAATATTTACGTGCTGCCTGATCGATGCTGCCGGTCGGGATCGGCGGCGGGCCGATGGGAGTCGATTTCAGCGGGGATTGCTCGAGCACGGCGGCGCTGCTGAGCTCGAGAACGGCTGCCGCGGAGGCAAGAGTCGTGAGGAGCCACAGTGAGGCGGAGCGGCGGCGGAGGCAGAGGATCAACGGCCACCTCGCCACTCTCCGCGGCCTGCTCCCCTGCGCCGCCAGAGTATATACGCTAGCTGGGCTCGGCCGATTAATTTCATCGGAAGAGAATCGATATATATATTTATCGATCGGAGTTTGATTAATTAGTTCGTATGTTGATTTTGCAGCTGGATAAGGCGGCGTTGCTCGGGGAGGTGGTGAGGCAAGTGCGGGAGCTGCGGAAGAGGGTGGAGGAGGTGGCGGTCGCGGTGCCCGGGGAAGGCGACGAAGTCGGGGTGGAGGAGGCGGAGGCGAGCGGAGGGCGGGGGAGGGTGGTACGGGCATGGGTGTGCTGCGCCGACCGCCCCGATCTGATGACCGAGCTGAGCCGGGCGGTCCAGTCGGTCCGCGCGAAGGCGATGCGGGCGGAGATGGTCACTGTCGGGGGGCGGACACGGAGCCTGCTGGAGCTGGACGTCGGCGATGCGGCGGCCGCAGCGTTGACGATGGAAGCAGGGGGCGGCCGTTCGGCGCTGCAGGCGGCGCTATGGGCCGTGCTGCTCAGGAACCCGGACGGTCCGGTCGAAAACTTCAGCAAGCGGGCTCGCAAGTCGACCCGGTTCGGCGCGACATAATTGACATGCTAATCGATTTGGAAGTAGGTATAAATATGCAATTAACCTTCTATTAGTGCTAATTATCTAGATTCAACTGTGCTTGGACGAAATATTATATATCTTTTCGCATGAGAAAAGTTTGATCTTGAAGTTTATCGGTCGAGAGATTCTATTAGGGAAGAAATGGAGAAAATTTTGAGTAAAATATTTTAAAATTTAACCATGTGAATTTGCAAAATTATTTGAAATCTCATTTAATGAGACAAGGCACATTCAATTATTCTCAACCCATTTCATAACAAATTCCTCTACTCGACCAAAGAAAAAATTTGTAATTCTTGTGAACCAAAATAAATTTACACTTCACTTTATCATCAAAAGCCTTTGATGCCCTTTTTCCTATTTACCTTCAAAAGGGAACCATTGTCTTGCCAAGTTTCTCTCTCATTCTTCTTTTAAATCCATCTAAATTGCTAAATTCTCATTTTCGCTTTTTTTTTTTAAAAAAAAAAACTTAATCGACCTCTTTTGACCTAACTCATTGTTCAAATAATCGTGTCTCTTGAAAATCATACACTTCATTAAGTTCTCTTAGTTAGTTTGTTTCTAAATGATTTTAATCTATACAATCTCAAGAAACCCACTTTTGACATAGTGAATAATCTATCAAGATTAGTGCAAAGTGCTTAGAGGATTTAGGGTTATTAGAGGCATAGGAGATTGTTTAAGATTTTTAAACAAATTCGTTAATTAGATGGATCCAAACCTATACAAGTCCCTATATAAGCAATAATTTTAGATCCTTACATGAGCTTATGATGGGATACAAGGACAACCTTAGCATGTTAGTCGATTGGCCAAGGGTTGGTCTTGACTAGAGCATGCTAGTATACTAGCCAAGGCTTGACGATTGATTAGATGCAATTAATGTTTAAACAAATAAAATGTTGAGTAATAATGAACTTCATATAATGAGATCTTGAGTTTTGAATGTGTGACTCTATAGTTTTTAAGAACTATCGGTATGACACCGGAGTGATCAAATGTTTTTATCGTGCACGAAGAGCACCTATTATTCTAAAAGTGGTAATTTCCCCCCAAAAAAAAAAGCGTTTTGTAGCATGGTTACTATAATTTAATACAATCTTATCATCCCATATCACAACAAATTAACTCCTAAACTTAATTTAATCAATATCTATCCCAATAGAGCATATCTGAGTATGCACTCAATACGACCATGGCCAATTGGAAGACTTGGGATCATTTTTCAATCGTATTTGTCGTGTATAGATTTGATTCGAATGGTCATTTATATATATATTGAATCATTATCTCATCTAGATTAATAATATGTCCAACCGTTAATGCATATACAACCCTTTCATGAGATAAAAAGTCAAAAAAAAAAAAATATCAAAATATGTTGATCCTCTTATAAGAAGGTGGCAACTTCAAATCTAAGGACCAATTGTACCCATCTGTATGAGATCTCATAAAACACTAGGTAAAGTACAAAATGAAACCATGTCTCTCTAATAATTCACTTATGTTCTTAATACTAATGACAAATCGATACTTCTAGAGATCAACAAGTAAATGCCATCAACTATGTTGAGCTCAATTTCTCGAGCTCTCCACTCTAAGCTTCCTGAACCCTTCCCTCCAAGCACGCCGAGCTTTTCGTGCGAGCTCTCTACACGGAGCTCCTTGAACTCTTCACTCAAAGCTCTCCGAGATCTCCCCTTCGAGTTTAGTAAGTTACAAGTTATCTTAAGATGGACATTAATGACCACATCATTATTGGCAACAATTAGATATGGTCGCAATCATCATACGTGGAGTTAATGATCAGCAATGGTCAAGCAGTTGACATTAAGGGAGACAACTATATATAATTATAGCTATTATTAATGGTTGAAAATTTTGAATGGTTTCTCTAGGCAATTCTTCATCTCATACCTAAACTCTAAATCCTATCTTCAAACACACACACATACATACATATATCCCAATT
The DNA here is from genome assembly GCA_025175895.1 of Wurfbainia villosa. Lineage (NCBI taxonomy): Eukaryota > Viridiplantae > Streptophyta > Magnoliopsida > Zingiberales > Zingiberaceae > Wurfbainia > Wurfbainia villosa. Next base: position 139,032,905 of record CM045986.1, on the reverse strand, counting down.
ATAATCTCAAATAATCATGATTCATTTAAAAGCTCATACAATGATCCTTTTGTGACCCCTCCTCTCCGTATACTAAGAATAACTTCTTAGTACTTTATAATGTTCTTGGTTTAATTTGAATCCAATGACTCTTATCAAAGTTGGACTAATATCGACTATATATACTCAAGTAATATAAGAGATCAAGCCTCATACATATTATGGTAAATGTGATTGATACTAGAGAGCCAAATTAAACCATATGGAATCCAATTTATCCTCTCTTTCATCTTCTATTTTAATTTGGACACATGTTATTCTGAATAGAGATGTTATGCAACCCATGAAGCAATCCTCCCTTGGAGTCCTAGCAATCTTTTAGATAAGGTTTCTTCTGCTAGCACCTTGATAGCAAACTCCATCAAAAATTGTGATTGTTCTTTTGCTAACCTAACATCCTTAATTGCTTTAGTCAATAAATCCATGCTTTATCCCTATCAAACTATCAGGTTGTGCCATATATAATCATCCTATACAAGGTTCTAATTAAGGTAGTTTTCACATCCATCTAGTATATCTTATAATCATGATATGCAGTTATAGGCAAAAGGTTTCCCGTGATTAATTTTCCTTATCTTTGGCAATATCATTTTGTGACGAGCCTAGTTTTGTTCATATATACATTCCCCTCATCTCCAAGGGATGGCGCGTTGGCTAGGACAGTATGACAGTTGCATAATGGACACGAATCGATTCCGGAGGAATGTCTAAAATTCCTCCTTAGACTTAGATGATCATTCACTGTCTTTGACCAATACGTCAAGGTCCAAAGGATTCTTCGTGATTTACCTCTCTCACAATAACCGTGGAATAGACCGATGAGAGCCGCTAGATTGACGATTCTAATCTTTGTAGAATATATACATTCCCCTCCGTGTCAAACTTCTTCTTGAAGGTCCACTTGTTTAACCCATTCGATCAGGTGGGTCAACCAAAGTTCAAACTTTGTTGATGATATACACAAATTAAGTACATCTAGGAGATCTAGAAATTCTCATCTCTAGTCTTTCTTGGATTCTATGTCACATATTGCATGCTTCCTCATATAGATTGCAAGTTTGTTATCCTCTAAAAGTAGCACATTAACATGCTGGGAGAATTGAGATTCATATTTCTTTGATTCTCTATATGTGGACCTTACTAAACTTATGTGGTTCTTTATCTCTAACAATGGAGCTATCACAACACCTTTTGGGTGCGTTTGGTTGAGGGTCATTTGTGATAATTTTGATTATCCATCCAAGATTATCAAAGAAAATCTTATTTGATTTAAGATTTTAACGATTATCAAATTATGATGAATGCTCGACATGTTATATTACATCAGCAAAAGGGTTATGGATGAGGAAATTGGAAGACCTCCAAAAAGTTTGTTTTTTTTTATTCCCTTGGTTATGAATTTTTTTCCAAAAATACCTTCTAATTTTTACCATTTAGGGCAAAACTATCCTTATCAATTTATCAAATTACAATCTAGTCGATTGTCAGTTGGCCATCGGTCGTCGCCGTCACCGTCGTCGATCGTCGGTCGTCGTCGTCGATCGCTGCCGTCGGTCGCCAGTCGTCGGTCGCTGATGGTCGGCCACCGTCGACGATCGCTGATAACCGACCGACTGATCATCGTCGTCGGTCGTCGGTCGATCACCGTTGGTCCATTACCGTCGGTCGGTTGCCGCCGGTCGACGGTCAACGGTCGACCATCGCCGATCGTCGTCGATCGGTCGCCGTTGATCGTCGTCGGCCACCGATCGACCGTCGTCGGCCACCATCGTCGGTCGTCGACCAACCACCGTCGTCGATCGTCAACTGCCAGTCGACCGCTATCGCCGGTCGACCGTCGCCGTCGGTTGCCGATCGACCGTCATCGTCGGTCGCCAGCCGACCGCCGCCGCCGATTGCCGATCGATCGCTATGTGTTTGGTTGGGGGTAATATTGTAAATGTCATAATAAGTAATATATTAAAACCTTCAAACAAACAAGATTTTGTCTCATTACTTAGGATTAAATCAAACATTATTAAGTTATGTTTTATTCCTCATAACTTTAGTTATGTGATTACTTGATAATCATATGACTAAGATAATCACAGATGACCCCAACCAAACACACCATGTGAGTATTCCTCATCTAGTTTCTTTAGTGCTTCATCTATAGTTGTACTTGAAATTCTTAAAGATCTATTTTTCTCTCATTGACCTTCACATTTGTGTATAGTTTATTGAATGTGAGTATAGTTTATTTATTTATTTATTTTATTGGCATCAGGGTATCTGAACTTTCGGTGTGACTAATTCCTAGAAGTAATCGGCCCTGCCCTACGGACTTTCAAGACGCCTCGTCAACAGCTGAGTCGAATAAGATCGAAGCTCAAGTGGTCTTTATCGACCACCAAGAATAAATCAGGAAAGCACTTGCAACTTTTTATGGTTCAACTCAGACTTCACAGCTGCATCATCCCTGAACGATGGTTCAACGTTGAAGTTATACTCCGTCCACCGAGAAAACTCCTGAGCCCCAAGACCGCCTGAATAATTTTTTTTAAATTTACCGTCGAACGATATCGCAGTAGACGATCGAACTATGTTCTCCTGTGGAATGCATCTCCGCTTTTATCGTTGTATCGTGCCCCTGGCACTACAAAAATTTCAGTATTTGGCGACAAATTTTGCAACAAATTTTGAATAAAAATTCGTCGTAAAATTTGTTTGCAACGAATTTTTTTTCATTGGAAATAATTCGCCGCTAAATTTGGCAACGAAAACAAAAAATTCATTGCAAAAATTGCAACGAATAAAATTTTCGTTGCAAAATTCGTCGCCAAATTTGGCGACGAAAATAATTATTCGTCCCCAAATTTGGCGACGAAACTAAGTTCGTTGCCAAATCTGTGTCAAAAAAATAGTTCGTCGCCAAATTTGTGACGAAAAAATAATTCGTCGCCAGATTTGCGACAAAAAAATAATTCGTCGCAAAAATTTGGCGACGAAAATAACTATTCATCGCCAAATTTGGCGACGAAACATAGTTCGTCGCCAAATCTGCGACGAAAAAAAAGGTCGTCACAAATATTTGGCGACGAAAATAACTATTCGTCGCAAAATTTAGCGACAAATATTTATATTCGTCGCCAAATCTGCGACGAAAATACAGTTCGTCGCAAAAGTCTAATAAAAAAATTTTCATGAATAAAAATAAATTTGGCGATGAAATTTTTTTCGTCGCCAAATCTGTGACGAAAACAAAAAATTCGTTGCAAAATATTCATTCCCAATCGACTGAAAAATACCATCGATCGTGATGTATACCGATTTGACTCGATTGGCTATCGAAGATTACGTAAAGTCTTCTGATAAATCGGTTGGTGATACTCATGAACAGTCGACTGATAATGTTCCATTAGTCGACTGGTGGATTTTCCAGTCGACTGACGTTGCAGATTTTTCAACAAAAATATATTTTCATCGCCAAATTAATTTAAAAAAATATGAAAAAATACTATTATATAATTTATTATTTTTATCTGTTTTTACAATTTGTATTCCAAACACATATAACAATATATAAAAATTCACATATCAAATTTGATAAACACATCTAATCATTCAAAATAATTCATCAATACAAATAATAAACTATTAATCGTATGAAATTTATAATACAAAAATATCGAATGTAACCGTACTAGTCAAGAAACATTTAGGTATAAAATTGAAACATAACTATGCTCAACTCTCGCATATATTTCCTCTCAACAATTGATTTTTACTGGAGAAAGAGATCCTGCAGCTAAAGAACCGAAGATCCTGCTGTAACTGGAGAAGGAGATCTTGTAGTTGGAGCTAGAATCAGAAAATTCAACAATTGGAGAGATCCTGCAGCTAGGGAAGAGCCCGAAGACACATGTCCATCACTATTCCATCTATAACTGCCACGCCAAAACTATCAATCATAATTATTAGAATAATAAAGTAAAAAAGATTCACATATTCATCAAATGTATAATGAATAATATGAAAAAACTTATCATATTTTATCTGCAATACTAGACGCCGAAATAATCTACCAATATATCAAAAAAATTCTCTGACGTCTTATAACTTACAATTTTTTTCTTCGCTTGATTTGCATCCCTACCTATCTATATGTGGTATCTTAACTTCTTCGGTCGAAATTTCAGATTCAACTTTCTTCTGGCTTAGACTCGAAATCATATCTAGTAACATGACACGAAAAGAATCTATCAAAATTGTTCTAACTTCTTGTGTAGTCCTAAAGTGACTCTTATGTCCTGGACGACATAAGAAGTTAGAACAGTTTTGACAGATCCTCTTAATGTATTGTTACTAGATATTATTACAAGCATAAGTCGGAAAGAAAGTCGAAGAAAATCGGAGAAATTAAGATATCGCGTATAGATAGCGATACAAATCAAGCGAAGAAAAAAAAAATTATGAGATATAAGCTATTGATCATCTTCTCAAAGACTGATGATATCCTATAAATATATGGATCAACATAGATGCTTATCATAAAATTTGAAACCTACAAAAAGTAACGTAAAAGAAAAAAAATAATAATAAAATCTTCGGAGAAGAAATATAAAAAATTAAACATTAATTATATGTAGTATAAAATAATAATGTTATAAATTTTAGAATATACAATATACCTGCTCTATGGAAGGAACGGATGAGCTCCCAACAGAAGACTTTACAAACTCGCGGATCACCTGAAAAATGGAAATACGATAAACCGATGGAAAATAAAACATTAATTTTTTATTTATATTACATAATTTAATTGAAATAACATGTTAATATTTTGTGCGTGATCTAAAGTCAACACAATAGTTGTGCCGATCCAGGGACGACGATGAAACCATACCACCGCAATCAGGTCGTCGCCACCGCTTGCCGCCGTGCCACCGCGGCCGCGCCACCGTGATCGCGGCTATCGCCATCGTGCTATGCACCGCGCGCGCGCACCGCTGCCGTGCTCGCGATCGCGCTATGCATCGCATTGCGCCACCGCGTTGTGCCACCGCCGCTGCACCGCTGCCGCATTCACCATGTCGCGGCCACCGCACCGCGGCGGCTCGCGGCCGCGCATCGACGCCGTGCTACCGCGCCGCTGCGGATCGGGCGTGGCACCGATGCACTAAATCGCGATGTCCTCGCAGCGTGCGTGGATCGCCACGCCATCGACGCTGCAAGCAGGCCGATCGCCAACCGCGAACACGCATCGCGCTCGGGCGCAGAAGACGCTGCCGCGCGTGCTCGCAGGAGCACGCTGCCGCGCGGCTCGCGCGAACACGCCACGGCCGTTGCGAGCACGACGCGGCCCGGGCCGCGAGCTCGCGCGGCTCGCACGGGCGATCGCGAGCACGCCGAAGCTCGCGACCACCTGGCCGCAAGCACGACACGCGGTCGTGATCTCCGCTCGCGCGCGCGGCTTACGGCAGCGCATCGCAAGCACGATGACGCGTGCTCGCGACCGCCTCCTCGCACGGCAGGACACCGTGAGCTCGCGGCGACAGGCAGGAGTGAGGCTTGCTGGAGCGCGGACGTGGATCTTCTTCGGCCGGAAGAGCGGGGAAAGGGAAGAGATGCGTACCGAAAGGGATTTCGGAGGGATCGGATCGGTGGAAATGAGAAGAGAAAGGGAAAGTGAGGAGATATTGATAATTAGGAATTTGGCGACGAATCAAATATTCGTTGCTAATTTTGCGACTAATTTAATATTCATTGCAAAAATTTACAACGAATTATTAAATCGTTGCAGATTCAGCGACGAATTCATATTTCGTCGCAAAGTTATCCCACCGTTATTTTTTCCAAATAATTGAAATTGTCCGATGAAAAACTTTCGTTCCTAAATTTATCACAAAAATTACAACAAATTTGATATTTCGTCGCAAATTTGCCACGAAATATCATTTTTGTCGCAAATTTGCGACGATATTTGCAACGAAAATAAATTTGTTGGAAATGTAATAAGTTTGCAATAAAAAAATTTTTGTCGCAAATTTCGTTACAAATTTGCGACGGATTTTTGAATTTGTCACAAAATTTGTTGCAGATTTGCAACAAATTATATTCGTCGCTAAATTTCGTTGCTAAATTCATGTATTTTTGTAGTGTGGGGGCTATGTGAGTATAATTTATTGCTATATACTCATGAAAAGGATTACTAAATGATAAAAATTTCATTGTAAAAATAGTTGTTGTAAAGTCCTTTGTGACAAATTTTGGTGATAACTTCTTACCATTAATTGCTAACAACTGTTTTAGCATCTACAATGATATTATTAGTTGTAGATGCTTAATAATTGTATAGCAATAATGATAATTTGATATGCAAACACTGTTAATATTATTGCATCGACGGAGGAGGCAAATAATGATTCTTGATTCGTCACTTATCAATTGTATGTTGATTTACCAAAATTTATATATGAAATAAAAAAAAAAAGTCAAATCGATTTTACATAATTCATATTCTTTGATTCTTACTCCATAGCACCACTCACTTTTTTCATTCTTGAATAGTAGAGAAATATTTTATAATTCTAGCAATTCATTTATAAGCAAACATGTAAAATAAAAAGATAAAAAAAAATGAAATGCAATGTAAATAACAATTTACATAATAATCTTTGTTTTGAATGTTTTGATTGTTTTGGAATGCATATTAAAGGCTAGTGATATGTTGGATGCGCACAGTGCATGTCCAGCATGAGCGAGTGAGGTGAACAATATTTTTACTATCCATATGAACAGTGAAAAATTGTTCATTCCCCCTTCACTCGTGCATGTTGGGTGCGCACTACGTGCACCCAACATATCACCTTTCGCTCATTAAATGTATGAAATACAATAGTATTTCTCTTTCAAAATTTTCAAGAACTGACACCTGCTTTTAAATATTCCTAAAACTTTTTTTTATAAAGTACAGATTAGACTCATTTCCATCTAACAGTTGAAGGATAGAATTCATCAATTGATTACTTCACTGTATGTCGAATGACTTTTCTAATTTAGCTTTGACCAACATCAATCGACTAATATCTACGCAGTCGAGTTCCTTAACCAATTGTCAAACCTTTTGTATGTTAGTATAACATTATCAATCGACTCCAATCTTAGAGTTTATGGTTCATTAATCAATCATTACTCTATAGCAATCAATTGATACTCTTATTTCATCTTTTTCTAGATTAAAATTTCATTTTACCTAGTATTTGATTGATTACAACCTATCAAAATTTCTTCTGCTTAGTATTCAGTCATCTTGACTTGCCAAAACTTTACTCGCTTATCATCCAGTCAATCATAACATGCTAAGACTTCATTATTATAAAACATCTAGTCCTTTTGATATATTAATACTTTTCTTCTTGTACTAAGCATCCAATTAATTTTACCCTATCAAAATTTCACTATTGTCAAATATTCAATCCTCATATATCTATTGGGTTCCCATCTCATACCTAACATCTGATCCTCTGTGGCTTGTTAGGGTTTCCATTCTCATATCTAACATTCAATTTTTCATGTTCTATTACGACTTCCATCACTTGTCAAATGTTTGATTTTCCATGATCCGCTTAAACTACACTTCTCATTTTTGTTTCAAGTATCCACTAAACTACGATCCACTTGGACTTCGCTACTTACTAGCCCCTTGATGAATTTTCAATTGTCAAGTGTTCGATCAATTATGACATCTCGAAACTCTTATCTATCTTAGCCAACTTGATTCGAGATCGATTACACCAATATTTTTCCTTTGCAATAACTTTTCCTTCTACATTGATCTTTGATCATTCTTGACCAATAATATCTCCCTAAAGAGTATCATTCGATCATTATCATATATTACTCAAAACTCAATTCAAATTTGATTATTCTTGATAAAAAGATCAATTGCATCAATGAACACCGCAGGCCTTACAAAGGATATGGTGAGAGAATGTCTCCATGAGGATGGTGTATTGGTAAATACGATACAGAATTTATACAAGGAGACAAATTCGATCCCCATGTTAGTGGGTTGTTTAATGCCCGCGGCGGCCCATGTTCTTCATTGCATTTGTCATCGCATCAAGGTCAGTGACCATATATGATTTACTCTCTCTCATATTTATGAGATCATGGTATGAGAGCCGCTAGCTAGGTTGACGGTTTCACTCTTTTGCACAAGGATAAAGTATGGTTAAGCTCGACCAAATTAAGTGAAAATGATCTCTCACATCTTCTAAATGGCCTAGGTTGAAGTTCCTCGTGTCTGTTAGTGACCGCTCTAAGTTAAGAAGTTGAGTCAAAAATAGAGGCACAGATATGTCCAATGCAATACAACTCCTCCTCCTTCATTTCCCACTTCCCCCTTGATTCGGCACTGATGGCGGACAGAAAGATACACATAGTTAATACTCCCAACTTTGATTAAATTATATTATATACCACCATTGTATTAATTAGGATTCAAAATATATGAATTTTTATTGGCAAAATAGTTTTGTTGGATTGAGAATATATCAAAGAAATATTATATATTTCTCAACCCATTTAAGTCAATATTGTCATGCTGTCTTTGGTTTCTTATAAGTAGGTAAAAGTCCATATGATTAATTTAGGCCAAAACTGAAGATAATTTGGTTTCAGCGCGCTGTACGTAGACTTTTCCTTGATAATGACAAAAATAATTAATCTAACTAATTAACTATAAGCAAAATGTCTAACTAAAAAATATGTTTGGATTCATTTTGTGATCTAGCAACTAGTTAATGGACTGTTAGTTGAAATACTCTTGACTTGTGAGGCATTGACTTTCTCTATCATTTAGACAATAATTAATTGTTTTCGCTAGTAAATTAAATGATCTCTGCCTATAAATACCAAGCTTTTGAGCATCAGTTTGTTCGTGCCAGGCCAGCAGTAGTAGCTCCCTGATAATTAAGAGTGGTTAATTAAGGTTAATTAAATGGCTTTTGTGTACCCTAATTCTCCTGGTTGGATTCTGTCATCGATGGGAGTTTTCATGGTGGCGTCCATGGCTGCTGCTCAGCTCTCGTCGACCTTCTACGACTCCTCGTGCCCCAACGCCCTGAGCACCATCCAGTCGGCGGTGCAGAATGCAGTCAACCAAGAGGCCCGCATGGGGGCGTCCCTGCTCCGCCTGCATTTCCACGATTGCTTCGTCAACGCAAGTCAACTGATCTTTTAGAATTAGATTCTGATAAGAATTTTAGTTTTGAAAAATTGTACGTACCTCGAAAAGGATATCTATCCTTACGTCTGCATGCATGCATGCACGCACGTCCTTTGCAGGGGTGCGACGGGTCGGTGCTGCTGGACGACAACGGCACCTTCATCGGCGAGAAGACTGCGCCGCCCAACAACAACTCCATTCGAGGCTTCGACGTCGTCGACTCCATCAAGTCCCAGGTCGAAGCGTCGTGCACTCAAGTCGTGTCTTGCGCCGACATCCTCGCCGTCGCAGCTCGAGACGCCGTTGTCGCTGTAATCATATATATATATGGAGATCGATCTGATTCTTGATTTTTTTAACAACGATGATCTATGAGGAAGAATTAATCCATTTCAGCGATCGAATTCTGATTACATCGTGCATGATATTTGTTTGCAGCTGGGTGGACCTTCATGGACAGTGCAGTTAGGAAGAAGGGACGCGACGACGGCCAGCTTCAACACGGCGAGAAGCGATCTCCCTTCACCTCTTTCAGACCTCAGTGGTCTCGTGACAGCCTTCTCCAACAAAGGTCTTAGTACCACTGACATGGTAGCACTTTCAGGTATTAAATAAAAATGACAAAAGATACTCCTTTTTTTCTTTATTTATAATGAAAAATATTTTTTTTTTTCAATGTTATTACATCAGTGACTACAATTCATAATTCATAACTACTGTAATATAAATATTTTATTTCTAGTTAACACGATAATAGAATTATATCAATGAGCAAAGATTAATCCTTAATAACTGCAAGCTTTTCGAAGGAGTTGAATAATATGTTCTTCGTGATTTATCTCCCTTGTACAAATCATTTTTTTCACCAATGTAATGTAAATATTTTAGCTCCTAGAGCTAATTCAATTCGTAAATATAAAGATGATTATCTAGAATGAATAAGGATCTATTTTAAAAAAATTTATTATCATGAGCTCTAAGTACCGTTTCACTTTTGTGCTTGTCAATTAGAGTTATGTTGTACTCTCTCCACATTTGAGGAATAATCATAGGGACTCTAATATAGTGATTCCATTTTATATATATATATAATATAATATAGATATTTTAATTTTGATCGATATAAAATTTATTATAGCAATTATTAACTATATAGTTATTACAATTATAATTTTTAATTGCTATAATAATATTATAAATTAAAGTAGTTTTTTTAGAAAAAAAAAATGAAGTATCTTTTAACAATAAATGTCCTTTTTAACGCTTTGATTGCTCACCCATAAATCAGTTATTTCTTCATTTTGGAATAAAAATTTAAATATACATGTATGTTGGAAACAGGAGGGCATACCATAGGGCAAGCGAGGTGTGTGAGCTTCAGGAACAGGATCTACAACGAGAGCAACATCAGCCCATCATTTGCCAACTCCACGCAGGGCAACTGTCCGAGGACGACCGGCGACGGCGACGACAGACTATCTCCTCTGGACGTTCGGAGCCCGACGGCCTTCGACAACTTCTACTTCCAGGGTCTGGTGAACCAGACAGGGCTGCTGCACTCCGACCAGCAACTGTTCAACGGAGGATCAACGGACTCGCTTGTAAGCACCTACTCCACCGACACGACCCAATTCTTCAATGACTTCGCCGCTGCAATGGTGAATATGGGGAACATAAGCCCTCTCACTGGCAGTGATGGCGAGATCAGGATCAACTGCAGGAGAACCAACTGATCAATAAGATATCTATATGATATCATCATGCTGCCTACAGTAAGCAAATTGTCTAAGCCAAAAGCTTATCCATGATCCTAATACTTGAATAATTTAATATATGAAATGAATCAAGAAACTTTTTCTATAATTTAGCTTAAAACTTATTAAAAGAATAATTTAGCTTATATACTTTTTCTACAAAAGAAAAAAAAAAAGAAGCATGCACCTTTCAACTACCAAAAACAAAGAAAAGATAAAGAAAATATTAAAAGAGATTGAGCTAATAAGGAAATTAAAAATAAAAATAAATCAATCTTTTAAAATTAAAGTGATGGAATGACTCTTAGTTCACAAGATGATGACATTATAACAGAAAGAAAAGAAAGTTGAATATTTACAACAGATGAAACCGCTTTTAGTCCCCAAAAACCGACATCGATCAGGAAGGCAAGGCAACCTTAAAAATAATGCATTCATTAGAAGAACAAAATGTTCATAGGTTGAACCATACTTTCTTCGCTGGCTTAGTTTCGATTATAGCTTTCAAAGCTTGAAAAAAATGAGTTCAAACACAACAAAATATGGACACTAGTTTCTTCTTTTGGCCTATTGGATACAGGGCGACGGGCAGTATGTACTTTAATTATTGTTATGCATATGATGGAATACTCGAGCAGGATTCTAAGACCGTTGAGAGAATTAGAAAACTGAGTGACCTAACAGCCTACTGATACAATATACAAATCTCTTCGTTTCTTTTCATCTCTCTAAAAAATCTGGTGCCGGATTTGAAGTCTTTCACGGTTTAGATTTCTTTAAACTTCCTTGATGTGCTTGTGCATGTACAAGTATTCGAAACTGAAAGGTGGAGCATCCTTTTTCACGCTTGTAACTCAGGGCTCTTCTATTGTGTTGAGACTTCTTTGAGAAGTTGCTCTCTTTTTTTTTTCACTCGATGCTTGACAGACAGATGATATACAGCCTAAGCCTAATAGTAAAAACTTGAATCCTTGTGAAGAGCTGCATCCTTGCAAAGCATTGATCGCAATTCCATAATGGATCTGGGAGGTTCCAAATCCTTCTCTTGAAGAACATTGCCAAGTAATTGTTGCATCTGAGATGCAAACGTATCATCTAGAACCTGCATAACCAAACCATGATGCTAAAAACTCAAGAAAATTCGATGCTAATTATGAAGTTGAAGTTTAGAGCCATGTTACTTACTGCAATTGTTACTCGTGCACCTTTATACAATGCCCTATTTTCCTTTCGGTTCTCCAGGAATTTGAGAACATCCTGTGTGCCAGAGAGCATATTTACAATTACCTATCAATAGGCATAATCAAAACAAAAGGGTTTCATGAAATCTTACTTGGCCCATCCTATCCCAAAAGCCTCGGCACACTGCTACGAAAACTTGCACCTCCAGTACTTCATGGAGCTCATTAATAGTTTGAGTCAGAAGATCCCTCAATGGTTGCATTCTACTACGGATATCTGATTCCATTGCAGCATCTTTGGAGTCTTGAATGATCTTCTTGAGTTTTGTTGTGCTTTGCACTCGAGTCTGAACATACCAAATAAGATAAGAAACAGCAAACAGAGGCAAAGTTCTTTATTTCATAATTGAACAAAAGGCAATGATAACGGTCAGAAAGACATTACCAGATTCTTTTTTATAAAGAAATAGAATTCCTAGAGTTCACCAAGATAGAGAGGGGAAACTATTGATTCTATTAATCACAAACTAAAATTACTACGGTCAAAGAAACGGATCTCTCTCTCAGGGACAAGTGTTATGGGTGTTTGGAACCACTTTCATGGATGTTCTGCCTTACATAGTTGATACTCTCCAGCCCTGTAAATTTTACCAAAGCGCTTCCAAGCATCAATTTTTTAACTAACACAATTTTGAGCAAATTTACAAGTACCAACAACTTGCAAAAATTCATGAAAAATGGGATATAGATAAAAAAGGTAAAAAGGTGATAGAACTTACATTCTCCGCCAGTTTTTCTACTACTGCCTGCAGATAATTTCTAAATTTGGCTCTCAATGTCACAGTTACTTCACTAAGCCGTTCACCGGGTGTTGCATTCCCACCATCAGGTATACAAGAACCCCAAGATTTCAACTGCATTTCTATCTTGGGTCGCAAGACTTCAAGTAGTCTTTTCATGGTATTTAACAGAATCCCTAACTGTAATGTAATGTATAAGAAATCATTCTATAAATCACACACTTTTAAGGAAATTTTGAAGCATCTCAAAGGAACTCACATCATCAGGGACAGCATATGGGAGGCCAGAATTTCTTTTAGCAAATTTCTGAACATATTTCAGGCCAAATTTCATTGGTGTCAAGCTGTCCTTCAATGGAGCCAAGACATCAGCGTACTGCTTTTCCAGAGCTTCAATTACTGCCTTCTCAAGATCTGCAATAGCCTTGTAATTGTAGAGAGAGAAAAAAAAGAGTAAGAACTCAACATAATTTTCAAACTTGTAGTGATTCAGATTGAGGTAATGTTAAAAAACGAAACTTCATTGAAACCTACATTTTCAAGAACACAAGTATACTCCGGCCAGCGACAGATAATAACATCATACTCAATCAGTGTGTCTTTCAACCGGTCATACATGTCATCCACAAAAGGAGTGGTCATATGCTGTGTGTGAACACCAGACCATTTCACCTGGTAGTGAATAAGATGAACAAGTCAACAAATTTTTAACAAGAACGAGCTACACAGTTGTGGGAGTTTGCAGAATCAATATAATTCTTTTGACTCAAATAAATAACATCACACTTCCTCATTCATATTAGAAAGTATCTATAGCAGACATAATTTGTGAGCTACAGGAAACAGTATTTCAGTTGACACCCATAAAAAATATGATTGGTTAAGTTTCATTCCAGGACAAATACATATGATTGGATCTACCTATTCAGCAAAGCACAGGATATGTTGCAGGTAATCACATCCTTTGGAGTACCAAGTTGCAAAGTCAAGTTGGAATAATCATCACTATACCAAGTGCAGTAATTTGATAGGGTAGGTGCAAATTCTTCCAATTTCAGTTTACAGTGTCTTCCCTTTGGTTTCTATGAGCAAGTCTAAGTCAGTTTTACATGTAAGGAAACTTACACTACATACACAGTCACCCAACCAACTGTGATGTGTACCAAATATCCACATGGACAATCAAGGACTCTGGGAAAAAGAAACTACTAGAAGATATGCAGGATGTAAATGATTCACTACCTCCCGGCTGGGCAAGGTCATCATTCACTCACATGGCATAGCATCAAACTCACAATGACACCCTTAAAGTTGCCACCCCCTTTTGAGAGTTTTGCCAAATTTCACATGGGTATGGCATTCATGCGAAATTTACCTTTCCTCTCCTTAAAGTTTTGCCACCCTTAAAGTTTTGACAACCTTAAAGCTTCCAACACAACTAACAGCTCAAAGATAATCAAAACTTTACCTTTCCTCTCCTACCAGATACCAACATTTCCCTTCAAAAGATCAAAGTTGACCTTTTTTGAAATTCTTCCCTGCTACTGCAGAGTCATGACATATCCCACGGTCACTAACATCATGGATGACTAAAATCTCCTCTTACTCTATTTTGCTAATCCTTTAAACCATTTTATTGTTAGGACAAGTTCAGAGAATCACCCTTGATGGTCTAATTTCTCCCAAATCCAAATCCATTTATAACTTATCTGTAGCAGATGGGCATGCCTTCCTTTATTTTCTTTTTTTATCATCTACTAAAATTGCCCTCAAGGTCTAACATCAATCTTTCTAGGAATTCTTCCCACTTAACAAATGGGATACTTCAAAAATCACCACTCTTTAGCTGTACTCCAGTTAGAACCAGTTGACTTTCATGACTGATCTAGTGGAACGCACTTGATTGTCTATTTACTCTCAAATCTTCTTATTATCTGTTATGGAGAATTTTGACAAACTCACATCGCATTTACCTTTCTTATCGTAACAGGTTCAGTTTCCATATGTTTATGTCAACTATTTACTTGATGCACGCTTAACTAAACTGCCACCAAGGTGGCTCTCCTTTCAAATTTATTATTGTATAGGTAAGCTTTGCAGTTTATGCTTTCTATTAGCTACTTTTATTCTCCTATCTTAGACCTATATATTATTGAAAATATTCTTAGATGTTAATTATATTAAATTAATATACGAGTGGGATTCACTCCCTCCTTTCTTTTAAATAAGTAAAAAAGATCAAAATCATCTTTGGGAAAACCTTCAAATTTGCAATATCATATCTTGCACATTTAGTCATCCTGTTTTAACTAACAAGATAAAATAACAAATTTCTTTGAGAGGTGTGGGGACATTCATGTATTAGACAATCCTTCAATCGGTCTGGCACAGTGTTGCTAAAGTAGGTACAACAACTAGGATCAAGTAAACCATAAAACATAAAAATTTAATAGGAACCAGAAGGCGCTCAAAGGTTATTGATAAAATTGTAAGTTTACAATATCAGAAAAGGTACTAATGCTTAGATCTATTCCTAAGAAATCAATAGGATTAGGACCAAGTTTGCAATATCAGAAAATGTACTAGTTTGAGCATGAAATTTTAGAGGGTAATTTTGGGAAGACTTTCGAGATAAATCTAAAAACAAAGAAGTAAACTATAAAATTGTTCTTTTCAATTTTTTTGTTAGAATGAGTATCCACGATAGGTTCAAACTGAAAATCAAACTTAGGTAACCAACCAAAATTTTTAGTTAGCTTCAGTTTCTTCATTAAAAATTTTCATTCAGTTCTTTTTGATTTTTGGAACCCTATTTTATAGGAACATGATTGATGTGCTCACATAGGGGTTCACCCATCAAGGTTCCCTGCAAGTGATTCTAGTGCTCTGTCAACCAAACCTAATCTTCAGTGATCCTAGTCCTATTTGCAAGTATGCACATGGTCCAATACATCAGTGACTCATTTTTTAAGTATATATTTGATGAATTTCTTCATATACCCAGATTTCTTGTTCTTTAAAGGGGGAAATTGTCTGTCTGTATGGTATTGTGATGGCAAAACAAGACTTATCCCTATGTGGATGCGGGCAATCCTGCCTAACCATAGAAATGAAAAGGTCACTCTTCATTCGACTTTGTTCTTTTATTAAGTGTTTTTCTTTTGCTATTCCTTATCCTCTCATTTTTTTCCTTCTCTTTGTACGAGGATGTCTATCTTCCTAATCCTAAAAACTGATGTTGTAGCAGCGGCTATGTATGAACAAATGCAAAGGTAAATTTTCACCCAGCTTGGTTTTTATAAAAGTTTATAGATTGGGAACAATCTATTTGTTTAAAGAGAGTGTTTCTTCAAATATATATAGGACTCTAGATATAATTCATAAACCTAAAATATTACTGTGGGACTAAATCAACTACACCATAACCTATAACTCCAATACTCTCAACAGTAGCCTTCAAGTTGAACATTAACAATACCAATCTCTAGCTTGCTATTTGCACTAGAGATAGAGAAACCCTGGAAGTAAAACATATACTAGACATGTCAAAAACAAAAGAAAATGATATTCCCATGCAGCAAACAAAACTTATGATGTTAATAGAACACACAGTCAATGATCACTTTATTTCAACGAAGAACACATCATGCACTGAAGAAAAGACTCCCTCAGGGCATCAACAGCACATGATAAACTGAAAAGAGAGGGAGAGAAGGAAATAACTCAAAGGTGGTCCTAAAAAGTACTGTTCAACTCTTTGCTAAATGTTAGCAACACGAGAAGGATAGTGCTTCATTCAAGTCTCCATTGGCTTTAGGCGATGCATATTAAACCCATAAGAAGGATAAAATAGGATGAGAACATAGGCGATCAATCTCTCAAGGAAGTTTCTCCCTGTTTACTTGGAGGTGCAAATGAGAGAAAGGATAGATTACATATTCTTTCCTCCATTTACCTATTATAAAATAATGGGTGGGTGGACTTATATATCCTTTCCTCCGTTTACCTATGTAAAATAATTGGTGGCCTCACTCGTGGCCAAGGAGTTTTGCAAATTGTGGATTTTCCTTTTTTTGTCTTTCTTTCTTTTCCTCTCCCTTCTTCTTTCCCCTTTTTTTTTTTATTTTCCTTTTCCCTAGGGATTTTTTTCCAGCTTGAATTCCTTTTCTTCTTCAATTCACACTCCAAAGTAAACAGAGTATAAAAGAAAGGAGAAGGAAATCACTCAATGATCCTAGGATCTACACAACACATCAACATCACATGAACATAAACTATGCTAAAATAAGGACCAAAAAAAGATTGACTCAGAATTGAGAAAGGAAAAGAATATACTCAAAGACTTCCCATTCCTACATGTCTTGAAAAAGATGAGTGTGGTAAGTAAATGAAAAAAGTGATGCTGCTAGATCTGTAGATAGATAAAATGCTCATGTTACCAAAAAACGGTGACACTGCTCTAACTTGAGATTGTTGCTGTGTTGCTAACGCCTGAGGCCAAGGGTAGATGCAAAAGCAATGGCAACACAGTGCCAGTAGTGGCATGGTTGGAACATGAAAGAGATGTGATAGACGACATTGTTGGTTGCATGATCTGGTACCAAGATCTACTAGAGTCATATGATACACACGGCCACTACTCACTAGAGGCAAAGACTAGAAGTCTTGGTACATTGATGCTCTCTGTTCTAGCAAGATCAAAATCAATTGAGCAGATGAGATGGCTCAGAAGGTGGAATAAGCGCAGATGCAATGGTGTCAACCAGATCTTCTAGCATCTTGACCCAGAATTAGGAGGAATTGCTAGCAAAGGGTCTAGGAAGTGGCTGAAGTCTCACCCGAATAAGGAAGTAGGAAGTACTCTCAATGAATTTCTTATTTAAGGCGGCAACTTCTCTCAAGGAGAATCACACATGAATGGCAATGCTACCAGAAGGGTGACAAAATGTAATAAATGACAGATCATTGAAGACATCGTTGAAGCAGGTTGGCTCCAACTACCATGCATTGTAAGACTGAAAGCATCAAGGAATGGACCACCAAGGTGATATGGCTGTCCTAGAAGATCAAGATTGCTCTAAGACTTTAACACAACCAAGGTGGTATGGCCAACCTAGAGATGAAATTTCTGGCTTTAACACAACCATTGGGAGTCAAGCAAGGATGGTCAATGGCCTCATCCATGGGGTTAATAGACAGAGAAAGGCATAGTGCATGTTTTTAAGGTTAAAGCGAGCTTAGGCTTCTAGGACTTTGATTTTGAATTCAACTTGGCAATGACAACAGAAGAGGAGCCATCACGAGTAAGTTGTGGCTCTTCGAGACAATATGACAAGATACAAAATCAAAGTCTATAGAGAATCATGATCTTTGATAGTCGGACTCTTCCATTTGATCTCCCATACCCATGTTGGCACAACATGGGTACTGGTATGGGATATGAGTCACAATTTAAGAGAGGCCAGACTCTTCTTAGGACTTCTCTATGGACATACAAAAACATGTATATTTTAATGCCAAATTTTTGCAGTTCTACCTCCTAAAAAAAATAAATAAAAACTAACGTTCAACTAAACTCATACAGATCTTTAGAATATTTGAAGAAAAAAATCTGAAATCAAGCAGAAAAGAGTGAATCTTTAACCTTTCTTTCTTCTACAGTGTTGTCTAGTTACTCGCACCAAACTTCCCAAATGTGTGGTCTTTCGCCAAAGAAATTAGAAGATAGGGTGTGGATGATAAACTGGAGCAAGAAGTAAAGATCTGTTCTATAGGAAGAGGAAGAAGATACTTTTATTTGATAGGAACAGTGTCTTTGTGAGAGAGAGAAGAAATCTCTTCTTTAATGCTCTATTATTAATCTTTTGATAAATGGGAAAATATTTGATATGCATTGTATTGTGCCCTCTTTTCAACACATTTGGTAGTGACAGTTCAAAGAATAGTAGTACTAACTATTTAATTTGTAGCTGACTTATTTTATTAGTTTTCATAATTATAAAGCTGTATTATAATAATGAATAAAATATTATGATGAAAGATTTATAACATCCCCACATGTGTGTCCAAAATTTGGGCACTTTTCTAGCAAGTTCTTGTGTCTTCACTTCCAAAAAATTGCATATCTGATACCTAGACTCATACCCATATTGGAGCTACGACAAAGAGATGCCAATAAAAAAAAAGAGAGAGAACACAAGGATAAGGGGAGGTCGTTAGGCATTAGAAGAATACTATTGAAACCTTAATTCTCAAATGATAAGTCTAATACCATGTGAACTTCAGAGAAATGGAACAATTATAAATATTACACTGGTATATGCATAGAATCTCAAACATAACCCTAAACCTAAAATACTAATGTTGGATTAATACAAATTAAACCTAATACTCTTACTAGTTTCTGTCAATTACAATATGAAGCAAACCACAAAAAAAACGTCAAAAATTACTAATATAAGAATTTTTTAATGTAGTTCGGCCAGTTTAGATATATAGGCATTAGACCACAAGTACCAACAAACTAAAATTATCCACTGACCAAGTAGCTGTGAGCATGTCTTATTTTTGCTGCTATGTGCTCTACAAATCATCAAAAGCGCAAATAACACAATGCATAATGCAATGAAATTTAAGATGGACATCTCATAATTTCTTTAGCAAGGAAGAAATCAACGCTGTAGGAAAAAGAAAGAAGTAAAGATAAAAAATAAATGTGACAGAAGCTTCAAAGGCTAGGCACCTTATCTAATTTGCAGGACTCAAGTAATGCAAGGCGTTTATCCTGAATCCACAAGATAATATACAAATGGAATAACTCCTTTGCATCAACGCCTCCTTTGACAGGACTAAGTAGAACAAAACAAGAAATAATTAAAAGGTATACAGAAGGGAAGAAAGTAGAGAACAACTCAATCCTGTTTACCAGATATTCCAGCTTGTTAAGTTCTTCTGGAAATCTGCAGTAGCAATTACAAGATCTGCCACAGGTTTTGAAGGGCCACTAGGTGGGCATGCAACAAGGAATGACCGCAATCTACTAGTGAGCTCAACATTATAAATCGATGCAGATAGATTTGGTAGATCTAGAAAGCTGCAATAAGGAGGTAAAGTATCGACATCAATGTAAAAAAAAAAAGCAACAGAAGAGGAAAGGTCCCACAAACATAATATATCAAGAGGCATTCATTACAGGAATGCGAGTTAGAAAATCTTTGAATGCTATTAATTTCCCTTAGATATTAAAACTTTTGAACTGTTAAACTATTCAGATGTCTTGTGAGATTACAAATATACCAATGGGTTAAGTTCTTAATAGCATAGTCTTTGAAATTATTGTATAACAGTTAAAATTTTAAAAGAAAAAACCAGCCGATTATTTTTTTTTCTAATTATTCATTTACTTGATTCTCTCTCTTGAATTTATATAAATAGAGTTATGCCCGAACAAGTTGCGCTTTGGGGGTTATGATAGCCCAGTCAAAGCATAGCAGAAAGAAAGAACACTATAACTCAAACAAAAATTTGGTAAGACTGATAATTACACTGATATTATGTTTGGTTGCCTGAAATGTTAACATTTCTTGCAAGTAAACTTTTTTACTGTTTATTGGGTACACACTATAACTTCATATGCTACTTCTGCAAATTCCATTTTCTTTGTACTTTTCTCATAAAACCAAAAGGAATTCATCAAGATCTCCTCATTTGTGTTCAAAAATCAATAAAAAGAAACCAGTTTTCTCTTTATTACTAGTAGCCTGCTTGAACTTAAGTATTTATACTGGAGAAGGAACCTCAGTATCCAGTTGAGTTTGTATGTAAAACAGATATTGACAAAACAAACACGAGTATAAAGCTCAGTTTGATGTAAAAAAAAAAAAAAAAAAAAAAAAAAAGACAACCAGTGTATGAAGCTCCCGCTATGTAAGATCCCAGAGAAGGATATATTATATACAGTCTTATCCTGCTTTGCAAGAAGTTATTTATAGAACTTGAACTCGTGACCTCTAAATCACAAGGCAGTAATTTCACTGTTGTACCAAAACTTTCCTTCTATAAAATTCAGTTTAATGTATAAGGCAAAAATCCAAATCTAGGAAGCTTATGATGTGGATATGTATGGAGCATGGGAAATTGGATGAAGAGAGATTTTGGAAGGACTTCTGGCTAAATAGAGCAGGCACACTGGAGAATATTGCAGAATGACGAGCAAGATGAATGGAATATAGGGGATTTAGTTAATGATGATGGAACATGGTAATGGGAGGTGTTTGAGGCTGCACACCAAGGTTCTTACAGAGATTGCCGCAAACAAAATTAGGAATGGCCCTGAACAGGAGAATATGAGATATGAATCTACTCGTCAAAAAGAAGATACAACATACAAGAAGCATAAAATTTTACTTGTTGAAGGGGAACATCCAAGACGGAAAGAGCAGATTCAGAAGAAAATATGGAGTTAGGAAGGGCCAAAGGAATATGGCTTCCTAGGGAAAGCGACAAAACAGAGGTTTAATTGCCAACTCTGGAAGATGTAGGAAATACATGAGCATCCAGGCAACTTATCCAAGGTGCCCTGAGCTGGAGGAAATCATAACGCATGCAAAAAGTGACTGTTAGGCTGAAAGGACGATATGGATCGAGCTAACTGGGAGACGGCAGGATAAATTATTTGAGAAGGAGTGCATCAAGGAGTGGATACAGAAAAACGTATCCAGGAAAAATGCACATTGGTTGGCTAGGGAAGCATAGAGTGCAAAATGCAGGGATACAAAAGTCCAGGAGCTGAAACCAGAGTGGAGACAATTTTTAGTGGGAAGGAGAAGTGAGAAGAGACATGAAATCATTTGATATTTAATAAATATATAGGCATGAAGGCCTTCTTTTGACCAAAAAAAAGACGAGTGAATTTCTGTTACAAGAGTTTTACATGATCTATTGTGGGTGTTGTATGTTAAACCACAAGATCATCTAAAATTTTGCCTTGTACAACTAAAATGTTTAGTTCTCAGAGGTTAAAGGGCCAAATATGAGTACAGGAAAGGGAAAGATAGCAACCTTGGAAGCACATGCTGATTATGGATTTCAATATCAGTAAAAATTTCACTCTGTATGTTGAAGCATAGTGTCCTCATTTTCTGGTAAGCATTAGCAAAACCAACCATATCCATCCTATTTGTTTCACTGTTGTTTGCTAAATATTCATCAGTTTCGAGCAAGTGTCTTCTTGAGCGCTTCTTAGCAGCAGTCTAGAAATAATAATAAAATATCATTATAAGAAATATAACTGTAGTATCAACTAGAAATCTATATCACAAACCTGAAAATAACCGCATAGCTTAAGCTGAGCCTCTGGAGTCAGGATATCATGAAGAAGAGTGAATAGCTTTATTGCAGGCACCAATGCAGGTGCAGGAGATCCAGTGGCACGTCGAAAAACTTCGGACATTCCAGATGTTAAGGATTCTTCAAGGGACTTGTAATTCTCAAATACAATGGCAAGAATTTGCTCAATCTGCTCCTCAATTTCACCAAGAATACGATTCTGACAGTCCAAAGGAAGTCAAGTCAGGAAACAAAAATGGTAATGATCAATTGCTCAGGAAGCTACTGATCAGAAAAGGAAAAGAAAAACATGTCTATCCTACACAGCAAACGTTGGCCATGACACCCTAATTTTAAGTAAATCAATATCCCACTCAAGAATGCATAATATCTAGCAACTACAACCTGTGCCTTTTTAGCCCAGAGATCTAAGATTGAAAACGAAATTGGATATGAATTAACTCTGTTTCAATTGATAAAAGTGATGTGGAAGCCATAGCATAACATTCCTCTTACTATTTTGGAGAAATAGAATAAGATCCGATATTGAAACTTTCATGCTGAAGAGACTTTACCAAAACATTCTTGGAACATGCACGTGTTTGCTAAACACAACTTAAAATACAAAAAGTGTTTACTGTATCTGTATCAGGTTGGAGTCTTTCTTTAACAAGATAGAACATAAATCATTCTGCATTTGGTATTTCCCCTTTTCTGAAGGAAAAGTTCCCGCAGTGGAATTAGGGATGCTGTAATAGGAAAAAAAAAGATGTAATCTTAAGGCCAAACAAACAATTTGCCAAATAAAGGACCTCTTGATGACTTAGCGAGTTCTTATTGCGGCTCTTCAAAATTACAGGTAGCAGCAGATCATGAACCAAAGTGAGACAGTCGGCTGTCGGGGTTGCTACATCCATAACATAAGAAAGGTACCTAACAAATACAACCCAGGTAAAGCACACAGTTTGCTGTAAGAGAACCCAAATATGGAATTCTAAATCACAATAATGCCGTCGCCAATTACAAAATTCATGACAATAATCCAACACGAAACAATTCACAAATAATATGAAGTCAAGATGCATGATTTTTCTACAAGAACTTTCTATTCAGTACCTTAATTTTGTGTAAGAATCTGAAACCCCATAGTAGGAGGCAAATTCTGTCAGTAACCATTTCCACGATCCATGCAACAGTAAGCTCCTTTGCTGGAAGTGTTGGGCTTTCATTGCAACTTCCAGGACAACATCATATGCAACTGTTTCTGCAACAGAACCGCACTGCAAAATACATGTAGCATCCTCACAATTGGTAACTGAAGGAAACAAACCTATGCAAAAAAAGAATTTTATTGAATAACTAGTATGCAGATATGGGGCATCAAAAAACTAATTATTTAGCACTCTGCAAACTTTCAGCAAAGCAGACTTAAGCAGTTGGATGATATCTAAACATCTAATTCCACGATCTATACAAGCAAATTATCACTCTGCATCTTATTATCTAATAACTGAACATCAGTCTTACCATAAGAACAACCTTCCAAGTATCTCCCTCTATTTTAAATCATCAAGCAAAAGTTCTGTTATTGAAAGTGTTTTTTTTTATGCCTTCTAAATCAATCAAACAGTTAAAAATGAGGCATGAGAGGAAATATATGGAACTTAAGTTTAACAATATTAAACGTAATAAAATAATTATTAAAATAGAAGATGACGAATTATCTGTAACTGAAAGTTTTAAGTATTTAGAATTATTTTTACAAAAGGATAAAGGGATTGAAAGAAATATCTTTCATAAAATACAAACAGGATGATTGAAATGGAAAGTATTGTATGTTTTTTATGATCGTAAAGTATTTCTAAAATTTAAAAAGAAGTTGTACAAAATGATGGTTAGATCTACTATGTTATATGAATTTGAATGTTGAGTTATGACTCGAGCACATAAGTAAAAAATGAGAATCGCAAAAATAAGAACGTTAAAGTGGATGTACAGACATACAAGAATAAACAAGACAAGAAATGAGAACAAAGTCGGATTGCATCTATTGAGGAAAAACTCCAAGGTTCAATTGACCTTTGATCAAAATTGACGAAGCTCAAGTTGAGTTTTGAAGTTAGAGCAATATGTATTGTTGACCAAACGATAGTCTCAAGAGGAAGATTGTTGGTCAAGGGTGATTAAGCTTAACTTGGTCTTTGAACAAGAAAACAAGTGAAATGGGAGATTGTTGGCGAAGGAGATCGTCGGTTGAGCGAGAAGACTAATTGGATCATGGAGGACTGGACACTTGGCATGACATGAGAGATGAAGACCAAGTGAATCATGAAGGATCAGACACTGGGTATGAGATAAGAAGTGAAGTCCAAGTGAATTATGAAAGACCAGACATTTGACACGAAAGAAGTGAAGCCTAAGTGGATCATAGAGGACCGGACACTTTGTACCAAAGAAGTGAAGCCTTAGTGGGTCATAGAAGACCGAACACTTAATACGAGAGAAGTGAATCCTAAGTAGGTCACAGAGGATCGGACATGACACGAGATGGGTGAAGTCAAGTGGATTATGAAGAATTGAATACTTAGCATATGATTAAAGTCTTAACAAGTCATAGATAATCGAATGTTAGGCACATGGATAAAAGCGCTAACAAGTCTGGAAGAATTGGATGTGAGGGGTGAGATGAAAAATCCAAACAGATCAATAAAGATTGGATATTTAATAATGATGAAGTTTCGACATATGATCGAATGCTTAGCACGTGAAATGGGAAATCCAAACTGGTCAATAAGGGTTGAATGTTTGGCAATAATGAAGTCTCAACGGGTCAAGATTGACCAAATGCTTAGCACGCAAATCAAGGAGGATCAAATGACTGGCGATGATGAAGTTCTGATAGGTCAAGACTGATCGAATATTAAACAAGCGAATTCTTGCCAAGTTAAGGATGAAGAGATGCTAAGCAGGAAAAATCTTGATAGATTATGATCAACCGAATACTAAACAAAGTAAAAGTAAAAGTTAAAATAGGAATATCAGTCAACTGCTATGGAGTAGCAATCAACTGATGAGTCTTAAACTCCTTTGAAAATGCTGAAATAGAAGTATTAGTTGGTTGTTGTGGAGTAGCAATCGACTAATGAATCATAAATCCCGAGATCAAGAGTTTATGAGGGTTTTAGACATGATCAATGAATTATTGGATATTAGCAGTCGACTAATTCATTAATCGAGCGGTGCACTCAACTAATATTACTGTTTAAGCGAATAGAGAATTTGAATCAGATCCCACCTAGTGGCATGAGACTTGATTCTGATTGTTGCATTGCTATCACGTCTCAATCATCTTCATGTCAATACATGTTCATTTTTGTTATAAAAGTGAATACCATCAACAAAAGGAATGTCGTTTGCACCCAAACATTTCAGATTGAACCACTTTGTTATTCTTCCTCTTTGTTAAATAAGAGGGATCGGGCAGCATGCCTTTCAATTGGTTTTTTTATTTGGCTGAAAGATACTACTTGTGTATATTAGCTCTCCTGGATGAGATTCCAGGAATCACTTCGGTGAGGGAAAAATGGAATCAGCCTATAACTGTATTTATCATTTAGAAAGTAGTTTAGAAGCAATTTGCTGATGTTTAAGTGTAACCAAACTAGCTGCAATTGTCAATGATGTTGACAATCAATGTCAATATTTCCTTTTTAAACCCTTCAAATGGTTCTGTTTCGCATCATTCACATGTATCCATCACAAATGTGTGAGATTATCTTCCTCAGTGTACAAATAGTTTGTTTCAGTACTCTTGGAGATTCAGACTGCTAACCATAGTACTTATGTGTTTTGACAAATGGAGTTAAAATCTATAGAAGAACATGATTTCCAAGCCACTATACTGCCCTTCACTTGTTTACCCAGCATAGATGATTAGTGGAATCTACATCTAGCATACATGAAGCCTCCTCTCCCACAAGATTGATCCTGACTTCAATCCCTTATTGGACAAGGTCACCCTCCATGTTAACTCCTTCACCCCAACCCCACACCATCACATAGACTCCTTAGCACTCTAAATCCTCAAGCTCCTCAGTGTCAGCCATGTCAACTCCTTAGTGGTCTACATCCTTGAGCTCATCAATGCTCACTGCATCGACTCCTTCACCCCTGTCTGCACCACCAATGTCACCTTCATGCTCTCCCACATCTGCACAGCAGCAAAGTTACCCACAGCAAGGTGCTCATCATGCATGCCAATGTAGTGTGTGCAGTGCTCATCGATGCAAGTGGAAGCAGTGCGCACAGCCATCGCAATGGGGGATGCAAGAAGGGAGGTATCCAAAATCGCATGACCAAGCATTGGGGACAAGGATGAGGCCGGAGTGACGAAAGAACACAGTATAGGTAAACAGCGGAAGGAATTTATTTCCTTCCCCATCTTTGCCTTCCTTTGATTTTCCTCACTTTCTTTTCCTTTCTATTCCCTCAACCAAAAAGTAGGAATACTTCTACATTCTCCTTTAAGCTTGTCAAAGGCCTCACTCAAACACCTTCACAAATGTGTCCTCTGTTTCTTATGCTCCTATATGAGTTCCTCATACATCTCAATTCCAAGTTCCCAACTGCCCTTGTTCACTGCTTAGTAAAATCATTTAGCAGAAAAACCACATCACTTGTTTGTCAGTCCATATATCTTAATACAGTTATCTTTGTTCTTTCCTCACATTCTAGCAACTTTATACAATCTCGACAGCAAGGAACTCAGTAAGACCAATAGCTTGAATCATGACAAGCAGCACAAATAAAAAAGTAGGTACTCTCGGTCACAGTTGGGAAGTTGGTCCAAAGTTAGGATCAAAGTGAGAATGCAAACACAGAACCACAATCTCTCAAAGTTTCAACGTTCGATTGAATAGATAACTGGAGCAACATAAGGAATATCATTCATAAAGAAGAAAAGGGCATCAAGACCAGACAACCATTAACTCTATCCGTATATAAGACAGGGAAGAGTTGTATTAGATTTTGACAGAATTGCAGGCTACAATATCACCCCCATTAAGATTGGTGTAGCACAGAAAAAGATTGTGTTAACAAGCATGTGACGGATTTAACTCCTGCAGTATTGTTCAATAGTTGATGTGTCAGAAAATTTCTTCGAAACTAGTCAGGTAGTTTTGCCTACAAATGTATGAAAAATAAATGTTTAACCCAGGAAGAGATCCAATAACAATGAAATTATCTGGCGTGTAAAAAAAAATCAAAGTTCAAAAAGAATCAAGAAGGGACCCAATATCAATGCTGGGCAAGTATCTTAAACCTTGCTGAGCAATATATTTCAAGCTTTCTAGTGCATTTTTCTCATTTTAGAATGGTTCAGCAATCCAAAAAGCACCAAATTATAATAGTTGCAGACATGGTTTAAAATATCGGTCGGCACAGATAAAAAACTTCGTTCATCCACCAACCGGAATGGGACAGACGCTAGCACATGCATCACGAGCACAGACGACTTTGTGAGGATGCAGGGCGTCTCGCGCAAGGCCTCGGGAAGCCTCACATCCATAGGGCGCCTCCTCCAGCCTCATAGGAGGCCTCGCAGTTGCGGATAGACCTGGCCACGGTCCGGGTCCGGGTCGGAACCGCCGGGTTCGGATTGGCAAAATACCGACCCTTAATCGGCCCGCTCGTGGCCGGTTACGGTCCGGGTTGTGAAACCGTCGGTTCCGGTCCAAGTCCGGGTCTGGTCCGGGTTCGGTCCGGTTAATCGCCGTCTTAGTTAAATAAATAAAAATTTAAAGAATGATGTAAATAATTAAAATAAAAAAAATTACACAATTGAACTTATAAAAACTCTATCGAGGTATTTTGGACATATTTTGGACAAAGAAACTATTTTGGGATATTTTTCATGTTAACAGGGTGAAGAATCGGGAATTATCGAGGCGTATCAAAACAACATAGTCGTGCTATCAGAGACACGTCCGTGTCAGAACTTCCAGACTTCAACACACTCCGGGTGTGTTAGCCGACACGCCCATGTTCCTCAACACACCCCAGGTGTGTTAGCCGACACGACCACGTCTCATGCTCGACACGCCCATGTTCCTCAACACACACCCCGGGTGTGTTAGCCGACACACCCATGTTCCTCAACGCACCCCGGGCGTGTCGACTAACACACCCATGTCTCATGCCTGACACGCCCATGCCCTCCATTGGCATGGGCGTGTCGCTCTATTTCCCATTCAATTTTTTTTTAAATCCCGACCATTGACCGCGGATCGATTAAAGGGTCGGATCCGGGTCCGACCCGGACCTTGGCCGGGTCTAGTTGCGGAAGGCTTCACAACAGTGGGGTGCCTCTCGTGGCCTCCAATGAGGCCCCGAAATAGCCAGAGGTCTCGGGGCCTCTCACGAGACCCCACAATCATTAGAGGCCTCACGAGCGAGGGCAACCTTGCACGAGACCCTGCAGTTGTGGGGCGTCTCACGCAAGGTCATGAGGCCTCGCATGGTTTTTTTAAATAAATTCTAAAATCCATTTTTAAAAAAATTAAAATCCTAAAATTTTCCACTTTCGTTCTTTCTCTTTCTACCTTTATTAAAAATTTTTTATTACTCCTTTTTTCCCCTTAATTCTCCATTTCTCTCTTTATTAATTTCTTTTGTTATTTTTCTTATAATTTTTTTCAATTTCTCCTTTTATTAATTTCCTTTATTATTCTTTTCTTCTTTTTCCCCCTTAATTCATTCTTTTTTCTTTTAATTTATTTCTTTTGTTATTCCTTTCTTCCTTAAATACATGGGAAAATAAATTTAAAACTTTTTTCTTTGTTAATTTCTCTCTTTTATTTTTCATATGGACAATTATAAAAGTTAAAAAACTCTTAAAAGAAAAATTATCTTTTAGAAAATATTAAAAAAAGATAACAAAAATTAAAAATAATATAATTCCTAAATATTATTATGATTTAAATTTATAATATAAATAAATTTAAAAAATTGATTTAATTTAAATCTACTTGATACTAATCAGACTTTAATTAACCATAAACTGACTTTTACTTAATCTTAAATTCTAAAAAATTAATTTAACCTAATAATAAACATTTATAACAATCAAAATATCGATAATAATATTTTTAGTTAATATATTTATATTTAAAAAGTACCAAAACTCTATGGCACAATACGATACGATACCGAAACTATATTGTTCCGATTATAGACCGAAATTTTGACATTGATCAAAATTTTAAACCTTGGTTGCAAAACTAATCATTAGGGTTGTAAACAAGTCAAGCCTAGACAAGCTTTGTGGTGTTCAAGCTTGTTTGATAAGGTAACCGAGTTAAGCCAAGTCGAGTCTAAAATGAACCAAGACATTGAAATGATTGTTTAAGCTTGACTTGGTTTCTTTTTTATAAATTTAAGCTCGGTTCAATCTTAGCTTATTTAAATATTATCAAGCTCCCAATTTGAGCTTGTTTGATTGTTTGAGAAAGCTTATTTGGTTGATTATTGAGCTTGATTCATTTTGAAATTTTATTTATTTATTTATGATGTTAATAGTAATAGGAATTTATTGATGAACATGGTTCACCAACTTTGTTCGTGAATATTATTCATGATTTGTTCACAATCTTTGTTTATGAAAATTAACGAGTTGAACATGTGTTCAAACTTGTTCATTTATTTGAATGAGTTATTCAAGCTTGTTCATGTAATTGACCTTGTGTGTATTGAACGAACATAAATAAGCTCTTATTAAGCCGAACACTAAGCTTACTCATGAATGTTTGATTCGTTTACAGCCCGACTAATCATGATTCATGAGCATTCAACAAGAATGCACCTAAAACATGGTTGTTTAATCCTTACAGTTCAACAAAGAATAGACATTTTAATTGGTAATCCATTTGACAGTTAAAAGGATCATTATCATAGATCTTTTATATTGTTCAGAACTAGCAAAAGAATAATCAAGTCTTTATACCTTCAAGCCATTGTTTTCATCAGGACTAGTTGTGTAATTTATGTATAACTGCACACGCCCAACAAGTTCATGCTCTGGTTCATGATAAATAGGCCACCATCGAAGTTTATCACTCTACATGAAATAGAAGGGTCAGTCTGACAATTATGCAGAAGCTGATAAAATGAACGTGGGCATAGTTAGTGTACAGGATCATCTGCAATACAGGCCACTTGTGTTACTACTCGACCACAAGATTTGCCTTTGGAATCATAGACATCAATGATCAAATCGTCGCCTAAGCTATCAGGAAAGCTGTACATTGCAGGAAAATACATTAGAACACATATTTAATCTTTTACGATGCGGAAGCAATCTGATGTATGTTCTGATCAGTAATATTTTATCAAATATATTTCAAACAGAAAAGAGTACATACAAGATGTGTGTGTCACCAGATCCAGGTTGCATCTTGACACAGTCATCTTCAGGTGAACTTTTTAGTTTTAACTGACACGAGTATGTCTCTGAGAAAATCATTAATGGATGAGATAATATCACTTATATTTCACTGATCAACTTATAGTTCAAATTTACAACACAAACCTTGCATTACTTCATATGATGAATTACTACTACGCAAAGTACTAACTCCAATTTTAAGGAGTCCAGACACCTGTTTGATATACTGTGCACTAGCATGCATGTAAGCCAAGCTGTGCCTTGAGAAAGAACTATTTGCTGGTAGATTTGGCATAACTCGAACTTTGCGAAGTGATTCCCATCCTGATGAAAGAGTTGATTGCAGACTGGACATACGGAACCGAAGTGAATCCAGTTTTACCATTGGTTGCCTAAATGTTGAAAAACTGCATCCAGTGGGCATATCTAGTGCCATTCTGACCTTGCGGACTACAAAAAAAGGAACAAACACCATAAGAAGCATTTTCACAAGGAAGATAAAAATAAATTGATAAAAACTTTAAATAGCATATGAAGCATAACGACCACACCTTGGACCTTCATCTTGCCTATGATCTTTTTTGGTTTTGGACCAGCACCTTCACAAACAAGCTCCGGTGACCTTTTTGCTAGAAGTTCCTCCTCCGATTGTAACAAAACTTGGCGCACACTACACAAATTTGTGTAGAAGGAGCATAAAATTTGTTCGTTGTGCAAAACAAGTTTATTTAAGTGTTGTAATATTTAACATCATTGCAATGATGAGGCAATTGTCTAGGTAGTAGGTAAGATAGCTAGGCTTGGTTGTCAAGCATTGTAGGATGGACTCCTAAGTCTTATACTATCAATCAGTTCGAGTCCCAGGTTCACGATGGTGTGTTAGTCAAGCGAAGAGAGACTGCCAGGTTGTTAATTGACTAGAGATGATTCTGAATTGACTAGCTATGTCAATCAATTCAGCAATCTGGCAATCGACTGATCAGTTGGACATCGGACAGAGGTTCTAGGCAATTTCCAATCAATCGATTGGAGGTGATTTTCAGTTGACAGGCTGTGTAGTTGTTGTCTTCCAATTGTTACATTTGAGCCACTAGTCAACTGAAGGCAATCTCATGAGTTTTGAAGAAAAATACTTTTGTTTAATGAGTTTTCTTAGTTTTGTCACTGCCTAAGTTAAGAAGTGGTTTAGGTCCCCATCAGGCAACAATGATTCTAACTATAACTGTTGAAAATAGACATGCAATGGATGAGACAACTAGTCCTTAATTAGAATATTGCTTTGAGTATGATGGTGAGCTTGGTTGCTCTCTCTTCTCTCTCATTTTCCTGTTTCATGTTCGCTTGTTCTACAAAATGCAAATTACTTCTAACCAGTAAATGCCCTCTCGTCCAATCCTAAACCAGCATCTTCCATAAAAGCCACCTTGCAGTACAATTGCCTTACCCTTCTTATAACAAGTTCCACTAACAATGTAAGCATGATTAAAGATATGATTTCTGAAAGAATTAAATCTGATACAAGCCAATATCCTTCACGATCCATGAAGATACACATGCTGAAAAAACTGTTCAATCCATAATTTGTACATCACTACAATATCCAATTAACTATTCTCAAGGGAGTAGGGAAAATAAGATTTCTTAAGAAATAAAATCTGAAATAACTCATTATCATTCAAAATTTATCAAGGTTGCATACTGAGAAAAAAAAACTCAACGCATATTAACTGATTTTGTATACTACATCAAATTGTCCAAGAAACCAGAACTTCCTTTAAGAAGCTTTTGCATAATAGGAACAGAGTAGCTTCAGATAACCAAAAGTTGTAGAACTCACCAAAATGCATCTCGTAGAAGAGTACATTCATTGTCCAAGAAAATGGGAGCTTCCATGCAACCTCTAGCCCATGAATGAAGGCATAGCCGCACACAAGCATCATAAGCAATTACAGAAAACCAGGGACCTTGACCACTAGCATCAGTTTTGAGATGGTCAAACAATCATCCAAGAATTCAATTTATATGCATTATCAATTTAAATAAATTTTCATACACAAAAAAAAAATCATTAAATCTGAAACACTGAATAAATCAATAGCGATAGTATTAAAACAGATATACCTTGCATGAAAAGTTGGAAGGCGAGCAGGCAATATACTAGAGGATCTAGCAGCTTCAGTATTTTGACAGCTCCTTTGTGGTAAGCTGGTTATTGGGATGCATAATATAGATAGCAAATTAGATATGCTCTCATATGAGAAAACATTTCGACATTAAAGATAATTGAACCTGGTAGTTGTTTCAGACTGATTGGCTCCAGCATTGGCAGGGAACGTTGAGTCTTTCATTAAAATTGAGGCATTTGATGTAGCAGGAGATCTCACGCCAGCAATTTGCTCCGAAGTATCATCAGCTATATCCTTGTCATACCCATGAATAGGAGGAGCACTTGGATAGTCAGAAAGACCACCCTGCATGCATTACATTGACAAAAGAATCAATCCGAGTCAGCTGTCATGAACAATGCATGCAATAAGATGACAAAGGGGAAAAAACAAACAACTTCATAATGTCTAGGTCTTCGAACCTAAATTGTCATATTACGCAAGCATGAGAACCAAATAGGATAGAAACAACTAGAAGAGCAGAGGTCAATAATGGCACATAAATTGGTACTGATTATCTTAAACATAACCCAAGAATGGCATGCCAGAGATGCAACTTTGAGAACGGAAAGTTCAATATGGACATGTTATAATAGAATAGCATTCAATATCTCTGATGATTCACAGGAGGAAAGAGGAAAGCTTTTGGAAGATCCATACAGAGTCATTTCAAACCAATCAATTGATAAAGAAGGGGTGGCAATCAACTAAAAGGCCATAGAAAGAAATACAGTTCAAGGAGTGGAGACACTAGAAATGAAATCTAGAGAACTTATGTATTGCACATTTATTTGTGAGTTTTTTCTATATTCAAGAAGAGAAACAATAGTATCAGATTAACATCAAGCACCCAAATCAATTGGATAAAATAGCAAAGAAGAGAGAGATGCCAAAATAGAGGCTTTTTTTTTACACTTTGTACGTCTTAGAGAAGTCTATTTTCTACAGATTGGAGTGGCATACCACATAAAATAACATGTCACATGGTCATCTGTGGAATAAAGATCACAGATGATGTTAAGTGGAAATGAAATTAAGATTCAAGAGTTCAAATTTTACCAAGATCATTTAGTTTCATAGATACATAAGAACCTAAATATCATACCTGATTTTGCAACTTGTAGCAAAATTTTGGTGACCATTTTGCTTAGTGTATTTATTTAATGTTTGGTTAGGTCGGATTTTCTTTGTAATGTAATAAAGTCTTGGATATATTTTACGAAGTACAACATAGCATAACGGCAAATTAGAAAATCCATTTTATTATGCCTTTATCAAGAAATCAAGGGAGTTGATTGAGGGCAATGTCACTGGTTCTTATATCAAAACTGAAAGAAATAATAATAATAAGATAGTAGCACTAAGAACCAATCTGAAACCTTTTCTGCAGGATCCTCCACAAATGGAATATGTTGAGAATAGCCATTTGAAGGATAAACAGTCTGTGGGGCTGGATCAAGCTTATCAGAAGGCACACTGACCCCTTCCATAGAGGGAACATTACGAGTGAAGCTGAATTTCGAATGAACACCTTTGGCAGAATTTTCATTTGCAATTGATCTCTGGTGCACATTGCGTGAATAGCTTTCAGAAGCATAGCCACCTCTCAACGGCACAGTACAACCATCATTGTGCCTTTCTACCTGACTCGAAAATTCTAAGCTCTGACCAGAGTCTGAAAGTCCGTCCTCCTCATCCACCTCTATCATGTACTCTGACTGAGTCATCTTCCTCATCTGCTGTGGCTGCTTCCTTGTGGTGTCAACTGAAGAGCTGACGTCTGAGTACCCATCACTAGAATAGTACTTCTGTGTAGAGCCAAGATCTGTATGCATGTTGCCAAAGGCAGCTGGTCGGAATGTTCCATTGGGGACTCTCCTTCCAGAAACCTCATCCACGGGGGATGAATCAAAAGAATGGCGAATCCCATATATCTCCGCTTCAGTATCGGAGGTTTCATCCATGTCAGAACCAGACTGGCTATCTTCCCCGATCGGGATGGCATGAGACAAAGAAATGCCACCGGGCGGAAGGTGGCCACTTCGGAATTTCACCGGAGGGGGTATCCCAAGTCTTCTTCCACTGTCTCGGAGGTTGCTGAGGGCGTCCATCCGGGGATGCACGCTTGTCGCCGAAGGATGGCCCTACAACAACCATCTGAGTGAGAGAAAAAATCTACGAATGGTGAGGAGAATCACAGGGAAACAAAGATCATTGGGAATACCAACCTCACGAAGCCACCGGAAAGCGTGGTGGTCGATCTCTTTTGTGAACATGACCACCACAGCCGCCGATTACTAACTGGAAAGCTCGCCTCACCTGCACAAACAAGATGAACTACTCGCAACTCAAAAAAAAACAAACAAACAAACAAACAAATCTTGAGAGAACAAAGCGTGCAAAAAACCAAATTAAGAAAATTTCAAACATTTGTCCATAAAAATCAAAATTTAGGAAGAGAACACGGTCTTTTACCGAGAACAACCCAAAAAAATCAAGAAAACAACAGAATGCATGGGAGAGAAACGGCACCGGGCAACCGAAGCGGCAAAGCTTGAGATCGCCAACCACATAAAGATGAAACCTCGCCGAATGCGATTGGAAGATGGAAAATAGGGATCGATGACAAAAGCAAGCGAGGATTCGGAATGCGTAGTAGCGACGGAGAAATAGGGCAGTCCGAACGAAGACGACGAAGAGGAGAAATCGAGTGCAGTGTATCTTCTGATTCTTCTTGCCAATTCGATTTTTGAAAAAAAAAAAAAAAACACACACACACACACACAACGCTCCTCGCAATTTTTTCCACGTTCAGTGGGCCCAAAATGTTTTCGCCAGTAGTAATCCAAGTGGATTTTCAGGGGGAGACGGCGGTGCTCCCGGACCAGCGGTAATAATTTACAGATGACCTAACTATACCTGCGTCGCGGTTGGTGACTGCGTGAGCCCCATCTTATTCTGCTCGCAGTTGAAAGTAGTTTAACAATGGGGTTGGATGGAAAAGTGGGGGATCTCATGCTTTCGGCGGCAAACAATGGAAGATTTTGAAATCAGGCCGTTGATCCCCTATGATCGCGGACGCGTGGGAGTGGATGACAGGAATTTCAAGGGCTATCCTCGGAAGGGAGAGTGACGGATAGCTCGGCGTCGCTCACCGACCACGTCCTCCACTCCCTTCCCAGCTTTTGAATTTCTCTCTTGAATGACGAAATCACCCATACCCTTTTACTATATATTAGAATTATCAGATTAATTATCATAAATTTGTTAACTCATAAATAAAATTATTTGTCTCACGGTGCAGTGGTAAAATAGAGAGATATTTTATCGGAGAATATAATTCAATCTTTTGTTACAATATCATTCGACGATGAATTTAAAAAAAAATTATTCGGACAATTCTAGATCTAAAAATTATCTGATGGACAGAGTAGATTTTAAAGTTCGAACTGAATCATTAAAAAAAAATATAAGTACTTTTTTAATTTATTTTTGATGGTCAATAGAGATCACTTAGACTTCGATATTTTCCGATCCAATTATTAACAAGATATTTCAAAGATTCATAATATTGTACCGATCATTCTCAGAATTAATAAGATGGAAGATTCGAATTTCTCGATACTCAAAAGAAAAAAAATTTGATTAATAGAATAAAAATTCTGGGAGTTTAACTGCATGTGAATACTTCGCAATGATTAATAAAAAAAGATTTACGAATTTAAATCGATATATGATGTTTATAAAAAAATCAAAAATATATTTAAAATTTATGTATTTTTCAAAAAAAAAAAATCGTAATAGATTTAAAATTATTTGTGTTTGAGCCCTCGGAATGTTTTAAAATTAAGAAGTGCTCAGTGGTTGGTTAAGCTGATTCATGGACTTTAAATTAATTAACTTAATCAGTTCTAAATTAGTAACCATAACAATCAAGTCTTATCCATAAAATAGAATCGACTATATAGATACTTTTATATTATTAGATTTTATTCTCTACTATATCATCATATATAATTAAATAAATTTTATCTTATTTTATTATTATTAATCAAGTCTTTTTTATCTTCTTCTTTCTCGTTTAATGTGTATATTTATCATCATTTCACATCGCCTAACTGGAACATTTATTTATCGTCTAAATACATGTATGTATCACCTTAAACGTATCTCTCAAAATTTTTCTTCAATAAATACAACTTCGATTTTTTTTATGCTCTCATTTCTTATTCTGTTCATTCTCATATATCCGCACATCCACCTTAACATTTGCATCTCTGCAACTCTCATTTTTTACTCACGTGCTCGAGTCGTACCCAACAGGTCTAATAACATTTCAATTTCATATAATATAGCAGGTCTAATTATCGTTTTGTAAAATTTCTTTTTAAATTTTAGAGGTATTTTATGATCACATAGAATACTCATCGTTTTTCTCCATTTTCAACTATCCTACTTGTATTATCTGTAAGACATCTTTCTCAATCCTAATTGCTACTGCACAATGCTCAGTCGTGCATGGGTGTGGACTCCAAGTTACGCAAGTGAGTATAATTATATATATATATATATATATATGCGATTTCATTCAACTGTGCACCGGATCACTATGCGTGCGTAGTGACCGTGAACAGTAATTTCATTGTTCACATAGTTAAAGTGAACAATGAAATCATTGTTTACGGTCACTACGTATACGCAGACATGCATTGAATATATATATATATATATATATATATATATATAACGTTAAACTTTCAAATTGATCCCACATTAGAAAAAAATTATGATAAGCAATAATCACTTAGTAAAGTCGGTTGGGATTTTAAAATTTAATGTTTGAATGACATTTGAAAATTGAATTTTATTTCACTTAAAATTTAAAAATAAGACTCTAATTGATGGTAAAAAAATTTTGAGTTCTGGGCGTCTCTGCCTCGCAGATAAGAGGATATTTATTCTCTAAAAAAAAGTAATCCTCGCCCAGTACAATAATAATTTTATCACTTGAATATCAATTTATGTTTATTGGATGCACGTGCATTTGGATGATTATTTACTAAAACTCTTATTAAATTCATAAATAAAAAAAAAGTAAATTAAACTTGTAATATAAGTTCATTGACCGACCAAACGAATTTAAAAATCTAAGACTTTTAGCGCATTTTTTATTTTTATTTTTCATTTTTTGTATTTTCCTATTTTCTAGAAAAAATAAATTTTCTGTGTTTTATAATTTTTCGAAAAACACTCTTTCATTTTCTAAAAAAACGATCATAAAAAACATAAATCAAATATATTTTTTTATTTTTTCAAAAAGTAAAAATAAATAATGGAATATTTTTCACATGCCAAACACTATCTAAAAGTTTCAAAATAATCAAATAAATTTGAATTGAAAACTTAATAATATCTAAATAAATTAAGCTTAAGCTTAAGCTTGGTCGAACAGATATTTTGAACCGGTTGTCGATCAAAATAAAGGTAAAAAGGGTTTGCAAAGGGCCACTTCAAATCCCTCACAAAATGAATCGACGCTGACAGAGTTGCAAAAAAGAAATAATTAAATACACCAAAAAAAAAAAACAATCAATATTTGTGATGAGAAAGCTAAAGTCATCTTAGAAACGCAACTAAAAACATGCATGTGCAAAAAGGGATAAATTTTAAATTAATAATTTGATCGCATACTTTTAATTACATATTATTTTTGGCATCCTTAGCCATGTATAACGTCAAAATCGGACAGAAATATTCCAATTGAGAACTGAAAATAAGACTTTGGTGATTAAGAATTTCATATGTCCATTTTAGAGTGATGAAAATTTTTCGAAATGATCTACTAAAGTAATACTAAGTGAGAAAGATGACAATAAAAGGGAAAAATAATTGAGAAAATTAATGAAAATAGAGCAATTGAATATAAAAAATAAAAAATAGAGTCCTTTTTTCTACTGCATGGGGACTCATAAACATGCAGAGAAATGTGAAAAATGTGGAGGAGACATCGTTGCGGAGACATGGAAAGGTAGCAAGAGGTGGAGACGTGGAGAGATGGGAATAAAGTGACATGTACGATATTTAGGGTTTATTTAGTTTAAGATTATCATATATAATGTTAGTCATAATCATATAATTAAGATTATCGACAATGAAACATAATTGTTTAATTCAATTTAATAAAAAATTATTTGTTTGAATATTTTAAAATATAACATAATTTAATATTATATTTTATTCAATTATAAAATTTATGTTGACGATGACGATGCTTGGAGGTGGCGGTGCTCGGTCGATTGTCGTCTGATGCTCAATGACGGTGGCGATGGGCACTCGACGACAACGGCGAGGGTGCTCGATGACGGCGAGCGCTCGACCAATCGATGATGACAACGAGCACTCAGCGACGATACAGATGGTTTGGCCGACCGACGATCGATACCGATCAACGCATACAAACGTTTGATACGCTGAGATCAGCCAGAATGTAATCGGATTACATTACAAGATGATTTACTTTGTTTGTTAACATTTCAAAGATGTAATGTAATGTAATCGCATTACAAAATAAGAGCCAAGATCCGTAATCTCGATTACGAAGGAAAAGCGATGTAATCCGATTACATTACGGACTCAATATTTGTCTTTACAAATATGTCCTTCTTTTATTTTTTCTAATCGCCGGCCACATCGGCGGTCGACGACCGACGATCGACGACCGAC
This sequence comes from Wurfbainia villosa, assembly GCA_025175895.1. Classification (NCBI taxonomy): domain Eukaryota; kingdom Viridiplantae; phylum Streptophyta; class Magnoliopsida; order Zingiberales; family Zingiberaceae; genus Wurfbainia; species Wurfbainia villosa. The sequence goes on along the minus strand of CM045986.1, from coordinate 138,993,262 downwards.
GACCGGCCGGCGACCGGTGGCCGGCGACCGAACACCGCCCACCGCCCACCGCCCACTGCCCACCGGTGCCCTTCGGCGATCGGCGACAACCTTATAAGGCTATTTTTGTCATTTTATAATAATATGAATTACATTCCTTATAACAAATATGGATACCAAACAAACGAATGTAATCACTTTTGTAATCAAAGATTATACACCAATCGCTAACCAAACACAGTAATGTAATACACATTACATTACATTACATTACATTACAAACTTGATTACATTACAAGGTTGATTACATTACCCCGTATCAAACGTAGCCAAAGTGTTTTATTATAGTATGATGAAATTGAAATTTAATAGAATTTTAGGAGTATTTTTGTCCTAATTACTAAAATTGAAAGATAATTTTGAAAATAAAAACGTCATTAATCCCATAATCATGATTTATCTTCAATTAAATCAATCTGGAATACTAATTTATCTTTAATTAAATCAGATTGTATCTTCAATTAAATCAATTTGGAATATTGATTTATCTCGTTCGTAAGAACAATCGGAGGAGATCAATTAATGTGATTAATACGATGATTTTATATTTTTTTCAATTAAATCAATTGATCACTCAGTTATATCATTTGCTGGACTCAACTCACACTTGTCAACGTTAATATATGCCCAATAATATACACATAATGTGGTCTGCCTCAATTTTTTATTTTATTTTATTTTATTTTTTATTTTTTATTTATATCCTATATCAAATAGGATTTTTTTTCCCCTATTAATTTGAATGACCAATCAATCCGGTCTCATGATAAACGTCACCGACTGATGAGGCTGAATCAAGATAGTACAGAATCATTATACATTGAAAATCTATACTACACCAGAGAAACGACTATACTGAAATGGAAACATCGAGCATTATCATACACACAACATGCGTTGTTGATGAACTAAATTCACCCTAAAGACGTAAAGGAGAGTCTCAACTTTTTAGATATGCGTACTCATCGTTATTAACTGAGTCAACACTTTGACACGTAAACTATTTGTATCTCCACGTCAAGAAATATACGTATATTTTTAAGTAAAAAATGACTTCATTTTCACAAATAGGAAAATACTTGATATACGAGTAAATGACTCCAAGGCACGCTTGCAAAATGATGTCGGGACCTATCAACAAATCAGAACACACGTTGCCTCATTACATTGGCTTGCAAGTAAAGGAATTCGGTAGCCGGTGGGTCGCGTCTAGAGCCTTGAATTTGAATTGGATATATCCGATTGTTCTTTCCTATTAAATAATTTAAATAAATTAAATTTAAATTTTATTAATTTATCATTTGACGAATCTAAATAGATTAACTCGTATGAATTGTAGATCAAGATTGATCAACCTACGGCATACTTGAGTTGGTCCGTGAATTGAAAAAGTTGAAAGTCCATATTTTTCGTAAAATATTTCTAATTTATCTGTGTATTTATTGTATTAAATGGACTTAATTTAATTTATCATATTCAATTAATAGTAGAAAATAATATTTTTGATTGAACTCTTATTTCTTTCAAATGGAATTACTTTGATATTGTGTGCAAATGACATTTAAAAATAATATTTTTTTTAGAGAAAATGATAGAGTACTTTTTTTTTAAAAAAATCTTTTTGTGTGGCTTGTGGATTGACCCGTTTAATCTACAATCATATCTTAAATTGAATTGAAGATTTCTCAATCCGTTGGGATGACATAGTCAATCCGCTCCAAACCGCTAAATGTTTGATTTATGACGGAGCTTGTAATGATCATTAATGGAGGGACAATTACATTGCCATGGGTTACCATAACTAACAATCGATTCTGAATCTCAAGGGCATAAATCGATCATATCTTGGCAAGTAAATAGCTAGGAAGGTACATGAATTCTTCTGAGCTATGATTTATTTAATTTTTGGTGAATTGCAAGCATTCTTTTTCGAGAATATTCTTTAACGATTTAAGCATCGAAGGAGCTTTGTCAAATATACATAGCACCTTTGATTTGTGTTGTAGGAGCGACCAAGATGGTAGTCATAATATAACATGACCATAGTTGTGTGCCTCTAGCAAGATTAAGCCTAAACAAATTACTCGAGAAGCCTCATCATCCGACGCATAAAGGGGAAATCCTCCTTTCAGGACCCTCTCGTCGGTCCCATAGCGAGGAGAGGGAGTAAATCATAAATAGTCTATGATCTCGTTCGCATTTGTTAGTACAGTGGAGAGGCAAATACCTCCGCATGACTCTTCCATCTAACTCAGAGATCGAATCTTACTTTCTGGCACAAGTCTACACTGTATTAACCAACACATCATCTCCTTAGAGACTAGAGAAGCCTCATCATTGGTGTCGAGTAAGAAGATCAATTAATTGAGATGATCCAAATGGGGTCTAGAGATATGATTTTGTAAGGTGATGCAATCAAGCCGAGGAGATGAAATGAGTATGGTAGTTTTTCGAGTGCATCAATTGAGCCAATTAGACAAGTCGATAGGTCCAAGCAAATAAAAAAAACTAGTCATGCAAGCAAGAATAGCCTTGCAAGAGGAAAGGGATAATAACGATTGCTTTGAGATTGGTGATAACGACGAATCACTACTATCAATTTATTATCAAACCCTCTCTATACTAATGTAGCAAGAGCTGACTTGGGTCGTCTATCAACGAATGCAATCGGTAGAGTGGTATCCTTAGGATCATTTTCATTATTGCTTTGATTTTTTTTAATATAAATGGGGGGTTTGGATTTGAATTTTAACCTACAATTGCAAGGTAATTAAAACTCTAAACTAACATGCAAGTAATTAAAACATGCAACAAATAGAATAATGCATGAATTCAAGTAATAAAAACCGGAAGAGAAATTAAGACAAACACTTAACGTGCACAACAATAAAACTAATATAAATGTAAGGGAAAATTTAACAAACAATTGACATGCATACAAACGTCAATGAATCTAATATAAAGCAAGAAAACAAATGATCTAATCCACCAAGATTTGCCTGATGAATGAACAAGTTCCTTCGGCTAAGTCCAACGGAGCTCGATCGAGACTCTGCAAACTGCAATAGATGTGGGATGACGCAAACTCCTGAATCCTGTAGCTTGATGGATGCTCTGAACTCTTACGGATTAGGTTGAGCTCGAAGAAGCATCGTCGGGGCGGAACTCCTCCTCGGATTCGAAAGAAGAGGTGAACGAGGTGTGGAGATGGAAGAAGTTGCCAGAATCCCTCGATGAAGCGGTTCCTCCTCAAATTCGAAGGAGGAAAATTGATGGAAGGGAGGTGGAGGCGGTTGCTAAGGCTCAAGGGAAGAAGAGATACCCTAGAAAACCCTTACATATCCCTTAAATAGCTGCCCAAATGAAAGTTTTTCACCGCGACACAGTCGTGCCAAAAAGACACGAGCGACCGTGTTGCATTCTACGAAAAAAGCTTTCTGCTGCTGCAGTAATTTTACTGTAACTACAGTACATGCAGTGCCAAATAGGCATGGGCAACCGTGCTTCATTCTGGTATCTTCCCGCGCTGCTACAGTAAAATGCTATAATACTTCCATTTTTTTTTCCTTGTGCATTCCTCGATTTACTCTTAAATGTCCTACAAAATAAAGTATACAACAAATTAGTGTTTAAGATATCAAATTAATATGCATTTGCATTAAAGCTCTAAAATTATCCATATTTGTAAAATATGATAAATATATCGAATTACACATACGAATGAATTAAAACATCGAGGAATGAATGCAAAATATCATGTCAAAATGTGAGTTATCAATTCCCCCACATTTATTCTTGCACGTCTTGTGCAAGTAAACAAAACTAAAAAAATGACTAAAAATGCATTTCCCTAGCAATTCCCAATCATATATAGAAAACCGTGAAAGAAAGTTACCTAGGATCGTCAATTCTCAAAGACTCAAGCAATCATGGACTCAAATCTTATACAAGTTAACAAATAAGGTAACTTCAATCCATTATGAATAAACCAAGAATGACTAAGCCTCACAAGGTAAGTAGTGATTTCTCTCGCTCTCATAAGTATGTAATAGTGGAGTTCACTCGAGCTACTCATGGTTTATGCACTACCATATGTTTGCTTCTCTTCTACTATTCACCACTATTATATACATAAGAATGCACAATCTTTGAAGGTTTATTAGGAATGCAAGGGAAACATGAAATAAAAGTAATGATGAAGTGTATGCAAGAAAAAGAAATGAAAGAGACAAAGAAAATAGTGGAAAATATAGAAATAATGGAATGCTATATAGATGAGTACAAGAAAGCATTGCCCTAATTTTTTTTCTTCCAACCCAATAAACATATAAACAACCCTTATCACATTCTTCAATACAAATCCACTCATGATATATAATAAATCTCTCAATAGTTGTAATAAGAGATGTCAATAACAAAAATACTATCACATAAATAAAAAATGACACAACATGTCAAAATTTATACAATACTTTTTTTTAGTTTCATGGGCACCCAAATGTTTATTTTTTTCAACTTTTTTTTTCACCTTTTTTTTAATCTTTGTTTTCTAACTCTTTTTTTTCAACATGTAGTGCACTTTGCTATGCTCCAATATCAAGCTCAGTTAAAAAGATAAAGAGCATGACTAGCTCATGGTGATCAAGCATAGCTCGCCTATGCTTCCACTAAATTTTCCTGAGCAACTCCTCTCCCCCAAACTTAAATTTTTGTCCATCCTGGACAAAACACTCATCATGGAACATCCAAGTATTCCACATCTAGGAATAGAAATGGAGAAAAAAGAAAAATGTAATGATGAACGACTAGAATATTATTCAATAAGCATGTGGCGACAAAATAAGTAAAGGAAAATAAATGAGATTGCCTTCAAATAATCATGCAAACTTATTATTGTGTAGTCTCGAAAGAATTAAAGCAAGTTCTAGAGTTGCAATAACCACAAGTGCACCACACAAGCAGTAAAAAAAGGCTCAATCCTCACTAGGTAAACAAAAATAATCATCTCAATATATTAATACAAAATCCATCACCAAGTAGTAACCACATACAATCAAATAATCCATTCATGACAACAAATCCCAAAATTTGACAGTCAAATTTAACTAGCTTTCCCGACTTCTAAGAAGATATAAAGGAATACATAGGGAATTTATCTCAAAACCCAACAAGACAAAAACTCAACAAACAAAACATAACAACTAAAACAAAAATGAATGAAGTAAAATAAACGTATATACAAAGAAAAAGAAAGAAAATGAGATGGAGAAAACTCCCCTGAGGTTCTGGCGGTTGAAGAAGATTCAGCAAAAGGAGCTACGCAGGCTGTGGAGTGCTCCGAAAGAAATCCCATCCTGGTGGTTAAAGAAGATTCAGCTTTAACATCCACACCAGGAGTGGAATGGATAGAATGGGGGTGAGCACCTTCATGGTGTGATCATGATAGTTGCATACTACTCCCTCCAATATGATCACCTTCTCATATATTTTCTCCGGTGGTCTGAGGCGATTCAGAAAAAGTGTCCAACCTAGGGGTTGGGTTATTGCATTTGTTGTCAAGGCTTTCATCAACACAATTGTTGGAGACTCTGGCTGTGATTGAAGTGTTCAGTCTGGGGGCCTTCAGCTATCCACCACTTCCATGGAAATCGGCTCGATATCTTCTGAATAATTCTAGTCAGGCTTATCAAGTGGTTGCACAACTGAACATAAAAATTCTATAGGTAATGTCTCCTCACCAACATCATATGTAATAAAACTACAAATAGGAGTAGCTGGCAACTCACCAACACAATCCTCAATAGATTTTTCAGACCCTGCGTCCACTGTAGATATCTTAGTATCAATGACATAAATAGCGTCACAAAGTAGATCCAAGCCACCAGTATCATCATTTATTTCATCTGCCACAGCAGTAACTTCATTAATAAAATCACATCCATCAGTATCCACAATAACATTACTACACAAAGATTCATAAGAGTCCTGTGGAGCGGCTGAATTATAGACACGCCTATCACTCACTCCACAATCCATCTCCCTAAGTGCGTCAATATCCATAGAAATGGTCTCTGACGGAGGCTGAATGAACTCTCGTGCTTGCGTCGATATAATAGATGATGCAATTTGATCAAGCTGGATTTGCAAATTTTGCATCCTTTGTTGTTGCTATTGCTGACTATCGCTTATTTGTTGCTGATGTTATTGCAACAAAGATGTTAGCTACAAAAGATTTTCTAGCGTTCATGCATTTTCTTGACTGGGAGTAAGGGTTTCTTCACTGTAGTCTTGATATATTAGACTCTGATATGCTGGAAAAGGTTAATCATGTTGTTGTTGCTCATTCCCATTATCAAAGCTCTGATGATCAGTCCACTCTGAATTGTTGAATTGAGATTGAGGAATGTTTTGTTGTGTGCTTCCATACTTGAACCTTGAATGATCCATCCAACCATAATTATAGGCATTTGAAAATGATTCATACCTATCCTGTTGTTGAGGTTAGAAGTACTCATGCTGCTCTGAAATTTGCTGGGGCTCATAATACTGAGTTGAAGGATCTCCTCAATCATAACTATAGGAACTAAGAGTTGGATCATATATATCCTGATATTCTCGTGGGTAACTCTGAGGCTTAATAGGAAAAACACTCCATTGTTCACTTTGGTCTGAATAATAAACTTGATTGAATTCTCTAAATTGCTGATAATAAGGATCCATGTTTAAAGAAATTTCCTGTTCTTTCCTGAAATACTAATAAAAAATATCAAAAGACACAAAAAGTATACATGATAAAATACATGGATATACAAGAGAATAAAAAAATGAAGCCCTAAACAAAATATTTGGATTTTTTATTTTTTTTAGAAAAATGGATAAACAATCCTAAGTCTACCAAACATCATTACACTCCCCGACAATTGCACCAAAAATTGATAACAACAAATCACTATGTTAGTGTCAGCCCTTAGTGCCAATTAGGGTTGTAAATGAGTCAAGTCAAGCTAAGCTTTATAGTGTTCAGACTTGTTTGATAAGATAACCAAGCCGAGTCGAGCCAAGCCTAAAATTAACCAAACTATTGAAAAACCTGTTCAAGCTTGGCTTGGTATTTATTTTTTAAGCTTGAGCTTGACTTACGTATTGCTCTTGAGCTTACAATTGGAAGCTCGTCTTGAATATCAGGCTTACAATCAAGATCTAACATGTGATTCACATTTAAATTTGATTTATTTAAATGTTATCAAGCTCTTAAGTCAAACTTGTTTGTTTATTTAAAATTTTACTAATTTAATTCTGGTTTATAAATGAGTATAAATAAGTTCAAAAATAATTTTTAAAAGAGTCTAATCATAAATCGGCTTGTTAATGTTCATGAACACTGTTCATGAACCTTGTTCACGAATCTTGATTCAAGCTTGTTTAAATTTGGCTTATTTAAACGTTATCAAGCTCTTAAGTCAAACTTGTTTATTTATTTAAAATTTTACTAATTTAATCCTGGTTTATAAATGAGTATAATAAGTTCAAAAATAATTTTTAAAAGAGTCTAATCATAAATCAGCTTGTTAATATTCACGAACATTGTTCACGAATACTGTTCACGAACATTAACAAGCCGAACACATATATGTTTAAGCTTATTTATTAATTTACTTTGATGTATATTGAACGAACGTAAACGAGCTCTTACCGAGTCGAACACCAAGCTTATTCATGAATGCTTGGTTCATTTACAACCCTAGTATCAATCATAGGATGATTGATTAAGGATCATATGTATCATACTTCATTAATAAAGGCAAAGTTTAGTTATTATATTCACTTCATACTTATATCAGCTGAATAAATATAATAACGCCCTAGAAGGTAGGTTCTTATCTACAACATATCAATTGGTAGAATTGATTGTGAGAAGCTGTGGAGAACACTATTCTTAAATATTCCTAGTCAAGTATTAATATACAAGGGCAATATTAATGCATTGAGACTAGCATGTAGGTCAATTGATGATTTGATCTCATAGGTCATGAATATGTGATATCACGTTAACATATGAGTATATATTAAAGAATATATACTGAATTGACCCGCCATGAGAAAGTTTTATGGATTATTATATGAGTGTCATAAACTTTCTCATGTGACTATTAGTATGAATAGTCCTTCGACCTGAAATCACTATGGTTTCCTACATAAGAAGTTATGTACTTTGGCATCATCAAACATCACCCGTAACAGGGTGGACTATAAAGGTGATTACTGGGTATTAAACAAATTATGCGGAGGGATGTAAGTGATGTAGATGAGATCTATTCCTGTCATATGACGAGAGTGATATTTTTAGGCCTCTTGATAGAGTAGGACCACGAAATATATGACTATGCTCAAACGAGTCAATATGAGATATTGAGCTCATTTGTTTGAGTGAGTCTACTTGGAGATCAAGAAACACAAAGATTGATAAGAGGATGACACGGACTATGCCTCATTGATCAATCTAGATATCGAGGATAGAAGGATAAGGTCATACAAGATAATAGTCACAGAAAGGTTTTTGTCGGATCTTGACATTTTCATAACTTGGGTAGCAATGATGCATTGCTAGATGTCACTCATTGCTTATGTGTCTAAAGTATCAGAACTCCTTGTCAGGGTCTTCACTTGTCAGGACTCCTCGTCCGGTTCTTCACTTGCCAGGACTCCTCGTCCGGTTCTTCACTTGCCAGGACTCCTCGTCCTCTACCTACAAGGAATTTCCTAAAAATAAATCTCAACCAACCGCGTGAGATAACATATAATTATCACCTTAGTTTAAACCCTTGTCAAACACCAAAACATCATTTTGGGCCTGACTGTACCAACAATCTTCCCCTTTTTGATGTTTGACAACATGATTTAAGTTTAGGTAATGCAATTATAGCACAATATAACATTCTCAGAATTGTACAGAATTTCAGAACTTCATCAAATCATCAAATCAAAATGTGAAATAAGATTTTCATGTCATTTTAAATGAGATATAGATTTGCAATACATTTGACATGAAGGAAATTTGCAATTCATGTTATTCTCAAATGAGATATAGATTTGCAATGAATTTCAAAACTTCTAGAATCTAAAGGTTTAAGATCCCACCTTCAACTTAAACTTCAAGAATCTAAAGGTTTAAGATCCCACCTTCAACTTAAACTCCACCCACTTATCTCTCCCCCTTTGACAAACACGCAAAAAGAGTAATCTATAGTATCCTCCCCCTGAATTATTACCCTTAATTATCCAATGCACCAACAATGTATTTCAACAAAGTAGATATCGGTCGTGCATATATATTGAAAGGCATAGAAAACCAAAAAAAAAATCGACAGAATTTCCTCTAAAAATAGTTGTGATAAAACCTGTTAGCAACATATAAACACACATAGACAATGAAAAAGAACTATCAAACTCATATTAATCAGTGAAACAAACATTCAACATTCAACATCCAATATTCATCAGTCATGCTCATAAACAGATTCACTAAATTTTTAAACAACCATTTAGATAGTTTTCCAGAATTCTAAAAGTTTGATGCACACACAAGACTTGCCAAAACTACACAGCCGACGATGATGGACCCGATGAATCAGTCGCCAAGGAACGTAGGGGACTGAGAATCTCCTGATGTTGGGAAGAAACTTCTGAAAATCACATATCTATCCTGGTCTAAAGCTCCTCGAATCTAGTATCAATCGTCATACTGATCTCCTCGTAATTTGTATTAACTGACTCCACGAACTCAGCATAGTCGCTGTGTAGGCTCTCTAGCTTCTCAGATACGGAAGAATAAGGTTCGTCAGCTAGGGCTAGATGTGCTTCTTCTTCTCCTTCTTCTTCTACTCCCATATTCCACCTTTCACCAGCCTGGTGTCCATCAGCCCACTCAACACTCCTACCTACTTGGGACATGCCGACCAATGAAAAATTTCTCCATTTCATGAAATCGAAGTCCGTCATTTGCTTAATCTTGCCCCTGCTTGTGTTGATGCCTATGGATTCTAGCCAAAAGGTGATGATATGTCCAAAAGGCACGTAAATTTTTTTTTGGATAGGAACTGTGAAGTGGATGATGCAGAGAAAGATGTTTAATGCAACGTTAAAGTCTAGATGATTCTTTAGGAGATGCAAGGTGAGTAAATGATGTGGTCTGACTTTAGCTTGCCCTCGAGTGATAATGGGAAGGATGCAACCTACGATGACCTTATATAGGACATTATTGGGGGCACCTACGATGACTTTAGCTTATATAGGACAATCAAAGCTCATTTGTAAAGTGTTTTTACTTGTATTTTAATTTGCTTAGTATAATTGATTGTATTTCTTATTATTGTAAGAACTTGTACAAGGTTTCTCCACCTCCAGTGTCATACCGAGAAGGAGACGTTCATAGTGAGGGTAGATCACTAGAGCACCACCGTAGAGTAGGAATCCTAGTTCTGAACCACGTAAAATATCATGTTGTGATTGTGTTGCTTTTGTGTTTATTTGTACTTGTATATTTTGTATTTCACTGCATATTAACATTTTGTAGACAAGTAATCACGATCGAAGCACAAAATTGAAGAAATATTATTCACCCCCTCTACTGCATACAAATTGGTCCAAACATCTTCATGATGTATTGTATGCTACAGAGATTCGACGAAATCTCATTTATGTTTGTTGTTTAGACCAACTAGGCTATAATATTTTTATTAGAAACTCTAATGTTTCCATTTCGTATGACAATACTCTAATATGTTCTGGTATAGTACATGAGGGGCTTCATGCACTTAACTTAATTTCATTTCATGAATTTTATCCTGCTTAATTCTACTATTGTCTTTGCATTTAATAATGTAGTGGATGATGTGAATGTATGACATAGTAGACTTGGCTACATAGGGCAAGAGAGAATGGGTCGGTTAGCATCAAGTGGCATGTTAGGTCAGCTAACCAAGGTCGAGTTGCCCTTGTGTGAGTTTTACCTAGCAGAGAAAATATATGAGAAAACCATTTGAAAAAGCATTGAGAGCTAGGATTCCATTGCAGTCGATTCATTCCGACATTTACGGACCCATGAATGTGAGAGCACGAAATGAAGCCACATATTTTATTACATTTATAGATGATTATATGCGCTTTAGTTATGTCTACCTGATCTCGCACAAGTCTAAGACACTAGAGTGCTTCAGGAGGTTTATTAGCGTGACTGAAAATTAGCTAGACCTGAGAGTGAAAGCTCTCATAACCGATCGGGGGCACGAGTATCTATTTGAGTAGTTTAAAGAGCTCCATTTTGAAAAAGACATTACAAGACAGCTGACTATTCCTGCTACTCCTTAGCAGAACGAAGTTGTCGAGAGAAGGAATAAGACTCTTTTGAAAATGGTGAGGTTTATGATGGATCAGACCAATTTACCTATCTCCCATTAGGGAGATGCATTATTGACTATTGCTTATGTCCTTAATCGTGTTCCAACGAAGTTTGTAATCAGCACCCCATATGAGCTTTGGACAGGAAGGTAGCCTATCCTTAGTCATTTGAAGTCATGGGGTTGTGCCGCATATGTTAATGATTCCTCGCACAAGTATGATAATTTAGGCCCATGAGGAAAGAAGAGTATCTTTATCAAAGGATATGTGTTTCTAGGAGAACATATGGATGACACAGTCACAGAGATTGAGTCTTGTGATGCCATATTTCTCTAGCTTGATTTTCCTAAGAGAGGAGAAATCGATCAAGATTTCACCTTCTATGAGATGGAAGAGCCTAGTGGCTCAATGGATCCTAACGGTGGCATTCAAAACCCTAAAGTGGATCTTGGTCTCAGTGGGATGGTCCATTTGAAGGTGTGGAGACTCTCTCTCCTCATTGGAGTAGTCGGGGAAATGTACCTTGTCGTCATTTCCCGATTGAGAATGAGATACTCATTGTGACTCTAGAGGATGAGAAATATCTGAGGACTCTGAGAGAGGCCCTCGAGGGTTCTATAAAAGAGTAAGGGTTTAAGGCCATACAGGAAGAAATGAAATCAATGAAAATCAATGAGATATGGGACCTAGTTGACTTACCTGAGAATAGAAAGACCATTGAGAACAAGTGGATTCTCAAAATCAAGAGAAAGATCGATGGATCGATCGAGAGGTATAAGACTCGTCTAGTAGTTAAGGGTTACACACTGACAAAGGGTATTGACTAGAGGAGACCTTCTCTCCAGTAGTCAAGTTTACTTCAATCCGTTTACTTTTAATGATTATCATGAGTTTAGTATAGAGTTACATCAGATGGACGTGAAGATTGCCTTCCTCAATGGAAGTTTGGATGAAGAGATATACATGGAACAACCTATTGGGTATGTTCTAGTAGGTCAAGAAGATAAGATCTGTTGACTTCGGAAGTCAATATATGAACTAAAGTAATCATCTAGGCGATTGTACCTAAGATTTCACGAGGAGGTGATATCTTATGATTTTACAATGGTCGAGGAGGATCATTGTGTCTATCTAATAAGATCAAATAACTCATTTGTGATTATTTCATTATATGTGAATGACATAATATTGGCTGGGAATAATATTGAGTATTTGATAACCATTAAAACATGGTTATCATCCACTTTCGACATGAAAGACATGGGTGAAGCTAAGTTGATCCTTAGAGTATATATCTAGAGGGATCGCTCGAGAAGATTTATGACTCTTTCATAAGAGACCTATATTAAGAAAATTATTGAGCATTTTGGGATGAGTGATTGTAATCTCATAGATACTCCAATCGCTAAAGATGAAAGTCTTAGTTTGATGATGTGCCCTAAAACCCAGGAAGAAATAAGGAAAATGAGTAAAGATTCTTATTCAAGTACAGTTGGAAGTTTGATGTATACAATGATGTGTACATGACTGGACATATTATATAGTCGATCTGGTATGTAAATATCAAGTAAATCCTAGAAGGGGAGACTGAAGAGCAGTGAAAAGGATTTTTTTAATATCTTATAAGAACTATATATTTCTCTTTCTATTATAGAGGAGGTGATTTGCGACTAGTGGGATATTCAGATATCAATTAGGAAGGTGATCTGGATAAACATAAATCAACATCAGATTTCGTATTCTTGCTCAATGGCGGGGCCATCTCTTGAAGTAGTAAGAAGCAAACCTGTGTTACTCTATTTACAATGGAGGCTAATTTTGTGGCATGTTCAATAGTAGTTTAGGAGAGTGTTTGACTCTGGAGATTATTGTATCACTTAGGGATTGTAACAGATATTGTGAGGCCAGTAATGATTTATTGTGATAATCAGGCCACTATCGCTTACAATCGGGACCTTAAATTTTATAGTAGAACCAAACACATAGATGTCATACGTCATTATGTGAGAGACATCATTGAGAAGAATGAAGTGACTATCAAGTACATTTCAACACACAACATGGTGACAGAGACTCCTTTGTGGAACATAGATGAAGGTCTTAGTTTGATGATGTGCTCTCAAACCCAGGAAGAAATAAGGGAAATGAGTAAAGTATCTTATTCGAGTGCAGTTGGAAGTTTGATGTATGCAATGATGTGTACACGACTGAACATATTATACAGTCAGTTTGGTATGTAAATATCTAGCAAATCCTAGAAGAGGAGATTGAAGAGCAGTGAAAAGAATTTTTTTCAATATCTTATAGAACTACAAACTTCTCTTTCTATTATGGAGGAGGTGATTTGCGACTAGTGGGATATTCAGATGTCAATTGGGGAGGTGATCTGGATAAACATAAATCAACATCAAATTTTGTATTCTTGCTCAATGGCGGGGTCATCTCTTGAAGCAGTAAGAAGTAAACTTGTGTTGCTCTATTTATGATGGAGGCTGAGTTTGTGGCATGTTCAGTAGTAGTTCAGAAGAGTATTTGACTACGGAGACTATTGGATCACTTAGGGATTGTAGCAGATAGTGGGAGGGCAGTAATGATTTATTGTGATAATTAGGACGCTATCGCTTATAGTCGGGACCTTAAATTTCATAGTAGAACCAAACACATAGATACCATATGTCATTATGTGAGAGACTGTTAGTTATAGCCCTAGAGCCAATCATGTGATGGTTGAAAAGGGAACATTTTGTATCATATTCAATAAAGGCAAAGGATTGGTTATTATATTTACATCTTGCTTGTGCCAGCTAAATTAAATATAATAATGCCCTAGAAAAGTAGGTTCTTATCTACAGCACATCAATTGGCAGAATTGATTATGAGAGACTGTAGAGAACACTTTCCTAAATGTTCCTAGTCAAGTATTAATATGCAAGGGCAATATTAATACATAAAGACTAGCATGTAGGTCAATTGATGACTTGATCTCACAAGTCATGGATATATGATATCAAGTTGACACATGGGTATATATTAGAGAATATATCTTGACCCGCCATGAGAAAGTTTCATGGATCGTTATATGAGTGTCATAAACTTTCTCATGTGACTATTGGTATGAATAGTCCTCGAACCTGAAGTCACTACGGTTCCCTACATAAGGAATTATGTACTTTGGTATCGTCAAACGTCACCCGTAATAGGGTGGACCATAAAGGCGATTACTGGGTATATAACAAATTATGCGGAGGGATGTGAGTGATGTAGATGGGATCTATCCCTCTCATATGACGAGAGTGATATCGGTGGGCCCCTTGATTGAGTAGAACTACTAAAACGCATGACCATGCTCAAATGAGTCAATATAAGATATTGAGCTCATTTGTTTGAGTTAGTTTACTCAGGGATCAAGAAACACATAGATTGATCGAGGATGACACGGTCTATGCCTCATTGGTCAATCTGATATCAAGGATAGAAGGACACGGTCATACATTATAGTAGTCACCGGAAAAGGTTAGTCGGATCTTGACTTATTTCATAACTTGGGTAGCAATGATGTATTGCTAGATGTCGCTCATTGCTTGTGTATCTAAAGAGTTTAGATCCACCGCCAAGCGTTATGAGAGCCTATAGAAGGTCACACACAGCATGATGATTAGAAGAATTAGTGCATTCTAGTTTGACTAGAATAATTTGGGAATAAGCTTAAGTACAAAATGGTTTTTGGACTTTAAGCTTAATGAGAATTTTAGCTTATTGATTTAATGAGATTAATTCAATATGTTACCTTATTGATTTAATGAGATTAATTCAATATGATAACATAAGCTTATTGAATTAATAAGATTAATTCAACATGCATGAATGCCACACAAGCATGCCACATAAGCATGCCACCTAAGCTAGATAAGGTGGGCTTATTGAATTAATAAGATTAATTCAACATGCATGAATACCACACAATCATGCCACATAATCATGCCACCTAAGCTAGATAAGGTGGAAGGAGACAAAGTGGTTTTTATCTCCATAAAGTGGCCGGCCAAACAAGGTGTCTCAATGCAATGGATTGCATTGAATGGTAGGAGGTGAAAGGGTTTTTCCAACCCTATAAAAGACTCCATGGAGTGGCCGGCCAAAGTGTGATTGTGGTTGTGTGAGATCTTGAGAGCTTGGTGGAAGCTTTGGTTGTGTGGTTTTGTGAGTGTAGGCTAGCAAGAAGAGTAGTCTTCTTCTTCCCTTCTCTTTTTCCCTAGCTTCCTCTCCTTTAGGGACTTCTCTAGCAAGAAGTAAAGGAGAGCCCTTCTAGTTTTTCTTTTGTGAGACAAGAGCTTGCTCGTGTGGATACGTATAAAGGCACGGACATTTGAACGTGCTAAAGATCCAACAAACCAAAAGGAAAAGCGGGATTAACAAGGGCACGCAGCAAAGGTAATCCTCTCCTATAAGATAGGTTTGGTTTTAGAGAAATTTATTTTGTACGAGGTTTTCTTTTGCAAGGATCACTAGGAAGGGATCCTAACTTTTCCGTTGCGCATATGCTATTTGGCATAAAGAATTCCCTACAGTGGTATCATAGCCACTTGCGAAAGATCGTATAAAAATAGTTTTTCTCTATTTTATATATGATATAGAAGTAGGATGAATTTTATTATGAGTTGATAATTGCATTAGCAAATTTTCAAACATAATAAAATATCCGATGTCTTTTAAAAAGTTAAAATTGACATGGTGCATGGTTATGGCCTAGTCTCAAAAAGTTTGTGATTGTGTGTTGTAATTCTTAATACGGCCTGCGTGTCATGCCTTTCTCCTAAAATTCTTGTTGTAAAATTAGCTTTAGACTCGAATGTAACTCGAGTATTTCTCCTTTTGTAATATACAACAAAGATGGAGGGTCCATTGGAAGATAATGTTACAAGGAGGAAGTCAACAACACAAGACAACCAAAAGGAAGCACTTGGGAGAAGATGCTATCCCTAGGTTGACCAATCAATCTTCTCATTGGCTTGAGAAGATTGTAGAATAAGGGCCATAACCATGACACACTTAGTTTAGCTTGTATGTGATGCATGTTAATTTAGCTTATATGTGATGTATGCTAATATGTATGTGATGCATGTTTAAGTTTATATCTTAATAAGTCAAATACGATATGCCTACCAAAGTTTGGTACTCACTACTTCCTCGATCATTTGTTATTGGGTTTGCCAAAGCAAAGCAATGCATTTTATCTTGGAAGAGTGCGAGTGGACAATCGTGATGTCCCGCTATCAAACTTGGTTAAGACTTAATTAAGTTTTTCTTAATTAGTTAAGAAAGTAGAGGCATATATTAGCTTTGAACATAAGTTTTAAAATTAGTTTTGTGTGATTTCCGAACATCAGCTTTGTCTTAGAAGTGGTCGTTGCTCCGATATCCAAGAAGGCCTCTGTGCCTCGCCACAGCCTGGAAGCTGGTATAGGAATAAGCACTAAACTAATCTAAACTTAACCAAAGCTATTAAAGAGTTACATCAGATGTAATTGGCAAAAGATTGCCTACCTAATCATACTACGTCTTGGGCGATTAGCCAAAGCTAACTCAAGACGAATTATGATGTGGATCTTTATCCCATATAAATTTATAGCTAAATAGTAGCTAATGATGTAAGCGAAAAATGTTTGCCTACATCAATGATTAGCTCATATCAAAGCTATGAGAATTTAGTGGGAGCCTCATTTAATTAAAGGCCTAATTAAATGACTTAGGTATGATACTTAATTTTGCATTTTATTGTTGTAGATCACCATGTCATCTAACACGACACACCCCCTCAACTTGCGATCTGTCCTTGAGAAGGACAAGCTCAATGGAGCGAACTTTCTTGACTGGTATAGGAACTTGAGGATTATCCTCAAGCAAGAACGCAAACTGTATGTCCTAGAGCAGTCTACCACGAAATACACGCCCTGCGGCCACTCGTCTTTGAAAAAGATGCTTATAAGAAGCATCAGATGGCGCATTAGATGTGTCATGCCTTATGCTTGCAACCATGAACTCGAGCTTGAAGCAACATGAGAACATGGATGCCTATGATATGGTTGAGCATTTGAAACAACTATATCAAGGACAAGCCAGGCACGAGCGTTTTGAAGTGTCTAAGGCTCTTTTTGCATGCAAGATGCAAGAAGGAACACCTGTAGGAACTCACGTACTTAAAATGATTGGGTACGTTGAGAACCTTGAAAGACTAGGTTTTCCACTGAGCCAAGAATTGGCAACCGATGTTATCCTGCAATCGTTGCCGGAAGCATATAATCAATTCGTCATGAATTATAACATGAATGAAATTGATAAACCTTTGCCTGAGATTCTCAGCATGTTAGTAACGTACTAATGGTCAAGAAGGGCAAAGGTAAGCGCAAAGGCAAGGGTAAGACCCAAGCCAAAGGCAAGGCCAATTCATCCACTTCAAAGGGTAAAGGTAAAGTACCTAAGGAAAGGGAATGTTTCCATTGCGGTGAGCTGACAATCGACACCTTGAGGAAGTAAAGCATAAAATAAGTGGGACTTCTGCCTCAGGTATACACGTTATAGAAGTTAATCTATCTATTTCTTCTTCATGGGTATTAGATACCGGATGTGCATCTCACATTGGTACTCATGTGCAGGTGAGAAATAGTAGACTAATGGCAAAGGCGAAGTGGACCTACGAGTAGGCAATGGCGCAAAGTTCTTTCTTGTAGTTTGTAGGAACATATTCCTTGTCTTTGCCCATGGGCTTATCTTAGAACTAGAGGAGTGCTTATATGTACTGCATTAACAAAGAACATAATTTACGTATCTTGTTTAGACAAGAAAAACTTTTCTTTTATAATAAAGGACAAATGTTGTTCCATTTATTTAAATGAAATGTTCTATTGTAATGCACCACTTATGAATGGTCTCTATGTTCTAGATTTAGAAAACCCAATATATAACGTAAATACCAAACGGTTCAAATCGAATGATTTGAACCAAACATATCTACAACGCTTTAGGTCACATAAATGAAAACACATATCCCAACTCCATAAAGATGGATTATTGGACTCATTTGATTTTGAATCATATGAGGTATGTGAATCTTGTCTTTTAGGAAAGATGACTAAAACTCCATTTAGTGGACATGGCGAGAGAGCGACGGACTTGTTAGGACTCATACATACTGATGTATGTGGCCCTTTCAATGTCGAAGCCAGAGGAGGCTATAAATACTTTATTACTTTCCGATGATATGAGTAGATTGGCTACTTATATTTGATGAGACATAAGTCGAGAATCCTTTGAAAATTCAAAGCATTCAAGAATGAAGTACAAAACCAACTTGGTAAGCGTGTTAAGCTACTTGATCGGATCGAGGTGGTGAATACCTTAGTCAAGAGTTTCGTGATCACTAGTGAGTGTGGGATAATATCCCAACTCACTCCACCAAACACCACAATGGAATGGTGTATCTGAGAGGAGAAATCGTACTCTATTAGATATGGTACGATCAATGATGAGCCAGACTGATCTACCTACTTCCTTTTGGGGACTAGCTCTAGAGACAGTCGCTTTCACACTTAATCGCGTCCCATCAAAAGCCGTAGAAAAGACACCATATACGATATGGACTGGGAAGAGTCCCAAAATGTCTTTTATAAAGATTTGGGGTTGTGAATCTTATGTTAGACGTCAAGTCTCAGATAAACTAGGACCCAAATCAGATAAGTGTTATTTTGTAGGATATCCCAAGGAAACTAAGGGATATTACTTTTACAATCCCACACTTGGCAAGGTGTTTGTTGCCAGAAATGTTGTCTTTCTAGAAAGAGAATTTATTTCTAGAAAAACTAGTGGGAGTAAAATTCATCTTGAAGAAGTTCAAGATGACGATAACACTAAGGCTTCGATGGAAAATGAACAGGAACCACAAAGTGTTGTGGATGAGGAAAGTGTTGCCCAAAGAGTTGTGGAGCAGACACCTGTTCAAGTAGACCAACCTCTTTGTAGATCTGATAGGATCCGTCGACCGAGAGATATTCTTTTCTCTTGGTACAAAGTGGTGAGGTATTGCTTGTCGATCTTGGCGAGCCTACATCCTATCAGAAGCTATGATGAGCCCAGTTAGAAATGGCTAGAGGCCATGAGATCCGAAATGGAATCCATGTACACTAACCAAGTATGGACTTTGGTTGATCCACCTGAAGGGGTAAAACCCATTGGGTGTAAGTGGGTCTTTAAAGTAAAGACTGACATGGATGATAATAAGCATACCTATAAAGGTAGATTGGTGGCTAAAGGATTCAAACAAATTCATGGTATTGACTATGATGAAACCTTTTCACCAGTTGCGATGCTTAAATCCATTCGGATCATACTTGCTATCATGCCTACCACGATTATGAGATCTGGCGGATGGATGTCAAAAGCTTTTCGAATGGAAAGCTACTCGAGGATGTGTACATGACACGGCTGAGGGTTTTGAAGATCCAAAGCATCCTGGAAAGGTATCTGAACTGCAAAGGTCCATTTATGGACTAAAGCAAGCCTCTCGAAGCTGGAATCTTCGATTCGATGATGCAATCAAGGAGTTTGGTTTCATCAAGAATGAAGATGAACCTTGTGTCTACAAGAGAAATAGTGGGAGCACAGTTGTATTTCTTGTCTTGTATGTAGATGACATACTTCTCATCGGAAATGATATTCCCTCACTCCGATCTGTGAAGATGTGGTTAGGAATTGTTTCTCGATGAAAGACTTAGGTGAAGCCGCCTATATTCTAGGCATCAAGATCTATAGAGATAGATCTAAAAGATTACTTGGCCTAAGTCGAAGTACATTGATAAAGTGCTAGATCGTTTGCTATGCAAAATTCCAAGAAAGGATTTACGCCTTTATCACATGGTGTGAGTCTTTGAAGACTCAATGTCCCTCTTCTAAGGAGAGAGAGATCGCATGGATAAGATCCCATGCACGCCATAGGGTCTATCATGCGCCATGCTTTGTACTGTCGACGGCGTCTGATGCTTTGAGCATGGCGAGTAGATACCGATCGGATCTAGGTGAAAGTCATCTGGATAGCGATCGAAAATATTCTTAAATACTTACGAAGAACGAAAGAATATTTTCTGATATTTGGAAGGCAATGAGGAGCTAAGAAGGGTTACATGATGCAAGCTTCCAAAGCGGACAAGGATGATTATAGATCGCATCGAGTGCGTGTTTTGCACGAATGGTGGAGCCGTGTGGTGGAAGAGTTCAAGGCGACCACGATTCTTGATTCTACAGCGAAGCCGAGTATATTGCTGCGTCGATCACGTGAAAGGAGGTGTTTGGCTCATGCAAGTTCATCGATGAACTTGGGGTAGTTCCTAAGCATTACAGATCCAATAGACTATCTATTGTGACAACAATGGGGCTATTGCGACAGCTAAGGAACCTCGATCACATCGGCGGACCAAACACATCTGCGGCGCTTCCATCTCATTCGAGAGATCATCGATAGAGGAGATGTGAGGATATGCAGAGTACCGACAGAAGCTAACATCGCAGATCCATTGACCAAGGCTTTGGCACAGAGGAAGCATGATGGTCACACTAGGTCACTAGGTATTAGATATCATAGTGATTGGTACTAGTGCTAGTGGGAGATTGTTAGTTATAGCCCTAGAGCCAATCATGTGATGGTTGAAAAGGGAACATTTTGTATCATATTCAATAAAGGCAAAGGATTGGTTATTATATTTACATCTTGCTTGTGCTAATTTAAATATAATAATGCCCTAGAAAAGTAGGTTCTTATCTACAGCACATCAATTGGCAGAATTGATTATGAGAGGCTGTAGAGAACACTTTCCTAAATGTTCCAAGTCAAGTATTAATATGCAAGGGCAATATTAATACATAAAGACTAGCATGTAGGTCAATTGATGACTTGATCTCACAAGTCATGGATATATGATATCAAGTTGACACATGGGTATATATTAGAGAATATATCTTTTGAAAGTTTCATGGATCGTTATATGAGTGTCATAAACTTTCTCATGTGACTATTGGTATGAATAGTCCTCGAACCTGAAGTCACTACGGTTCCCTACATAAGGAATTATGTACTTTGGTATCGTCAAACGTCACCCGTAACAGGGTGGACCATAAAGGCGATTACTGGGTATATAACAAATTATGCGGAGAGATGTGAGTGATGTAGATGAGATCTATCCCTCTCATATGACGAGAGTGATATCGGTGGGCCCCTTGATTGAGTAGAACTACTAAAACGCATGGCCATGCTCAAATGAGTCAATATGAGATATTGAGCTCATTTGTTTGAGTTAGTTTACTCAGGGATCAAGAAACACATAGATTGATCGAGGATGACACGGTCTATGCCTCATTGGTCAATCTGATATCAAGGATAGAAGGACACGGTCATACATTATAGTAGTCACGGAAAGGTTAGTCGGATCTTGACTTATTTCATAACTTGGGTAGCAATGATGTATTGCTAGATGCCGCTCATTGCTTGTGTATCTAAAAGAGTTTAGATCCACTGCCAACGTTATGAGAGCCTATAGGGTCACACACAAAGAGCATGATGATGAGAAGAATTAGTGCATTCTAGTTTGACTAGAATAATTTGGGAATAAGCTTAAGTACAAAATGGTTTTTGGACTTTAAGCTTAATGAGAATTTTAGCTTATTGATTTAATGAGATTAATTCAATATGTTACCTTATTTATTTAATGAGATTAATTCAATATGATAACATAAGCTTATTGAATTAATAAGATTAATTCAACATGCATGAATGCCACACAAGCATGCCACATAAGCATGCCACCTAAGCTAGATAAGGTGGGCTTATTGAATTAATAAGATTAATTCAACATGCATAAATGCCACACAATCATGCCACATAATCATGCCACCTAAGCTAGATAAGGTGGAAGGAGACAAAGTGGTTTTTGTCTCCTTAAAGTGGCCGGCCAAACAAGGTGTCTCAATGCAATGGATTGCATTGAATGGTAGGAGGTGAAAGGGTTTTTCCAACCCTATAAAAGACTCCATGGAGTGGCCGGCCAAAGTGTGATTGTGGTTGTGTGAGAGCTTGAGAGCTTGGTGGAAGCTTTGGTTGTGTGGTTTTGTGAGTGTAGGCTAGCAAGAAGAGTAGTCTTCTTCTTCCCTTCTCTTTTTCCCTAGCTTCCTCTCCTTTAGGGACTTCTCTAGCAAGAAGTAAAGGAGAGCCCTTCTAGTTTTTCTTTTGTGAGACAAGAGCTTGCTCGTGTGGATACGTATAAAGGCACGGACATTTGAACGTGCTAAAGATCCAACAAACCAAAAGGAAAAGCGGGATTAACAAGGGCACGCAACAAAGGTAATCCTCTCCTATAAGATAGGTTTGGTTTTAGAGAAATTTATTTTGTACGAGATTTTCTTTCGCAAGGATCACTAGGAAGGGATCCTAACTTTTCCGTTGCGCATATGCTATTTGGCATAAAGAATTCCCTACAGAGACATCATTGAGAAGAATGAAGTGACTATCAAGTATATTTCAACACATAACATGTTGACAAACCTATCATTAGAGACTCCTTTGTGGAACATAGAGAGTCATTGGATTTGAGTATTTTATAAAATTTCTCAACTTGTACTTTATTAACAATAAATGCTTAATGAAATATATAACTTCTTGTGCGTTATTTGGTCACACTAATATTTTAAGTAATACATTAGTTATATATATGTTATGAGGTATAGTAGATATATTAGACAGACAAGCTCAACTCTCTCACATGAGTGACCACCTCCAAGAGTGGAGATAAGACGATTTCTAGCTGTAAGAGATTTGAGAGTAACCCTATTAAAACTCAAGTCGTCTTGATATATATTCAGGATGAGGTCATGTGTGACATAACTGACATTGACGTAGTCACATCCATGTAGCTTGTAAGTAGCCAAGTTTAAGATCTCATATATCACTTGCAATTTGTGATATTATCTATAAGATACTCTCTCTGAATCTCTAGATAGAGCCTTATGTGTAGACTGAGTTCCATACTTGCACAATGTTAGAGAAATCTGATATATGCCCTTATGAAAAATGAGGAATAATACTATGACACGTGTTTTATACTGCGTGTGATAAATTGACTAGGGAAAGCGGGAGCTATATTGTAGGGAAATTCCGGATCATGACATTCATAATATCGCAGGCGAATACTTCGCACAACCGCAGTGAAAACAAAAATAAACCGGATCCCTCCAGAGATCCATACAAAATATATAAGTCATAGTGGTATCAGAGCCACTTGCAAAACATATATTTCATTATGATGATTTATATGTAATATAAATTTAGATTTTCGTGTTTTCTATGAGATATAAAATATGTGCATTATAGGTACACGAATTTTAGGCTTAGTATGTTGATAAAGGGCAAAAACTATGTTGAACACGGGACGCTCTGGAAACGAGGGTCTTGGGTTCATATTGATGGACAAAGGGCAGCAACTCAATTCAAGGAGTTGGGTTGAAAATAAAATTTTACTTCGGGGGTGTTGCCCCCTGAGGCCCCGCAAGGGGTGCTGCCCCTTGACCTTGCATGCTAACCGGCTAGCAGGACCACCGTAGCATTGCGGCTTATCGGCGAAGCGGCTTAAAATTCATGTGTGTATTCATAATAAAGTTTATAAAAAAAATTACATCATTATGAATGATATGATGCATGGTGCATGGTTACGGCCTAGGACTCAATGTGATTGTGGTTGTGTGTTGTATGTGCATGTTGTAATTCATAATATGACCTGCGTGTTGTGTCTTCATCTCTATTTTCCTAGTTGTAAAATAGACTTAGACTCGAATGAAACTCGAGTGTTCTTATTTTATAATGTACTAAATAAAGAAATGAAAAGTCCATTGAAGGTTGAAGTTACAAGGAGGATGCTGATAACACAGGATGACCGAAGGAAGCACTTGGAGAAGATGTCATCCCTAGGTTATCCATTCGCTCTTCTCATTGGCTTGAGAAGATCATAGATTCGGGCCATAACCATGTCACGTTTAAAGTTATATGTTGATATATATTATGCTTGCATGTGATGCTTGTATGTGATGCATACGTAGTTAGTTGTCACAAAATTAAGTCACTTATCATATGCCTACCAAAGTTTAATACTTACTATTACCTTGTTCAATCATAGCGCGTTTGCCAAAGCAAAGTGACTCAATTTACCTTGGTAAAGTACGACAGGGCAATCGTGATGTCCACCTATGAAACTTTGGGTTTGACTTAACTAAGCTCTCTCAATTAGATTGATGAACTTAGAGGCATAGCTCATACGAGATATCTACCTACATTATACAAATCTTGGGCGATTAGCCAAAGCTAACTCAAGATGAGTAGTAATTTAGAAGGATATCTCATTCGATGAGCACTATGAACAAATAATGTTGTTCATATAGATATACAAGAGTTATATTAGATCTAATTGGTACGAGTTACTTACCTAACTTATACGCGTCTTGAGCGATTAGCCAAAGCTAACTCAAGATTCGGTATAATATGGATCTTGTCCCACTTTGTGACCAGTGGGAGAATCATTTAGTTAAAGACCTAATTAAATGATAGAAATATGATACATGTCTGCATTTTTGTATTATAGATCACCATATCGTCAAATACGTCGAACACACTCTCTCTGCGATCTGTCCTTGATAAGAACAAGCTCACTGGAGCTAACTTCCTGGACTGGTACAGAAACTTGAGGATAGTCCTCAAGCAAGAACGCAAACTATATGTCCTAGAGTAGTCCATTCTTGAACCACCCGCACCTACGACCACTCGTGCTGACAAGGATGCTTATAAGAAGCATCAAGATGACGCATTGATGTGCCATTCCTTATACTTGTCACCATGAACTCTGAGCTTCAAAAGCAACATGAGAACATGAATGCCTATGGTATGGTTGAGCATTTAAAACAACTATATCTAGGACAAGCAAGGCACGAGTGATACGAAGTATCAAAGGCCTTGTTTCAATGCAAGATGCAAGAGGAAACTTCTGTAGGCACTCATGTACTCAAGATGATTGGGTACGTTGAGAACCTACAGAGATTGAGATTTCCATTGGGCCAAGAGCTGACCACTGACCTTGTTCTGCAATCACTGCCAAAAGGTTACAGTCAATTTGTCATGAACTATAACATGAATGAAATTGACAAGACTTTACCTGAGTTGTTGAGCATGTTACGAACTGCCGAACTCAACCTTAAGAAGGCAAATCCTAGCACCATTTTGATGGTGAACAAGAACAAAGGCAAAGGAAAGCAGAAGTCTAAAGGTAAGGGTAAGACCCAGCCAAAGGCAAAGGCAAGGCAAATGCATTGAAACCCAAAGGAGGGGTGTCTAAGAAAGGGGAATGTTTCCACTACGGTGAGACCGGACATTGGAAGAGAAACTGCAATCTATACCTGGAAGAGGTGAAAAAGAAGAGAAGTGACACTTCTGCCTCAGGTATATATGTTATAGAAGTCAATTTATCTATCTCGTCTTCTTGGGTATTAGATATCGGCTGTGCTTCTCACATTTGTACCAATGTGCAGGGCCTGCGAAAGACTAGATCATTGACGAAGGGCGAAGTGGACCTATGGGTAGGCAATGGAGCAAAGGTTGCCACCATCGCTGTAGGGATATATTCTTTATCTTTGCCCACTGGGCTTATCTTAGAACTGAAGGACTATTGTTATGTGCCTGTCTTAACGAAAAACATTATCTCTGTTTCTTGTTTAGACAAGAAAGGTTTCTCTTTTGTAATAAAGGACAACGTTGTTCTGTTTATTTACATGATATGTTTTATTGTAGTGCACATATTGTGAATGGTCTCTATCTTCTAGATCTTGAAACCCCAGTCTATAACATAAATACCAAACAGTTCAAATCTAATGATCTAAACCAAACATATCTCTAGCATTGTCGCCTGGGTCACGTAAATGAGAGTCACATATCCTAGCTCCATAAGGATGGATTACCGGACTCATTTAATTTTGAATCATATGAGACATGCGAATCTTGTCTTCTAGGCAAGATGACCAAAACTTCATTTAGTGGACATGGCGAATGAGCTACTGATTTGTTAGAACTCATACATACTAATGTATGTGGGTCTTTCAATGTAGCATCTAGAGGAGGCTATCAGTACTTCATTACTTTTACTGATGATTTTAGTAGATATGAATATGTGTATCTTATGAGACACAAATCTAAATCCTTTGAAAAGTTCAAAGAATTCAAGAATGAAGTACAAAACCAACTTGGTAAGAGTATTAAAGTGCTTCGATCAGATTGAGGTGGAGAATACCTTAGTCAAGCTTTTTGTGACTATCTCATTGAGTTTGAGATTAGATCTCAACTCACTCCACCTGGAACACCACAGTGGAATGGTGTATCAGAAAGGAGAAATTGTACATTATTAGATATGGTACGATCAATGATGAGTCACACAAATCTTCCTTCTTTCTTCTGGGGATACGCTTTAGAGACGGCTGCTTTCACACTTAATCGCATCTCATCTAAGACAGTCATAAAGACACCATATACGATATGAATTGGGAAGAGTCCTAAGATGTCTTTTATGAAGATGTGGGGATGTGAGGCTTATGTTCGACGTCAAGTCTCCGACAAACTAAGCCCCAAATCAGACAAGTGCTACTTTGTAGGATATCCTAAGGAAACGAAAGGATATTACTTCTATAATCCCACACAAGGCAAAGTGTTTGTCGCTAGAAATAGAGTATTTATAGAAAGAGTTCATCTCTAGAAGAACTAGTGGGAGTAAAGTACATCTTGAAGAAACTCAAGATAAAGATAGCACTGAGATAGAAATTGAACAGGCATCATAAAGTATTATGGATGATGAGATTGTTGCACAAGAAGTTGTGGAGCAACAACCTATTCAAGTAGACCAACCTCTTTGCAGGTCTGATAGAATACGTCGTCAGTCTGAGAGATATTCATTTCTCTTGTCTGACAATGATGATGTTATGTTTGTTGAGTTGAATGAGCCTACATCCTATCAGGAAGCTGTGATGAGCCTAAATTCTGAGAAATGGCTAGAGGCCATGAAATCTGAAATGGAATCCATGTACACTAACCAAGTATGAACTTTGGTTGATCCACCTGAAGGGGTCAAACCCATTGGGTGTAAGTGAGTCTTTAAGAGAAAGACTGATATGGATGATCTTATGCATACTTATAAAAGACGATTGGTAGCTAAAGGTTTCAAACAGATTCATGGTATTGACTATGATGAAACTTTTTCACCAGTTGCGATGCTTAAGTTTATTCGGATCATGCTTGCTATTGCAGCTTACCACGATTATGAGATCTGACAAATGGATGTCAAAACTATGTTTCTAAATGTAAACCTCCTCGAGGATGTGTACATGACACAACCTGAGGGTTTTGTAGATCCAAAGCATGCTAGTAAGGTATGCAAGCTGTAAAGGTCCATTTATGATTTAAAGCAAGCATCTAGAAGCTGGAGCCTTCGATTCGATGATACGATTAAACAGTTTGGTTTCATCAAGAATGAAGAGGAACCCTGTGTCTATAAGAGGGTTAGTGGGAGAATAGTTATCTTTCTTTTCTTGTATGTTGATGATATACTTCTCATTGGAAATGACATCCCTACGCTGCAGTCTGTGAAGACGGCTTGGGAATTGTTTCTCAATGAAGGACTTAGGTGAAGCAACCTATATTTTAGGCATTAAGATCTATAGAGATAGATCTAAGAGATTGCTTGACTTAAGTCACAGTGCATACATTGACAAGGTGCTTAAACGTTTTACCACGCAGAATTCGAAGAAGAAATTTCTGCCAATGTCACATGGTGTGAGCCTTTTGAAGGCTCAATGCCCTTCTTCTGAGGAAGAAAGGGAATGCATGGATCAGATCCCTTATGCATCTGCTATAGGATCTATTATGTACGTCATGCTATACACTTGTCCTGATGTCTCGTATGGTTTAAGCATGACGAGTAGGTACCAGTCAGATCCAGGTGACGGTCACTGGATAGCTATCAAGAATATTCTTAAGTACTTGAGAAGAACTAAAGAATATTTCTTGATATTTGGAGGCAATGAGGAGCTCGCTGTAAAGAGTTACAGTGATGCTAGCTTCCAAACGGACAAGGACGATTACAGATCGCAGTCAGGGTATATCTTTTGTTTAAATGGTGGTGTTGTGAGCTGGAAGAGTTCAAAGTAAGACACAATCGCGGATTCTACTATAGAGGCCGAATATATTGCTGCTTCTGATGCAGCAAAGGAGGTTGTTTGTATCAGGAAGTTTGTTTCTGAGCTTGGTGTAGTTCCTAGCATCATGAGCCCTATAGAGCTTTATTGTGACAACAATGGGGCTATAGCACAGGCTAAGAAATCTCATTCTCACCAGCGTTCCAAACATATACTACGGCCGTATCACCTCATTCGAGAGATCATCGATAGAGGAGATGTGCGGATATGCAGAGTAGATACTGATGCTAACATTGCAGATCTCCTGACCAAGGCTTTGGCACAGAGAAAGTATGATGGTCATACTAGGTCACTGGGTCTTAGAGATTACAGTGATTGACACTAGTGCTAGTGGGAGATTGTTAGTGTCAGCCCTTAGTGTCAATCATGAGATGATTGATTAGGGATCATATGTATCATATTTTATTAATAACAGACAAAGATTGATTATTATATTTACTTTATGTGTGTGCTAGTAAATAAATATAATAATGCCCTTGAATAGTAGTTTCTAATCTACAGTATATCAATTGGTTGAATTGATTATGAGAAGTTGTAGAGAACACTATTCTTAAACATTCCTAGTCAAGTATTAATAGACAAAGGGATATATAGATACATTGAGACTACCATGTAGGTCAATGGATGACTTGATCTCACAAGTCATGGATATGTGATATCACATTGACACATGAGTATATATATTGGAGAATATATGTACTGAATTGACCCGCCATGAGAAAGTGTCATGGATCGTTATATGAGTGTCATATACTTTCTCATGTGACTATTGGTATGAATAGTCCTTAAACCTGAAGTCATTACGATTCCCTACATAAAGAGTTATGTACTTTGGTATCGTCTAACGTCACACCGTAACAGGGTGCACTATAACGGCGATCACTGGGCATGTAACGAATTATGCGGAGGGATGTGAGTGATGTAGATGAGATATATCCCTCCCATATGACGGGAGTGATATATTTAGCCTCTTGATAGAGTATGACCACGAAATACATGACCATGCTCAAATGAGTTTATATGAGATATTGAGCTCATTTGTTTGAGTGAGTTTACTTGAGGATTAAGAAACATAAAGATCGATAAGGGGATGACACGATCTATGCCTGATTGATCGATCTAAGATATCAAGGATAGAAGGACACCGTCATACATGATAATAGTCACAGAAAAGTTGTCGGATCTCGACTTTCTTGTAGCTTGGGTAGCAATGATGTATTGCTAGATGCCGCTCATTGCTTATGCATCTAAAATGATTTTAAATACATTACCAACGCTATGAGAGCTTATAGAGTCACACACAAAGAACATATTTTGGAGAAGTGTTCATCATAGTTTGACTAAATGAATCATTATTTAATTGAATGAACTAGAATGAGTTAGACTCATTGCTTGGCCAAACTTGAGTTGGACTCAAATTGGTTTAACTTGAGTTAGACTCAAGTAAAATCAATTGAAGAATGTAAGCACGATTAATAATGATTAATCATGCATGCAAATGGATTAATGCATGAAATGAGATTTAATGCTTAATGTTGCATGTAAAGGCATTATTGCATGCAAATTGGATTATTGCATTAACATTGCATGAAATGTGATTTCACATTCAATTGGAATTTGCACCCTAAGACTGCGTTTGGTAGGACATAATGTAATCTAAGTTGTAATGTAATCCAAGTTGTAATGGAATGCAATGTAATCTTGATTACATTACATTGTTTGGATACAAATTGTATGTAATCTTGGATTACAAAGGTCATTACATTCTTTTGTTTGGTGTTCATTACAAAGACGATAGGAATGGATCGACGACGATGACGTAGACAACGACGACGATAGACGGCGGCCAACCGGTGATCGACTCATCGGCCATCGCCACCGATCGGCCATCCGCCGTCGCCGGTGGGCTCCGCTGTCGGCCACGTCGATCATCACGGCCGGCCGCCGGCGGTCGGCCGCCGGTTGCTGACGATCGACCGCCGATCGGCCGCCACCGGCCGTTTGGCGGCCACCGTCGATCGCCGGCTTGCCGATCGTCGATCGCCGACGGTCATCGTCGGATCGATCACCGTCGATCCGCCGGTCGGTCGGCCATCGGCCGCCGATGGTCGGCCATCACGGCCGCATTTGCATGCATGCAAATTTAATTTATTGCATGCAAATGGGAAGCTTGTAATGTAATCTGGATTATATAGGTTTTGCTTTGTAATCTAGATTACAAAACTTTAGTGTCTTTTGTAATTCAAATTACATTACATTACAATTCTAAGACAATAACAAACAAAAGAATCTGTCTTGTAATGTAATCTGGATTACATTACAAAGCAGATTACGGTATACCAAACGTAGCCTAAATGTTGCATGCAAAAGAGGGGTTAATGCAAAAGAATTAATCCATGAAGTCGGGCTTCATCCTCAAACGTTGTATGCATGAATGAGGTTAATGCATGAATTGGAATTCAATGCATGCAAATGTGGATTAATGCATGATAAAAGTGATTTGAGAAATCTCCTTAACGTGGAGATTAGATCTCAAGTTTTATGCTTGCATCCCTATTTTCCCTTCTTCTTCTTTTGTGGAGAACCTTGCTTTTTGGTTGCTAGCACAACCAAAGGTGTTATCTTCATCTCTAAGATACAGTTCGTGTGGATACATTAGAGATACGGTTGTCCTTACCGTATTGAGATCTGACTGCGTTTGGATTAGCGAGATTACGAAGGGCTCGCATCGAAGGTATATTTCTTCTTCTAGATAAAATCTAGATTAAAGAAAATGACTTATATATTTTGCATGGATCTCTGGAGGGATTCAGTTTATTTTTGTTTCCGTTGCGGTTGTGCGAAGTATTCGCCCGCGATATTATGAATGTCATGATCCAGAATTTCCCTACATATATTACTTGAGACAGTACATAAATATCCCCGAGCCCACTATGTGAGATCCGAGATCCTCTGGGAGGGATCTCTTATACCCTTATTACTTTCGGTTGTTTCTTGAGGTCCTGAGATTCAGTGTTTGCTACTTTAGTTTATTTACTAATGGTCCGAAAGATAAATTAAGGTATGAGAGATAGTTCTAGGAAGCAACTGAGTTGTAGTTGATAGATTCGAGTTTGGAAAAAAGAAGACCAATTGACTATACATAATTATGAAATACTCATCGACTAATCTTTTATGTTTATCCATGTAGGAATTAAACATATTAGTGAATATAAAATCAAGCAAAATACGAGGATTACTTTCGATGAGCAAAGAAGTTTGATGGATATAATTAGTCTTGGATCTAGGGTGTAGTGAGATTTTGGCTACATTTAGTACGAAGTAATGTAATCAACCTTGTAATGTAATCAAGTTTGTAATGTAATGTAATGTAATCAAGATTACATTACTATGTTTGGTTGAAGGAATGTATGTAATATTTGATTACAAGGATGATTACATTAGAGTGTTTGTTTGGTGTCCATTATTTTCGGTAAGGAAAATAATTTTTATTATTATAAAATATCAATATACCCTTCCTCCCTAACCGGGCTCATGGAGAGGGATCACCTGCGATACCGGCAGCAGGGCAGGGATGGAGAGGAGGGTGATCGTACTAGAGATTCCTGGCTTCCAATTTACCGATCCGATCAGCGAATCTGAGCAAGAACGCCAT
Source organism: Wurfbainia villosa (assembly GCA_025175895.1). NCBI lineage: Eukaryota > Viridiplantae > Streptophyta > Magnoliopsida > Zingiberales > Zingiberaceae > Wurfbainia > Wurfbainia villosa. Next base: position 138,960,852 of record CM045986.1, on the reverse strand, counting down.
CACTGCCCTCCCTATGGATTTGGCGGAATTGGGCAAACTCGCCAGGCTCAACATCCAATAATCTCACGGGGCCGCTTCAGCGCGACATTGGCAATTTCAATCGGATGGAAAGCCTCGACCTTTCCGGCAACGGGTTCTCCGCCGAGTTCCCGACGCAGATCAGCGCGCTTTCCAGGTTGAAAATTCTCATTCTCAGCAGGAACTCGTTGGAGATCGACATTCTGAAAGCTTTTCTCCAATGCATCTCTCTGCTTTCCGACCAGGATCTCTCAGTTGCATGAATTGAAGGTGTTAGATATTTCACAGAATCACATCGATGGTCGCATTCCTGAGCTGAGCACTGAAAACCTGCAAGTGATAGACCTTTCAGTGAACAATCTCACCGGCGAGGTGCCGAGCTCCTTGCAACTAAATTTATTCATCGTGGAGACGTTCAACTTCTCCTACAACAACCATACTTATTGCGGCCAGAACTTCTCGTTCGAAGTCATCCGATCATCTTTTCCCGAATCACAAAATGACTGCCCTATTGCAATGAATCCGGATTGGATTAGATCCAAAGGAGCTAGTGAGGCGTGGTCAGATCAAGCACCCTACCTTGGAGCCCTTAACTGGCTATTGCATGGCTGGAGGACAAATGATTGTTATTTGTGGAACCGTCACATTAGTGGTTCATCGCGTTGTCACTACGTGAAGGGAGATAAATCAGTCTCGGTGCTAAGCGCAGAATACGAGTCATGTACAGTGTCGTCACCATCAGAATCGACCGCTCTTTCAAGTCTTAACACTGCTGTCTGCCTGGTTCGAGTTATCAAATGATTCTATTTGTATAAAAGGTTGGGAATCACAATCTAGCAACCTCTACCACCGCCCCGCCATCGTAAGGAGGTAAATCACGCGACCTTGATCCTCGAGAATAGAATAAGCGCATGGAGGGATGAAACCTCGATTTTGTGAGAAATTGATCCGTTGTCCATTAGTATAACTTTCTACATGCGCTAACCATCGGCCCTTCTCACGGGGCCAAATGATTGTTATCTATGATTATACGGAGAATGGAAACCTGCAGAGCTTTTTTCACGACTTAACGTTAGGCATGCAATCGACCGAAGAATGGACTACTGATGCAAATGAAGGAACCATCACCTGGAGTTTCAGACACAGCATCGCACTGGGTACTGTGCACTTGCATTCGTCCACCATGGGTCTTTCCCTTAGATAGTTCACACGTGTGTAAAAGCAAGTAGCATTTATCTAGATACCATTAACCTATCAGGGACAAACTAAAAACCTGAATTGCGTTATGCCTTCATATCTCCGTCTCCATAAAGCCAAAGTGGTCTTCTTTTTACTGATTCTTCAAAAAAAAAAAAAAAAAAAAAACCAAAACTTTCACTGGTTTTAAATAGAGGTTATGCTTCATGCAAAGATCCATAAATCGGTTAGCTTCAGAAACCATGACAGGAAATCCATTGCAACAATCATAGTGACATATGGAAAAGAAAAAGATCACAGAAATAATCCATCAAGAATGATGAACAGATGAATAGAATAATCATGAACCTATGATAAAAAACTGCAATTATAGAATAATGACCAAATATGGAGAGCAAACCTCAATACAAATATTCAAACTATAAGAACACAAAATGGTTTTTTAACTTGCAAATTTAGCTTGTCGATGCAATGTCCACAAAACCCACAGCTGTACCCCTCAAATATGTCCGCTTAATAATGTTTTTACCCAAATTTCTTTCTCATCATCTGGTATAGTGAAGAAAATATCTATAGTTTCACGGTCACAACTAATTTTTTTTGTCGCTCTATGTCGCTCCAACATGCTAAGGCTAGGTAAGTTTGTTAAAACCTCATTGACTTTCATTCTTTTTTCAGTGCCTTCATCATATTCCAATGCTTTATTCAATCGGTTACTTGCCTTGCTAAGTTCTTCCCCAAGAATAGCTGTCGTTTCTCTAATAACTTGAGATAAATTTTTAATGCTCTCGCTCTTTCTCCTTTTTGGCTTAGAACACTCTTCCTTTGATCTAAACATGAAATCTTGGTCATATGCAACAGAAATCTCCATCAACATCTATACTTTCATTATCATTTTCAGTTGTAACTTTCTCTAATTCTTCCACAATATCAACAGGAACTTGAGCATCTTTCCCAGATGCATGATCTCCACCCAAGATGGTAGAAGGTTCCTCATAGTAAGGCAATGACTTGCATCTAAATGGTTCTGCATCGGGATGAGTCTATAATAAAAAAAATATATTAGCAACTAAAGAAAAGAAAAAAAAAATAACAAAATTTAATAATAAATTAAATTACCTTAAGATATTCAACCTACACATCGTTTTCAGCTGTAATATATTTTTTTTCTGAGTCCCAACCAAAATCGTTACTATCAACTTCATACAACATGTCATGCACAACATTATGGAGCTTTTGGAAAGTTCTTAACCTTGATTCAATGTGTGGTTTTGCCTTAATTCTATGTCCAAGCAAGCTAACATCAAACATTTGTTGTAGTTTTTGTCCATGCCTTGGTCAAAAACCTTTCTCATTCTTATTCCTAAGCCCTCCGGCATTGTTTAATTGCATCAATGCTTCGATAAGTGCAGGGGCGGATCTAGAGAGTTTTAGGGGGGGGGGGGCATGACCCCTCCAAATTTTAAGTGATTATTACTAAAATTTTTTTTTTTTAAATTTTTTAATTAATGTTATTATATTTTAGTATGCGGCTCCCCAATATAAAATCTTGGATTCGTCTCTGGATAAATGCAACATCTTCTTGATTAGACCATTGATGTTTGTTTTTTCCTGATCTTCTTGAGTTGCAAGATTCTTCTGAAGGTTTAGAAGCCATGTTAACCTATAACACAAAAAATTAACAACTCAAAAAAAAAAAAAAAAAAAAAAAAGGACAAACGCCAAAAGTTCCAGAAGATGGCATAAGTTACAGAAATAAAAGTCAAACTTCCCATACTTACATAGATAAGCCGCATGTGATCAGTCCCTTATTTGAAATCATATTTTCCCAATTCAAAAACTTAAGATGGTATGTTTTCAGTAGTTGAACCGAATGTGATTGTAAGATGACAATAACAAGTAATTGTCGCACTTGCCAAAAACAAGCAAGCTATCTATTAACATATTGTATTTAGAAATGCAACTGAAAGGAAAAAACAACCTCAGCATTTGATGATCAAATATATCAAAGGTTGGCAGATTAAATTCCACAAAATTTTTAATCCAAACAAAAAACATTGCAATCCAACACAATTACAATAAGCTAAAACACAAAATTAAAAATCACAAGACATGTCACATGGAAAGTACAAAGAACAGAATAAAGATAGTTGTCTTTGTCCATTTACCAAAAAGTAATAAGTCAATAAGAATTACAAAACTGATCATGTAGATCTATTCCATTCATTAAACATATTATTGGATAAATTATCTCGCCAATTGCTAAATTCACTCGAAGTCTCAATGGTCTCCACTAGGTGTTCAGCCATTTTATCAACTCCATCTTGTTGACTATCCAATCTTCTCTCCAACCTTCTTTCTGCAAGATCCCCAACCATTTCCCTCCTTATAAAATTTTGAAGAAGGCAACATGCCAAAATAATTCGATTTTGAGTTCGGATCGGATAATAAGCGGGACTTCTAAGTATTGCCCAACGCATTTTAAGTAAGCCAAAACATCTCTCTATCACATTTCTAGGAGCCGAATGCTTCATATTGAAAAACTCTCGAGGACTTCTAGGTACTCGCCCGTCTCTCCATTCATTTAAATGATATATTTGACCCCTATATGGTGCTAAAAAGCCTTCACAGTTTGTGTAACCGGCATCGACAAGGTAATAGTGTCCTATAAATTGAATAAATGTATTAAATTAAAATAGATCACAAACTCAAAACATAGTAAGGTATTTAGCATAGTTTGAAAAATTGATTAGCACACCATGTGGGACTTTTAATCCGTTATTCCTAGTGATTGCATCCCGTAGTACTCTACTATCTGTTGCTGAACCTTCCCATCCAGCCAACACATATGTAAATTGCATATCTTGGGAACAAGCAGCGAGCACATTAGTAGCAATTTCACCTTTTCTTGTCCGATATCTAGGTCTATCCTCTGATGGTACTCTAACTTTGAAGTGTGTCCCATCCAAAGCCCCCAAACAATTCTAAAAAGAACAACCAAAAGAAAATAAAAATATATATCTTAAATCAAAACTTTAAAAACAAATGTAAAAATTACCTTAAACCATTTCCATCTCCAATCTGTTGAGTTTGCTGCAATCGACTTAGGATTTTCTAAAAACACATTTTGTAGACGAATAACAACATTTAAAAATAGAGAAAACTGTCTACTAATTGTTTCGTCAGACCTTTTGAATCGAAATTGTATAGTTCTATTCTTGACATGATGAGCTATCAAATGTAGTGATATTGCTACTTGTTCATTTACCTCCATAAATCTTGTTCCTTTCAAACCCCTTTCATTTTCTAGCATATAACACAACTTTACAAAACTACTCCTATTCATTCTTAGTTGTGCTATGCAAGTAGTGTCACTCTCATATGCTAAATTATATATAATCTCTCTCCTAGCAAAAAGTCATTCACATGTCATCTTTTCAAGTAAGTCGATCCATTCCACCATTCCACTAAAATACAACACGTTTGATAAAACCAATTCACTATATTCAAGATCTCCAACCAATGCATTAGCACAACAACTAGTTTTATTTTTCTCATTATATTACTTGCCTTTAAACTAAGCCGAGTCATGGTTGCAAACAAGAAGAAAAGACCATCTTCATGAGATTTCCAATATTAGCAAAAATGAAAATTTAAAGGCATGTAATATCACCAGAATCCTCGCTAATATGATTGACAAGGAAAGGAGGGAACGAGGAGAAGCTCACCCCGTAAACTGTAGCAAAGGTATTTCTGTTGCTCTGTTGCCGTAGAAGAAGAGCAGCAACTAGGGCTGCTATCGACGAGGAAAAAGAAGAGAAGGGGTTGCTATAGATGAGGAAGAAGAAGAGAAGGTTGCGGGTGTTTCGTCGGAAGGAGGAGGATAAGGAAATTAGGGCAGCTAATGGGAAAAACAAAGAAAAGAGATAAGAGGCGAGAAGAAGAAACCTTGTCTCCTCTGTTGGCAGCCTCGCTTTGTTCCGACGAAATCCGACGAGGACAGGCTGCGCGAGCGGTGAGGGCTGTGTGAGGCGTGCGAATGGAATCGGTGAGGAGAAGGGTTGTGCAGTGTGTGGATGGATGCGATGAAGTGAAGGATTGTGCGGCGTGTGGATGGATGCGATGAAGAGAAGGGTTGTGCGATGCAGCGTGCGGGTGGATGCGGTGAAGAGAAGGTTGTGCGTCGTGCAGATGGAGGCGGTGAGAAAAAAGATTTGGGAAGGGTATATTTGGCACGATTAAAATAGAATCCGTAATGTAATCAGAATACGAAGGATTTCCTCCGTAATCGAGATTACGGATCTTGACTCTTATTTTGTAATACAATTACATTATATTACATCTTTGAAATGTTACCAAACAAAGTAAATCATCTTGTAATGTAACCCTGATTACATTACAAGTTTGATTACCCCGTATCAAACGTAGCCTTTGTATCTTATGATACAATGATTACTACTCAATCATCCTAACAGGTGCATTGAGTAATTTTTATTTGCATGTGTACTTATAAGTTGCACGACATCCAACTTTATATGAAAGCCTGGTAGGGTGATATGTGAAAGTTCACATAAGATGTGATCTAATAACAAAAGATACATACCTATGTGTGGAAGTGGGAGATGTAGGATAATGCCCACATAAGGGCATGACAAGTGGTATCATGGGATGGTGGTTAACCCATTATCCCATGTTCTTGATCCCATTTTCTTCTCTCCTCCTATATATGCACTTCTTGTGAAGAAGTATAGGTTGATGAGTTTTTCTTGAAGAAGACATTCTTCTTGATGATGATGCTATGAGTAGACAACTGTGAGACTCAGGAGAAGATAATCCTCATCACATCATCGGAGCTTAGGGTTGTGACATTATAACGTTGCAGTATGATGCGGCGAGGAAAATTCACCTTCAACCCCCTTTCGATGCGACGAAGGCACGAAGGGAGCTTTTGGGGGGGGGTTCTCATAGGCCGCAACAGTAAAAGGATGTAGAAGACGAAGTCAGGAAGCGCAAAACCAATACAGACAGCGGAAACGGGAACACAAGATATAACGTGGTTCGGAATGAGTATTCCTACTCCACGGAGGTGAGCTCTCTCACCGGGGACAATGCCCAAACACTTTCCACTATGAATATCCTCCTTTACAGAAAGGAAACTTCCCGAGGTGGAGGAGAAAACCTCTTACAGTTTAGTTACAAATACAAGAAAGAGTACGTGCAACTCAAGATCAGGGTCGCTGCTCTTCTTCTCCGGCGAAGTGATGACAGCTCTCCTCCTTCTCCTCCTGCGTCTTCGTTTCGTGTCTGATGGAATGATTGCGGATCCCCTTCCTTCTCAGTTCTCTCCTCCTCTTGCCTTTTATCCTCCTTCTCTGATCCATCACTATCTCGCGGGTGGTCCCCATTGTACACGTGGCCACCACGTCCACCTGGAGAATAATTCTGTTACAGGTACGAGGGGCGAAGGCTCCTCGGAATATTATGTGGAGACCTCTCTTTCTGTTACATACCACCTCCTCATCCATATTTCAGTGAACTAGGTTAGCCTGTCCCCCTCAACCATCTACTTCTGGCAAAACTAACTTAGGTTTATAGCCCACGGGTAGTATAGCCTTAAGGCTCATTTGGCCGGACCGATTCTTATCCGCCCCGTTTGTCTTCTAGGCTTATCTGGCCGAGCCGATTCTTATCCGCCCCGTTTGTCTTCTAGGCTTATTTGGCCGAGCCGATTCTTATTCGTCCCGTCTATCTTTAGGCATATGTGGCCGAACCGATTCTGACCTATTTCCCAACGAAGTACTTCTTCGCCTGGCTATATCGATTACCCTCACTAACTTTCCCGTGCCAATTATTTGTAGCTGCTGCTCTCTCTTTTTCTTCCATCAACCTCTAATTGGTTCGGGTAGCGCCTTGCCTATGAGCTCTTCATAAAGAAGAGGTTACAGATTCATTAGTCAACCCCAAAAAATAGTCAAGCGAAGTTATAAGCTTGACTTTCCAACTATATAAGGTTCCTACTCCATCCTTGGCTTTATTAATTCAAATTTACTCCTTTCTTAAAGCTTTTCCGCATATACTTGAGGCGGCCTAATGGGCCCATGGGCCCCGCTTCTCCTTTTTCTCTCCTATAATCGAATCGTCACAAAAACCCTATATAAACCTCCGCCTTTTTCTTTTAGGTATTACTTAGTGTGCCCAACAATACCGTCCCTTCAACTTCTTCTCTCCTGCGACTTTCACCGGCGGCGTTCCAGCGACCCACCCCTCTCCTTCTTATACGTTATTCTTCTAACCCCTCAAGTAAGTGCTCTGTCCTGCTTTATACCTATGACCCCTAAGACCATCCCTTCCCCTGCGTGGTATGAGCATACCATAACCCAACTAGACCGCGACCATTATTTCTGTAACCTTAAGGACAGGTTTATAGACCCTTCCTTAAAATGCTGCTTTACGACCAAGATGCACCGACCCAATCATCCTCCTCCTGATCTGACTTGCTTCTTCTCTGAACAGTTTCTTAACGGCCTGTCCCTACCAGCACCTGCTATCTATTTAGACATTTTAGACTTCTATGGACTACCTCTGAACCAATTCACCCCCAATTCCTTTCGGATTTTGTCGGGAGCCCATATAGTGTTTCAACAGCTAAACCTCTCTTTAACTCCTGAAATATTCCATTGATTCTTTCAATTGAAATCTTCCAAGGCAGGTCTTTTTTATCTATCTAGCCGCCCAGACTGCCAATTCCTAGTGAACCGTCCTACTTCCCATAAGGGATGGGAAGAATTATACTTTTTTGTACAGCTTCCAGCATCTTTACCTTATTCCGATACCTGGAAGGTAGACCTTCCCGAGTTGCCTTCCTTCCGGAAAATAAGGACCAAATGTCCTTTCCTAGAAGTTTATAGAATATTAGGAGAGTCACACTACTATTCAAATCATCTGATAAAGACTCCCCTTTTAAGCCACTTTGGACTATCCCCTTTACCTTCGACGACCTCGGTTGTTGTAGGTAGGATGATACTTACCTTGCAATATAATTTTCTTCCTACATTATTCATCTTTCTCACCAATACATTTTGCAGATAATCTAATGCAGGAAGCTTTGGTAGAAGGAGAGGCGATTGAGGCTGCCAAGAAGAAGAAGGTCTCCACCAAGAGAGGTAAATCGGTAGCAGCTCCTTCATCTCCTCGGAAGAAACTGTGGCTCGCTAAGAAAGGAGCCCCGAGTTCATCCGCTCTTCCCCCCTCTTCTTCCGATCGGCCTGGTTCGCGATCTCTAACCATCTACGAACCGAGAAGAGGAGACAGTACCTTATCCGTCCCCTCTTCATCTCCTCAAGGAGGGGACTCTCCCTCCCATTCTCCCAATTCATCCCCTTCTGCACATAATTCGCCCTTACCTTCTCGTAACGAGTCCCTTTCTGCTCCTATCCCCTCCGACACACTTGCTTCTCCTACCCCTCTTCAATGCGTCAGACCCACACTTCCCTCCGAAGGAGAGGATCTTCCCCTTCCCATTCCCCCAAAGGCCACATTGGGGTCCTTGCTGAAGATTCGTCATCCTTCGGAGGTAAAATTCTTCAACCAATCGGGCGTACAAGGCCCTTGTGAACAAGTGAGCAAATTGCTGGCTGAGGTATCTACTATCTCTTTCTCCTCTTTACTATACGTCTCTATGTGTCAGCATATACTGATGTTGCTTTCCTTCTTCTAGGCCTCATCCCAGCACGACAAAATGGTAGTCCAACTGGCACAGTTCCAATCCAGTGTAGAGACATGCCACTTCGCCTCTATAACACAACAGAAACAGCTCGTTCGACAATTAAGTGAGAGAGAGGCGAAGGAAGCTGACCTGAGGGGCCAATGCGAAGATGCGATGATGCAACTGGCCCTGGTCCAAAGCGAAAAGGAGGAGCTGCAGTGAAAAAATGAAGAACTCGAACAACGAATCTTCTTCCAATCCAGTGAATTGCAGCACGTGGAGATCCTCACCCATGAACTAAAAAAATATAAGGGGCATCTTGGGGATGCTATGATTCAAGCCGTCGATTCTTCGAGCTCATCGGACTCCAAAGAAGAACGCGATCGCTTCGATCGAGTGCGCACAGAAGCCACCAGGAAATCTTGCATAGAGAAATGCCAAGAACTCTCCTCCCTGATGGCGGCTCTTCCTCAAACTCTATCGGTAACGACTCGACAATAGTCTGCTCTTCAGAAAGAACACTCCGAAGCCCTGTCAACTTTGGGACGACAAGCTATAAAAGCAGCCACCGAGAGGGATGCCTTAGCAGCCCAACTAACGGAGAGCCAAATCCAACTGGCTAAATGTCAGGACTGGCTGAAGGAGCAGGAAGCTGATCTCAAGGGATGATATGTCAAGAAGGGGGTAGACCTGTTCATATTAGACTTTGATGGGTCTTCGGCTCTAAACGCCGAACGAGGATACCCGCCCCTGGCATGGACACTAGCTACTTAAATCCTGTAGATGCACTAGCCAAGTGTCCTCCGAAACTATTTGAATTGTAACTCCCAACATTCTCTTCCTTGTAATGACTTTTTCCTTAATGCTAAAAAGTAAATTTGGTTAACATAGCTTTTTGTTATTATCCTTGCATGTCTCCTTGCGGGTCGGAAATTCTGAACCAACTTTAAGCTTTTCTCTTTTTATACTGTCATTTCTTTTCTCGTGTCGTATGACGCAATCATCTAGTTGGTTCGGGGACTTGGAAGGTCTCGAATGATATTATTCATATCCGACCCAATTTTGGTTCGGCCAACACTTTAAATGACTTTCGCCTGTTGATCTTCTCTATCCCTCTTACTGCTTCGGAAACGATATCAGTCTCTTCATCTTCTTCCCCTTCCCAAGAACTACTGCCGTCGCTTTCCTTCCACTATAAATCATCACCCTCCATGTCTTCGTCCTTCTATCTCACTCTCATGGCTTCAGCGGGACACCCCATCGAAATTTCTTCAGATTCAGAATCTTTCGAGCTGCAGGACTGGTTTTCCGAAGACATTGAAGATTCGAAGACCTGCTCGACCGCCACCTCAGCTTTTCACCCCTTCCTTTTCCGCCTCACACCCCAGCTCCAACCCCTCCTACAGAGAGGTCTTTTCGTGCACCATTTCCCTCGTTCCACAATCGGGTGTGGAACCCTCCTTTAACATGGGAATACACAGTAGGAGATCCCCGGGCCACCGTCGAACTTCCCCCACTCCCACCAGCTGTGGCCTTCCTTCCATTCTCCCCGGCGAGTGTTCATCCTCCTCCTTTCGATGAAGGTCCATCATCCATACCTCCCGCTCAAGGCGAGCACTTCAGGGTCATCTTGGCGCCTTCCCCCCAAGGAGACCTCTAACGCTTCATCTGTTAAGAGTAATCAGAGAAAATCTTCATAGATTAACTGATGTAACTATTTTAAATATGTTAATAAAAATGAAGGAGGAAATTGATATTCGCTTTCGTCGTTTTCCTGTATAAGTGAGATTTCTGTCCTCAGAAAGACTGTAATCTGGCCTGAACATACTTTCTTTTACCATCTCCCGGGGATTCGGACCCCTTTACTTATAATTACTGTACTAGCGATCCTTCACCTACTGTCTTTGCGCTTCCCCTTCTTTACTGGCATTTATTATCCCTATTTCTTCTGCGAATAAATGTGCTCTTCTCCTTCATCGCTATAAAGACTTCCAACCCTTACCGTATAGCTTCCATCTTTTCCTTTTCCTTCCCTTCGCCATGGACAAAATATCTGAACAGGACAACAGTTCCTCTTCTGCTGAAGAAAAGATTGACGATCGCCGCTATATAGCTAATCTGGAGGAGCAAGTGAGGTACTTGCAACAACGGCTGAGGGAAGCTTCCGCCAGTAACCGCTCTTTGCGTCAGCAACTGGTCGGGTCACAAAAGGAGCTATCCAAGCAAATCTTCCTGCAGCAGTCTTACCTTCGGCAACTACTGTGCCAACCCCGGCCGCGCAAAGAGACTCCGTCGGTTCTTCCCAACAAAGAACTGTAATACCCTACATATATATAAGGGTTTTCTTTTGCTATTTCCTCTTTGTGAAGGAATTAAAATATGTAATTTTCCCGAATCAATGAACTTCTCCCGCTTGTCTTCTTCTTCCTATATTTCTTAAATCATACCCGATTGTGCCTTCCCCATATCAACACAAAATAATATACAGCGGAGGGTGTACTTCAGCTCTTCTGCCCCTTTACCCTTCTGATAAATAACTCTACTCTGCTGCTTTATCATCATACAAGAATAGAGATAGGAATAATATATAGTTGAAAAACGAATTCAACTCTTCCGCTTCGCGGGGATAAAAATGATATATAACCGAGGAAATCTCGGTTCTTCCGTTCCGCCACCACACGGGGATATTCTTCCGTTTCGTGGGGATAAAAATGATATATAACTGAGGAAATCTCGGTTCTTCCGTTCTGCCACAACATGGGGATATTCTTCCGCTTCGCGGGGATAAAAATGATATATAACCGAGGAAATCTCGGTTCTTTCGTTCCACCACCACACGGGGATTTCTTCCACTTGCGCGGGGATAAAAATGATATATAATCGAGGAAATCTCGGTTCTTCCGTTCCACCACCACACGGGGATAAAAATGATATATAACCGAGGAAATCTTGGTTCTTCCGTTCCACCACCACACGGGAATTTCTTCCGCTTCGCGGGGATAAAAATGATATATAACCGAGGAAATCTCAGTTCTTCCGTTCCGCCACCACACGGAGATATTCTTCTGCTTCGTGGGGATAAAAATGATATATAACCGAGGAAATCTCGGTTCTTCCATTCCACCACCACACGAGAATTTTTTCCGCTTCGAGGGGATAAAAATGATATATAACCGATAAAATATCGGTTCTTCCTTTCCGCCACCACACGAAGATTTTCTTCTGTTTCGTGGGGATAAAAATGATATATAACAGAGGAAATCTCGGTTCTTCCGTTCCGCCACCACACGAGGATTTTCTTCCGCTTCGCGGGGATAAAAATGATATATAACTGAGGAAATCTCGGTTCTTCCATTCCACCACCACATGGGGATTTCTTTCGCTTCGCGGGGATAAAAATGATATATAACCGAGGAAATCTCGGTTCTTCCGTTCCACCACCACACGGGAATTTCTTCCGCTTCGCGGGGATAAAAATGATATATAACCGAGGAAATCTCGGTTCTTCCGTTCCACCACCACACGGGGATTTCTTCCGCTTTGCGGCGATAAAAATGATATATAACCGAGGAAATCTCGGTTCTTCCGTTCCACCACCACATGGGGATTTCTTTCGCTTTGCGGGGATAAAAATAATATATAACCGAGAAAATTTCGGTTCTTCCGTTCCACCACCACACGGAGATTTCTTCCGCTTCGCGGGGATAAAAATGATATATAACCGAGAATATCTCGGTTCTTCCGTTCCACCACCGCACGGGGATTTCTTCCGCTTTGCGGGGATAAAAATGATGTATAACCGAGGATATCTCGGTTCTTCCGTTCCACCACCACACGGGAATAAAATAATATGTAGTGCTCAAAGGCCTTCAGCATAAAGAGTGATGTTTTCACACCACTGTTCTTCCTATCTTCATCCTTCTTATGAAAGCGAGGGCTTCGACACATAATGGGCCATCTGCAGAATAAATCCTCGTTTTACTTCCACTTAGGGCCTCCTTTTCTATAAACGAGGAGCCCACTAATCCTTATAAGCCCATTCTTCCCCCCTTTTTATAGGAGATTCTTCGTCTTCCCTTTTATTACCTTCATTCCTTACGCCTTTTCGTCTTCTTCGTCTTCGTTTGTTCCTCTTTCCGTCGCCATCCTCCGTTGCCTCAATTCCCTATTTCAGCACCTCCCTTCTTCATTCTCAGACCAACAAGATGCATTCCACTTTCTTCTAAGAAATATCAAGCCGTTACTCACACCTCAAGCGAGGTGAGGGTCAGCCGCCAGCTTCATCCTCCTCCTCACCTTCCCCTATTGCCATCACTCCTACTCCGTCTCGCCTTTCTTCTTCGCTTTCGCCCGAAACCCTCATTACCTCCGTGCCAGAGGAAACCGGAATAACCAACCCCTCCTCTCTTCTTCTATTATTTACAAACCCTAACTCCCCTACCTTTTCCCCATCCGCCGTAAGTGTTCGGAAGACACCTTCTCCTTCATCACAATCTAAAGATGAATCCATGGAAGGCATGCTTCCATGTCAGCCAACAATAGATGCTTGCGCATCCCTACCTTCTTTTTCCCCTGAATGCAACTCCACTTTTGAACCTATGGTGATTGACAATTCTCCATTGCCTATCTCCCCTTCTGCCTCTCGCCTGAAGAGCCCTTCACCTCCTATCGGCACTAGCCCACATCCTTCTACTTCTTGCCTTCCCATCGAAGGCTCCTCCAGCCCTATGCTCATCATATCGTCCTCTCCAGATTCCTCGCCCAACCAATTTCCTTCTACCATTCCTGACGTGCCTACCTCACAACCGGCCATGGCACATTTTGCCCCCCCGACTCCTGCTTCTTTGCCCCCAACTATTATCGCTGTGAGCCTTCTGACCAATGCTCCTTCTTCATCCCCTTCTCAACCTATGGATACCACCCCCATTCTTCCCCTGATGAGTGAACCTCTACCTTCGGGGTCGTCCGTCCCTTCTTCTTCCCGTTCTCCTCGGAGTCTTCGGATCTTGAATTTAGAGGAACTGATCCCCCGCATGGAAGGCCTGCGCCACGCCCTCGACTTGGTATGTTTTTCTAATCAGTTTTTCAATTTTTTTTACTGAATAACTTCTTTTCAACAACCGGCGTACATGCCCTAACCAACTACCAAGAGTTGGACCGCTCTCTCCACCAACACCGAGCTCAGTTTCTGGAATCAGAACGGCGACAGCGGGAGGATTTAGCGACTGCCCAAAATCGGGAACAACTCCTGTCGCAACAACTGCAACTATGCCAGGAGCAATTGGCAGGAGCTCGCCACCAAATTCAAAAAGATGCCAATACCATCACAACATTACAAGAACAACAACGAGCGGGTGTGGAATCACCTTTACTATAGTGGGAGGTTCAGCCGACCCATATTGACAAGGAGTGTTCCTCTTCTCAAGAATTGACCCGCCGAGCAGTGTAACTCCTCAGGAAGCAACAAGACTCAGACACCATCGCTCGACTCCAGGTTCAATACCAGAAAGCGGAGGATAAAATAGGGGACCTCCGCACTCGCCTGTGCAAGGAGGTACAAGAAAACTTCTCTCTCATAAATTCTAGGGCGCATACTCACGCCCGTCTACGCAGGCAAGAAACCTCCCTCCAGAGACTGAGCACTGAGCTTGTCCGAACTAGATCCTACTCCGAAGCAGTAGAGGGGATTTCGGCCTCCATGCGTCAGAACATGATGGAGATGACGCACCTTGTACAGCAGGATCAAACTTCCCGAGCCGACGATATTTCAGTCTTGGCTGACGCCATTATGGAAGTATCCAGGCGCTATAGTGACATGCGCCGAGCCCTTCGGGAGCACCAAGAGAAATGTCATAGACTCCACCGAGACCGAAGCCCGGACCGCCCGAACCGGCAGGAGCGATTAATCATCCTGCTGCGCGCCACTTATCAAGATGGGTTTAATGAAGCGGTCCGGCAATACGCTGATCAAGGACTTCCTCCCCCGACATATCCTACTTTCTCTTTAAATTGGGAAGCTGGCTTTCGGCGCTATCCCCCTGACAGGTTTAAGTTATAGCTTGATGTATTGTCTCAGAACAGAACTCTCTTTCTATCCTCTTCTCTTTTTCAAAGTTTATTAGAGGTACTGTATCGCGATTGTGAATGACTCATTAATCAAATTCGGGTTCCTTTTGCATCTGACTAATACAATCAAGTTAGGAAGTACACCCCTTCGGGAGTCCCACAACTCCTCTTCTTCTATCCCCCACTTCTCATACAGTGTGAAAAAGTTTTAAATGAATAGCGTTCCAAGGTTGTGGAAGTTCCTTGCCCTGGTCATCTTTCAGATAATATGCTGACCCTGCTACGCGGCGCGTTACTTCATAGGGTCCTTTCCAGTTTGGAGCTAACTTTCCAGGGTCTCCAACGGGATTAATTTTACGCAAAATCCAATCCCCCTCCTGAAATCTTCGAGGCATCACCTTCTTATTAAAGGCTTGCTGCACTCTCTGCTTGTAAAACTCCGCTCGCCTCCGTGCCGTCTCCCGCTTTTCTTCCACCAAGTCCAACTCAGTGCTTCGGATAAGTTGGTTCTGCTCTGGTTCGTACACCTCTATCCGAGCACTACTTAAAAGGGCCTCGACCGGAATAACAGCTTCCGTCCCATATACTAAACTGAAAGGAGTCTCTCCCGTTGCAGTTTTTGGTGTGGTTCGGTAGGCCCACAAGATTCCAGGCAATTCTTCCACCCAATTCCCCCTTTGACTGCCCAATTTAGTCTTCAACCCTTGAATGAGAATTCTATTAGTGACTTCAACTTGACCATTAGCTTGAGGGTGGGCTACTGAAGTAAAAGCTTGCTGAATGTTGAGACTTTGACACCATTCTTTAATCTTTTTGCCTTGGAACTGACGTCCATTATCACTAACTATCCTCCGAGGAATACCATATCGACAGACAATATTCTTCCACAAGAATTGTATTACAACATTCTCGATAATTTTGGTCAGGGGCTCTGCTTCCACCCATTTGGAGAAGTAATCTACAGCCACCAATAAAAATTTCTTCTGTAAAGGTGCCACTGGCATCGGACCCACTATATCCATTCCCCATTGATCAAAAGGACATGAAGCGACCACAACTTTCATTAATTCAGTCGGCTGTTCGGACCGGTTGCTATGCTTTTGACAAGCTGGGCAAATTTGCACTATACGAGTCGCATCTTGTTGGAGAGTAGGCCAAAAATATCCTGCTAACAGGGTCTTCCTTGCTAAAGCTCTCCCTCCTAGATGATTACTGCAACAACCTTCATGAATCTCTCGGAGTACCCATTCAACATCCTCACTTCCTAAGCATTTCAATAAGGGTCGCCCGAAAGATGTCTTGTATAAGTCTCCATTTAAGAGGGTGAACCGTCTGGCTCGGCACATTAAAGCAGATGCCGCTCCTTTTTCTTCAGGGACCTTCCCATGCCGTAAATAAGCTATGATGTCAGTCCTCCAATCAGGAATTAGGTTTGGTTCGGGTGCGGCTTCCTCCACATTGCATATCGCTAGGGAAGTAGGGATTTCCACATGGACCGTTTCCAATGATTTCACTCCTTCCATAGCGCTAGCCACCCGAGCCAATTCATCTGCCTTCCCGTTATTCTCTCGTGGGATTTGCTTCAAGAGGACTTTGGCCGAACTTTTCTTTCTCAAAAGCTTTCAAGTACTTGTGCAACCTTTCCTCCCGAACCGCGAAAGAACCTTGAAGTTGTGATATCACCAGCTGAGAATCCGAATGGATTACAATTGAAGAAGCCCCCACCGCCTTAGCAGCCTGCAATCCCGCTAGAATGGCTTCATATTCCGCCTCATTATTGGATGCCCGATATCCCAGGCGTACGACTATGCGGGTCTCCTCCTTATCAGGGGAAATTAACAGAACACCGACACCGCTGCCCGTAGATCCTGAAGAACCGTCTACGAATATGTTCCATGCATCCGATCCTTCCTCTTTTGTCGAACCATCATCTTAGGTACCTCCGCTAGAAAATCAACGAGTGCTTGGGCCTTGATAACCGTTCGGGGTTGGTAGTGAATATCATATTCGCTTAATTCTACCACCCATTTGGCCAATCTTTCAGAGAAATTGGGCTTAGTGACGACCTTGCCCAATTCGCTGTGAGTTAGAACAGTGATGGGATGAGCCAGAAAGTACGACCTCAATTTATGGGCGGTCAACACTAGAATATATGCCAGCTTCTCTAGCTCTGTATAACGGAATTCAGCCCCCTTCAGAATATGACTGGTATAATAAATAGGCTGTTGGTGAGAGCCTTCTTGTTTCAATAAAATCGAACTAATAGCTCCCTCTGAGACGGCCAAATACATCCATAACGGTTCTCCGGCCACTGGTTTGGCTAGCAGTGGGAGTCCAACCAAATATTTCTTCAACTCCTGGAAAGCCTGCTCGCATTGATCATCCCACTGAAATTTAGTAGCCTTATGTAGAATCTTGAAGAAAGGCAACCCTTTGTCCGCCGATCTGGCTATGAATCGGGATAAGGAAACAATCCTGTCCACCAACTTCTGGGTCTCTCGCAGGTTAGTGGGTGATTTCATGTTGTATAGTGCCTGCACCTTCTCAGGGTTGGCTTGCAACCCCTTCTGAGTTACTATGTACCCCAAGAACTTACCGCTTTTTACCCCGAACAGGCATTTTCTAGGGTTTAGCTTCATATTAAATCGTCTCAATGTAGCAAAGGTTTCATTTAAATCCTTGACTAAATCCCGAGTGGTCTTTGATTTGACCAAGATGTCATCCACGTAGACTTCCACATTTTTCCCTTTCTGCTCCGCAAAAATCTTGTCCATGAGGCGCTGATAGGTGGCCCCTGCGTTCTTTAATCCGAATGACATCACCACATAAGCCTATAACCCTCCTACCGTCACAAAGCTAACCCTCTTTTGATCTTCTTTGGCCAAAGGTATTTGATGGTATCCTTGGTATGCATCCATTAGGGACACCACTTCATATCCTACAGTGGAATCTACCAACTGATCAATACGAGGAAAGGGATAGCCGTCTTTAGGGCATGCTTTATTCAAATCACGAAAATCGATACACATCCTCCACTTCCCAGAAGGCTTGGGGACCAAGACTACATTGGAAATCCACTCGGGAAACTGGATTTCCTTTACATGACCCGCCTTTAGCAGTTTTTCCACCTCTTCAGCTATGACCTTGTCCTTCTCAGGTCCAAAATGTCGCTGCTTCTGTTGGATAGGTCGGGCTTCTCTAGTTATATTGAGATGGTGTTCAGCCACGCGAGGGTCGATCCTGGTGAGATCATGTACATCTCCCGCAAAGATGTCTTCATTCTCCCGCAGGCAGGCCACCAGCTCCTCCTTGGCTTCCAGCTGCTGCGCCACCCGTGTGACCTTTCCTGGAGCGATTTCCACCAGCTCTCCTTCCTCTATTTTGTCGGCTTGGGGGGGGGGGATTCTTCCAAGACGCAGACATCAGAAATGATGATAGCTTTTCCTTTGAGATCATCAGTTTGGGCCTTCTTCTGGTCATCCCGAACTATTTGTACATAATCTGACGGGCGGCCTTACATTTCCTCGTACTTCTCCCACCAGCGGTCCAACTGGGAATTTCAACTTCTGGTGGTACGGGAAAGCCACCGCCTGAAAGATAGTAAGGAAAGGATGACCAAGAATAGCATTATAAGTGGACGGAGCATCCACAATGAGGAAAGGTATAATAATGGTTTTCTAGCTGGGCTTTATGCCCAGAGTTAGGGGCAGCGAAATCTGCCCGGTAGGGTGGACCACATGCCCTGTGAACCCAAAGAGGGGTGTAGCCACATCTTCTAGCTGGGCATTTCCCAGCCGCATCTGTCCGAAAGCCTCCTGAAAAAGGATATTAACAGAGCTTCCCGAGTCGACCAGCACCCTAGCCACTTCATAATTGGCTAGGGATATTCGGATAACTAAGGCATCCGTGTGGGGCAGTAGGACACCTTGTAGATCTTCTGGCCCGAATGAAATGGGCGGTGTAGTCTGTACAGTCTGGTCAGTGATAATGGCCAAACTCTCCATGAGACGGGCGTATGACTTCCGCGCCCGGTTGGAGTCCCCGTCAGTAGGTCCTCCGGCTATAACATGGATAACCCCCTGTGTGGGAGCGTTATTTAGATTGGATGAGGGGCCCTCACCTGATGGGCCTTCTTGAGAAACAACCTCCTGGGATGGCGTTTGGGGGAAAGTGATTTGAGGTTGTTAGTTATACGGCCCTGAGCAGGGCTCATCGGTCGAGGGGCCTCACCGTCTTTGGTCCTCCGTCAGCACCGCAATTGCGGATATGCAGTTCGGAGGCGATCCAGTTCCTCCTGTAACTTGAAGCACCGGCCACTAGCGTGGCCATATTCCATATGATATTGGCAGAAGAATGGGGCGGGGGGGGGGGGGGGTTACGTGGGATCCCCCAATATACTAAGATTCCATCTCCCGCTCCTTCCAAGTCTTTGCAGGAGGAAGTGCTTCAGCAGCCATAATTTGTAATGGCGGTACAGGCCGAGTGCCCTATAACAATGGCTGAGGCCTAGGAGCCTCATGTCGAAAGGGTCGCACATAACCTCGACGAGGGGGTACTTGAGGGGCAGCGGGACGAGTTCTTTCGACCGGGACTGCTGCGGCAGCACGTTCAGCTCTCCGCACTTGCAGTCCTTCCTCCTCGCGGATGAATTGTTCCGCACGACTTAACAGCTCCTCATAGCTGTTGGCAGGTTGCCTCAAGAGGGAGCTGAGGAAGGGGCCTTCATTCAGTCCGTGCGGAATGACGACTCTGAAAGATTCTGTTCTGGCAGAAGGAATACCCCTAGCTGCAGAGGTAAACCGGTGAAGATACCCTCTGAGCGATTCCGAGGGCCCTTGCGTGATGTGCATCAAGATAGAGGCGTCATGCTTATACACCTTGCAACTGACAAACTCCCGGCTGAACATCCCCCGAAAATCAGCGAAACAAGTGATGGATCCCGGGGGCAAAGTATTAAACCATTTTTGTGCCGAGCCGGTTAAGGTGGTCCGGAAAACTCGGCATTTGAGGGCATCGGTATAACAGTGGAGCGAGGCTGCTCCGTCGAACTGCGATAGGTGCTCTTCGGGATCCGTCGAGCCATCATACTTATCTATCTGAGGATTCCGGAAGTAGGATGGGGGGACTTCAGAGAGGATGTCCATGGTAAAGGGACTGGTCTCGTAAACTCATGGAGGTCTGGTCGATTGACTTTCGCCCTATTCTTCCCTTTGAGTTTGGGTTAAGGGCATAATGTTCTGAGGTGCTCTTCCCCCAAGTCCTTCTCCAGGCACTACTTCCACATTAACGGCGGTACGAGATGGAGGAGACATTTCTGGGGGTGGGCCTCGGGAAGAAGGTTCACCGGAATGAGGATGCAGATATCCGATCCTTCTCCTTTCTCTAGCAAGGGCCTCTGTAATACCGTCGTCCATCAGGTCCTTCAACTGTGATGGTAGGAGGGTGATGGGGCGCTCCTCCGCTGCAGAGGCAGCGGGCTGTTGTATCTCTTCCGGTTACATCTCGACATCCAGCTCAATGTTCCCACAGACGGCACCAACTAATGCGGCGAGGAAAATTCGCCTTCAACCCCCTTTCGATGCGATGAAGGCACGAAGGGAGCTTTTGGGGGGGGGGTTCTCACAGGCCGCAACAGTAAAAGGATGTAGAAGACGAAGTCAGGAAGCGCAAAACCAACACAGACAGCAGAAACGGGAACACAAGATATAACGTGGCTCGAAATGAGTATTCCTACTCCACGAAGGTGAGCTCTCTCACCGGGGACAATGCCCAAGCACTTTCCACTATGAATGTCTTCCTTTACGGAAAGGAAACTTCCCGAGTTGGAGGAGAAAACTTCTTATAATTTAGTTACAAATACAAGAAAGAGTACGTGCAACTCAAGATCAGGGTCGCTGCTCTTCTTCTCCGGCGAAGTGATGACAGCTCTCCTCCTTCTCCTCCTGCGTCTTTGTTTCGTGTCTGATGGAATGATTGCGGATCCCCTTCCTTCTCTCCTCCTCTTGCCTTTTATCCTCCTTCTCTGATCCATCACTATCTCGCGGGTAGTCTCCATCGTACACGTGGCCACCACGTCCACCTGGAGAATAATTCTGTTGCAGGTACGAGGGGCGAAGGCTCCTCGGAATATTATGTGGGGACCTCTCTTTCTGTTACATACCACCTCCTCATCCATATTTCAGTGAACTAGGTTAGCCTGTCCCCCTCAACCATCTACTTCTGGCGAAACTAACTTAGGTTTATAGCCCACGGGTAGTATAGCCTTAAGGCTCATTTGGCCGGACCGATTCTTATCCGCCCCGTTTGTCTTCTAGGCTTATCTGGCCGAGCCGATTCTTATCCGTCCCGTCTATCTTTAGGCTTATGTGGACGAACTGATTCTGGCCTATTTTCCAACGAAGTACTTCTTCGCCTGGCTATATCGATTACCCTCACTAACTTTCCCGTGCCAATTATTTCAGGCGCTTGCACCCGATCCGTTCCTCTCTTTTTCTTCCACTGAACCCTCTAATTGGTTCGGATAGCACCTTGCCTATGAGCTCTTCATAAAGAAGAGGTAACGGCGGTATCACAGTAGAAGTTCGACTTATGATTTCCATCCCGACTGTGAAAGCTTTGTTCTCTGAGTCACTGTTCAAATCAAGTTTTTGCGAACTCATTGGCTTCTCCTTTGCTTCAAACTCCTCTAGTTGCTCACATGTCTACCTTTTTTTCTCACGAATCTATCCTTTTGTTATGATTTGGATCTTTGAAGATTTTCATGGTTACTATATATACCTCGATTTCTATTTTGAAATAATATTCTATATTCATATTTAAAAGATTCAAATTTGAGATGAAGATGTCAACCATCTTTTTAAAGTAGTTGGTCCTTTAAAATAGAGCTCTTGGTTTTGATACCAAATGTGAGACTCAAATAGTTTATTAGATGTCTATATTTTTTTTCAAGCCAAGGAGAGATGCTAAGGCATGGATGAAGGTTGTGTGGAAGTCCTATCTTATGCAAAAGCATCAATTTGTATTATGGCTTCTAGCACATGAAAGAACTCGGACGAAGGACAAATTACCATATGAAGTTTGCAAAATATGTCTGCTCTGCTAAGGAGCGAATGAGATGTTTGACTTCATGTCCGGACTTAAGGTGAGGCCTAGGAGATGTTTGTCTCAGACCCATTCTCTAATAGTCTCAAATTTACTTTTTAAAAGACCCACAAATTGGTCCATCATTTTTTGAAGGGTCTAAAAATTAATCCAAAAATAATAGTAAGACATAAGAATGTCTTTTTTTAAAGATTGATTCAGACCATCAAAATCTTAAGTATGATTTTTATTGTTTGGCCACACATTCTTTTGGTGTTGGATAAATAAAGCTCTTTGGGGTTGAATGAGAGCCTGACTTGATATGCGCTAAGAGATGGATGATAATTAATATTTTTGAATATTATTTTGCACTCAAATTTGAGGTGTTAGTCCTCTTGTATGTTTAATTTTGTACTTCATATCATGTTTTATGAGTGTTGACCCATTTCGAGCTTATTACAATTTATTTTGTAAATACAACATTATCTCTAAAAAGTTTATGAATATGATCTTGTAGAGAATTGAATGAGGACGCCAATGGATACATCCAAGTGAATCTTGAAGATTTTTCTCAAGAGATTTCTAGACAACAACAGTTTAACCAAGACACATTATTTGATAATATCCTGTATGATTCATTTACTTTGACAAGTGAGAAATCGATGTCAATATAAGGATAAGAGCTCAAATATAGAGAGAATGTTTATCAAGATATAGACATATATTTTCTATTTTGTGACCGTTTTGCATGTATATCCTCTTTCAACTTGTAATACATTTATAAACTCCAAAAAAATAAATAAAAAACAAACAAATAGCTTACAAGATGAGAAGAGAAAAGGTGAGCAGAAAGTTGACTTAAATCAAAATTCCTCGATGATGAATAAATATTAATTGCATTTGTCATGAGTGTTGTGCATGCCAAAAGCAAAGTAGAAGAAATATAATTTTAAAAACAAAATAAAAAAAATACAATGCTTAAATTTAACGTGGAAGGAAGGCTTTGTTCTTATAATAGTAAAAGACGATTATATTTATTCTTAGTATTTTTTTATTGTCGATTCTTCGATGATGATGAAAAAAAATAAATCATAGAGGACTATACATCTTGATCCGTTAGACAGAAACAACGAGGACTTTTGAGCTTGGATGAAAATTTTAAATCCCATATTAAAATTTGACTCTTGTCTATTTATAGTAGCATCTATGTTGCTTGATCAACGGCGAAAACCTTACTCTTAATTCATGACTTATGATGTATTTGATTCTTCACTCTCACAAAGATTTCACTATAATCACATTTCAAGAAAAGGTAATTGGGAAATGTGTATGTATTTTTTTAAAATTTACTTGACATGTTTTTATAATGAATTTACTCTTCTTAATAAGAATGAAATACAAAAGTAAGTTTTCACGGAGATAGCGTGGTGACTAAGGTACGATGATATTTGCAGAAGTGACAGGGTCAATTTCGAAGGAGGTCTAAAGTCTTTTTTTGAATTCATATGACCCTCATGTGTCTTGGCCACTACGTCAAGATCCATAGAACCCTTTGATGCGACGGGGAAAATCTGTTCACTCCTTTTCAATGCAGTGAAGCACTGAGGGAGATCTCAGAGGGTTCTCACAGGCCGCAATCAGTAGAGAATAAGAAGATGAAGTAGATGAAATGCAAAAACCAGCACCAGCAATCGAAACTCAGACACAAGATGTAACGTGGTTCGGAATAAGAATTCCTACTCCACGGAGGTGAGCTTTCTCACCGGGGGCAGTGCCCAAGCACTTTTACTATGAAGGTCCTCCTTTACAGAAAAGAAATTTCCGGAGGTGGAGGAAAAGAACCTCTTACAATGATATCACCAGACGAGAAAAAACACAAAAGATGTAACAACAACAAATCACTGCCCTTCTTCTCCGGCGAGATGGTTGTCCCTTTTTTTCCTCTGGCGTCTTCTTCCCTCTTGTTGGGTTGGAATAATTACGGATCCCCTCCCTCCTCCTTGCTTCCTACCTTTTATCCTCCTTTCTTCCCCCATCGTAGCGTCGTGGGCTATCTCCATCGTACACGTGGCCACCACCTCCACCTGGAGAATAATTCTGTTGCAGATATGAGGAACGAAGGCTCCTCGGAATATTGTGTGGGGGCCTCCCAAGCCATTGCATAACGCCTCTTCTCTACTTTCCAGGTAACTAGGTTAGACTGTCTCCCTCAATCATCCACTTTAGGTGAAGCTAGCTTAGGTCTATGGCCCACGGGTGACCTAGCCTTAGGGCTCCTCATCAACCCGAACCAATTCCTCTTTTTCCCGTGCCAAACTTCCTTCGGATCGATCAGGTTGAGCCGACCCCTTAGCGAAGTGCCTTCCGTCTCTTCTTTGCCATGCCAATTACTTCTGCTAACTCTCCCGTGCCAATTGCTTCTGCTAACTCTCCCGTGCCAATTGCTTCTGCTATTCGCGTCCAAATCATTCTTCCTTTTTTCCCTTCGCCGAGCCGAATATTTTGGATCGGATCTGGGGTTACACGTTAACCCTTTTATCTGGATTTTTATGAAAAAGTTGCCAGTAGTATCATTAGTCAACCCCGAAAAATAGTTAAGCGAAGTTATAAGCATGACTTTCCAAATGTATATAAAGTTTCTGCCATATTCTTTATTTCTTAACTTGAATTTGCTCCTTCCCTTATAGCTCGCCTATGTATACCCGAGGCGGCCCGACGGGCCCATGGGCCCCGCTTCTCCTTCTCCTTTTGCGCAGTCGAATCGTCACTAAAAACCCTATATAAACCCCCGCCTTCTCCTTTTAGGTATCATTTTAGTGTGTTTAACAATCCAGTCTGTTCTTCTTCTTCCGTGATCTTCACCGGCGGCGTTTCGGCGACTCAGTCCTTCTTTTCCCACACGATTCTTCCTTAACCTCTGAGTAAGTGCTCTGCTTTGTTCACACACATAGCTCCTAGGACCATCCCTTCACCCGCCTGGTATGAACATACCATAACTCAGTTAGATTGCAACCATTATTTCTTTAATATTAAGAACGACTACATAGACCCTTCCATAAAGTGCTATTTCACTACTAAACTACATCGGCTTAATAATCCTCCTCCCGGTTCGACGTGTTTTTTCTCTGAACAATTTCTTAATGGTCTATGTCTACCAGCGCCTTCCAGTTACCTAGATATCTTGCATTTTTACAAACTTCCTTTAAACCAATTCACCCCTAATTCCTTCCGCATCTTATCAGGAGCTTCCATGGTGTTTCGACACCTAAACCTTCCCCTAACCCCTGAAATATTCCACTGCTTTTTCCAATTGAAATCTTCCAAGGCAGGTCTCTTCTATTTATCTAGCCGTTCAGATTGCCAATTTTTAGTGAACCTGCCTACTTCCCACAAGGGATGAGAAGAATTCTACTTTTTTGTACAACTTCCAGAATCTCTACCCTATTCTGATACTTGGAAGGTAGATCTTCCCAAATTGCCTCCCTTCCGGGAAATGAGGACCAAATGCCCCTTCCCGGAGGTTTATAGAGTATTAGGAGAGTTACATTACTGCTCAAACCACCTAATAGAAATTCCCCTTTTGAGCCACTTTGGATTGTCTCCTCTACCTTTGACGACTTTGGTTGATGTAGGTAGGGTGATACTTACCCTGCAATATGATTTCCTTTCTATATTATTCATCTTTCTTACCAGTATACTTTGCAGATAATCTAATGCAGAAGGCTTTGGTGGAAGGAGAGGCAATTGAGGCTGCCAAAAAGAAGAAACCCTCGACTAAAAGAGGTAAATCAATAGCTGCGCCGTCCTCCCCTCGGAAAAAACTGCGGCTCACTAAGAAAGGAGCCTCAAGTTCATCGTCTCTTCTCCCCTCATCTTCCGACCAGCCAGGGTCTCAATCCTTAGCCATTTATGAGCCAAGAAGAGGAGGCAATACCTCCCCTGTCCCTTCTCCATCTCCTCAAGGAGGGGATTCTCCCTCCCATTTTCTTCATTCCTCCCCATCTGCACAAAATTCACCCCCACCTTCTCATACGGAGTCCCTCCAAGCTCCTATACCTTCCGACTCAAGAGCTGCTCCTACCCCCCTTCATCGTATCAGACCCCCATCTTCCTCTGAAGGGGAGGATCCTTCCCTTCCCGTTCCTCCGAGGGCCACGTTGGGATCCCTGCTGAAGATTCGGCACCCCTCGGAGGTTAAAATTTTCAATCAGTCGGGCGTACAAGGCCCCTGCGAGCAAGTGGGCAAGCTGTTGGAGGAGGTATCTCTTATCCCTTTCTTATCTCTAACATACGTATTTATACATCGACATATACTAACATTGATTTCCTTCTTCCAGGCTTCATCCCAACACCATAACATGGTGGTCCAGCTGGCTCGGTTCCAATCCAGCGTGGAGACTCGCCACTTCGCCACCATAACAAAAAGAGCTCGTTCGGTGGTTAAGCGAGCAAGAGGCCAAGGATGCGGACCTAAGGGGCCAGTGTGAAGATGCAATGATGAAATTGGCCCTGGTCCGAAGCGAGAAGGAAGAGCTGCAGCGAAAAAATGAAGAACTTGAACAACGTCTCTTCTTACAATCCAGTGAGCTACAACAGGTAGACGTCCTGACCCGTGAACTGAAGGAGTATAAGGGGTATCTTGGGGATGCCATGATCCAGGCTGCTGACTCCTCGACTACTATTATACAGCTTCAACAAGAACGCCACCGGCTTAATCTGGAGCGTCAAGCCTAGGAAGTTACCAGGAAATCCTGTACAGAGAAGTGTCAGGAGCTTTCCTCCATGGTGGCGGCTCTTCCCTAAACCTTATCGCCGGTGGCTCGACAACAATCTACCCTCCACCAGGAGTACTTTGAAGCTCTTTTAGCCTTAGGACAGCAAGATATAAAGGCAGCCACCGAAAGAGATGCTTTGGCGACTAAATTGGCGGAAAGTCAAGCTCAGGTGGTTCAATATCAAGACCAACTGAAGGAGCAAGAAGCCGACCTTAAAGGACGCTATGTCAAGAAGGGGGTGGATTTATTTATACTAGGTTTTGAGGGGTCCTCGGCTCAAAATGCTGAACAAGGATACCCGCCTCCTGGCACGGACACTAGCTATTTAGATCCCACGGAGGCGCTAGCTAAGTGTCTGCCCAAACTCTTTGAGTTGTAATTTCTACTATTCTCTTCTTTAGTAATTTTGTCAATAGCTTCTCTTTTGCTTCTGAATGATGAATTTGTCCATATGTTTAGTTGTCATCTTCTTGTCATGTTTCTTGACGGGTCGGGAATTCTGGACCAATTTTAAACTACTCCCTTTTTATACCGTTATCTCTTTTCCGTCGTCGATAATCGCCTTGTTAGTTTGGGAGACTTATTGGGGAGGTTTTGAACGACATTATTCATATCCGACCCGATTTTGGTTCGGGGATTTGCTTGAAGGGTCTGGCCCGATATCATTCACATCCGTCCCGATTTTGGCTCGGGGATTTGCTTTAAATGACTCTTGCTTGTTGGTTTTCCCCATTCCTTTTATTGCTTCAGAAACTATATCAATCTCTTCGTCTTCTTCCCCTTCCCAAGAACTTCTGTCGTCGCTTCCCTTCCATTATAAATCATTCCCCTCCATGTCTTCGTCCTCCTATCTCACTATCATGGCTTCAGCGGGACACCCCATCGAAATTTCTTCAAATTCAGAATCTTTCGAGCTGCAGGACTGGGTTTCTGAAGACACTGAAGATTCGGAGACCCGCTCAACTGCCACTTCAGCTTTTCATCCTCTTCCTTTTCCGCCTCACACTCCAACTCCAACCCCTCCTACAGGGAGGTTCTTTCGTGCTCCCTTCCCTTCCTTCCGCAATAGAGTGTGGAATCCTCCCTTCACATGGGAGTATACAGTGGGAGACCCCCGTGCCGCTGCCGAACTTCCTCCACTTCCACCAGCGCTGGCTTTCATCCCAGTCCCCCCGGCGGAAGCTCATCCTTCTCCGTTTGATGAAGGTCCATCAGCCATTCCTCCGTCTCAAGGCGAGCGCTTCAAGGTCATCTTGGCGCCCTCTCCCCCCAAAGAGACCTCTCCCGCTTCGTCTGTTAGGAGTAATCAGAGAAAATCTGTATAGATCAAGTTAATGTAATCATTTCAAATATATCAATAAAAACGAGGGAGGGAACTTGATGTTTGCTTTTGTCTTTTTCTCGTAGAAGTAAGGTTTCTGTCTTCAAAAGGACTGTAATCTGGTCCGAACATACCTTCTTCTATCATCGCCCGGGGATTCGGACCCTCTTAATTACAGTTATAGTCCCGTCGACCTTCCCCATCGCTTTACGTTTTCTCTTCTTTACTGGCATTTATTGTCCCTATTTCTTCTACCAATAAATGCACTCTTCCCCTTCATCGCTATAAAAACCTCCGCCCCTTACCTGATAGCTTCCATCCTTTCCCTTTCCTTTTATTTGCCATGGACAGAATATCTGAACAGGGCAGCAGTTCCTCTCCTGCTGAAGAACAGATAAACGAACACCGCTACATATCTAGCCTGGAGGAGCAAGTGAAGTATTTACAACAACGGCTGAAGGAAACTTCCGCCAAGAATAGCTCCTCCGTCACAACAATCGGGTCCCAAAAGGAATCGCTACAAATCTTCTGCAGCAGCCTTATCACCGATAATTATGTAACCTCGACCGCATAAAGGAGCTCCATCTGTTCCTCCCAACAAAGAACTGTAATACCCTAGATGTATAAGGGTTTCTTTTTGTTATTTCCCTCTTGTAAATGACTTGAAATATGTAATTTTTCCGCATCAATGAACTTTTCCCTGTTTATCTTCTTCTTCCCGTATCTTTTGAGTTGTGCCGTGCTTTACTTCTTTTCGTACTGACATATAGTTGAGGCATATTTCGGTTTTCCTGCCTTTTCACCCCACCGGGAATATAGAACTATTAAATGAATCGACTCTGCTATTTTATCGGAATAAAACAATATAAAGTTAAACAAGGACTTCAACTTCTCCCACTTTACGGGGACAAAAAATGATATATAACTGAGGAGATCTCAGTTCTTCCGTTCCGCCACCACACGGGGATATCTTTCGCTTCGCGGGGATAAAATTTTTGAGTATAACCGAATGAATTTTGGTTCTTCCGTTCCACCACCACACGGGGATTTCTTCCGCTTCTCGGGGATAAAAATTTAAGTATAACCGAATGAATTTCGGTTCTTCCGTTCCACCACCACACGGGGATATCTTCCGCTTCGCAGGGATAAAAATTTAAGTATAACATACAACCGAGGTATTTCGGTTCTTCCGTTCCACCACCACACGGGGATATCTTCCGCTTCGCGGGGATAAAAATTCAAGTATAACCGAATGAATTTCGGTTCTTCTGTTCCACCACCACACGGGGATATCTTCCACTTCGCGGGGATAAAAATTTAAGTATAACATACAACTGAGGTATTTCGATTCTTTCGTTCCACCACCACATGGGGATATCTTCCGCTTCGCGGGGATAAAAATTTAAGTATAACATACAACCGAGGTATTTCGGTTCTTCCGTTCCACCACCACACGGGGATATCTTCCGCTTCGCGGGGATAAAAATTCAAGTATAACCGAATGAATTTCGGTTCTTCCATTCCACCACCACACGGGGATATCTTCCGCTTCGCGGGGATAAAAATTTAAGTATAACATACAACCGAGGTATTTCGGTTCTTCCGTTCCACCACCACACGGGGATATCTTCCGCTTCGCGAGGATAAAAATTTAAGTATAACATACAACCGAGGTATTTCGGTTCTTCCGTTCCACCACCACACGGGGATATCTTCCGCTTCGCGGGGATAAAAATTCAAGTATAACCGAATGAATTTCGGTTCTTCCGTTCCACCACCACACGGGGATATCTTCCGCTTCGCGGGGATAAAAATTTAAGTATAACATACAACCGAGGTATTTCGGTTCTTCCGTTCCACCACCACACGGGGATATCTTCGCTGGGATAAAATTCAAGTATAACCGAATGAATTTCGGTTCTTCCGCTCCACCACCACACGCATGGGATAAAAATTTAAGTATAACATACAACCGAGGTATTTCGGTTCTTCCGTTCCACCACCACACGGGGATATCTTCCGCTTCGCGAGGATAAAAATTTAAGTATAACATACAACCGAGGTATTTCGGTTCTTCCGTTCCACCACCACACGGGGATATCTTCCGCTTCGCGGGGATAAAAATTCAAGTATAACCAAATGAATTTCGGTTCTTCTGTTCCACCACCACACGGGAATATCTTCCGCTTCGCGGGGAAAAAATTTAAATATATATGGCTCAAAGACCATCAGCATAAAGGAGACAAGGCCTTCATATCATTCCTACTTTGGCTTTCCTCCTGAAGGGGAACACCTATACCCGCCCCTTCCCAAGCAAATGAGGGCTTTAGTACATAATGGGCCATTTAGAAAAATAAACCCTTTTTTCCCTTTCACTTTGGGTCTTCTTTACTACAGATGAGGGGCCCAATAATGGTTATAGGCCCATTCTTCCTTCCTTTTATAGGGGATCCTTTCTCTTCGTTTCTCTTGCTATCTTCATCCCTTCGCCTTTTCGTCTCCCTTTTCTTTGCTTGTTTGTTCCTCCGCCGCCACGCTCCTTGGCTTCGATCCCTTTTTCCAGCCCTTCTTCCTTATTCTCAGACCCCCAAAATGCATTCTTCCTTCTTCCAGGAGATAGCGGGCCGTTATCCACACTGCAAGAGGAGTGTCGGTCAGCCGTCAGCTCCGTCTTCCTCTTCACCTCCTCCAATCACCACCACACCTGCTTCACCTAGTTTTTCTTCTCCTCCTCCTCTTGCAACCCTTGTTATCTCCTCCTCAGAGGAAACTGGGATGATTATTCCTTCCTCACTCCCTCCGGCATTCACAAACCCTAGCTCTCCTACTCTTTCTCCTTCGCCTCACGCCGTAAGTCGCCTTCCCTTCCTCGCAACTGAGGATCTAACTGGGAGGATGTACCTCCATGTCAGCCAATGACAGAGGCTGGCTCATCTCTGCCTTCTCTTACCCCTGAATACAATTCCTCTTCCGAACCCATGGCGGTTGATATCCCCTTCCTGCCAACTTTCCCCTCCCATAGATATCACCCCCACTCTCCCCATTATAAGCGAGCTTCCCACCTCAGTATCATCCGTCCCATATTCTTCCCTTTCTCCCAGGAGTCTTCGGATCCTGAACTTAGAGGAAGTGGTTCCTCGCATTGAAGGCCTACGCCATGCTCTGGATTTGGTATGTTTCCTCAATTACCCTCATTATCTTTGTCTTATTAACCCATTTCTTTTCTACGACTGGCATGCAGGCCCTGACCAACCATCAAGAGTTGGATCGCTCCCTTCATCAATATCGAGCTCAAGCTCTGGAATGGGAGCGACAGCAAAGGGAAGATTTGGCGAAGGCTCAGAATCAAGAACGACTCCTGTTACAACAACTGCACCTGTGCCAAGAGCAATTATCCGAGGCTCGCCAACGCATTTGAAAGGATGCTGATATCATTGTAGCATTATAGGAACAACAGCGAGTGGGTATGGAGCCACCCGTTCCCCAGCGGGAAGTCTAACCGGCTCCTTTTGATGAGGGGTCTTCATCCGCTCGGGAATTAATACGTCTTCAAGGGCAGGTAGCAGAGCTCCTCCAGGGGAAGCAACAGGACTCTGACACCATTGCTCGTCTTCAGGTTCAACACCGACAAGCACAGGATAAGATAGGGGACCTCCGCACCCGCTTATGCAAAGAGGTACAAGAAAACTCATCCCTCATAAATTCCCGGGCGCATGCTCACGCCTGTCTACGCAGGCAAGAGACTTCCCTCCAAAGACTGAGCACTGAACTCGCCCGAACCAAATCTTATTCTGAAGCAGTGGAGGGAATTTCAGCCTCAATGCGCCAAAATATGGTGGAGATGACGCACCTTGTACAGCAGGACCAAAGTTCCCGAGCCGACGATGTTTCCATCCTAGCCGATGCTATTATGGAGGTGTCGCGACGCTATGTTGACGTGCGCCGAAATCTTCAAGAACAACAAGAAAAATGCCAGAGGCTGCATCAGGATCGGAGCCCTAACCGTCCGAACCGCCAGGAGCGACTCGTCATTTTGTTGCGTGCTACTTATCAGGACGGATTTAATGAAGCGGTTCGGCAATATGCTGATCAAGGATTACCTCCTCCAACTTATCCTTCATTCTCTTTAAATTGGGAGGTTGACTTCCGCCGTTATCCTCCCGACCGTTTTAAGCTGTAATTCGATATATTATTTTGAAACGGAAGTTTCCTTTCCATTTTCTTTCTATTTTTCAAGATTTATCAATCAGTACCGCATTGGATTGACAAATGACTTATTAATGAAATTTGAAGGGTACTTTACGTCTAATTAATGCAACCAAGTCAATAAGTACACCCCTTCGGAGTCTCATAATTCTTCTTCTTCTATTCCCGACTTCTCATACAGTGTGAAAAAGTCTTAAATGAATGGCATTCCAGGGTCGCGGAAGTTCTTTGCCTTGGTCATCTTTCAGATAATATCACGGACCTCACGCGGCGTTACTTCATAGGGTCCTTCCCAATTCGGAGCTAGCTTTTCCGGGTCTCCAGCGGGATTAACTTTATGCAAAACCCAATCCCCTTCTTGAAATCTTCGAGGCATCACTTTCTTATTAAAGGCTCGCTGCACTCTTTTCTTGTAAAATTCATCCCGCCTCCGTGCCATCTCCCGCTTTTCTTCCACCAAATCCAATTCAACGCTTCGGATAAGTTGGTTCTGATTTGGTTCATACGCCTTTATTCGAGCGCTATTTAATAGAACTTTGACCGGAATAACAACTTCCATCCCGTACACTAAACTGAAGGGAGTTTCCCCTGTTGCTGTCTTGGGTGTTGTTCGGTAGGCACACAGGACTCTTGGTAATTCTTCTACCCAGTTTCCCCTCTGAGCCCCCAATTTGGTCTTTAATCCTTGGATGAGAATTCTGTTAGTCACTTTCACTTGTCCGTTAGCCTGAGGGTGAGCTACTGAAGTGAAAGCCTGCTTGATGTTGAGGCTTTGACACCACTCTTGGATCTTTTTCCCTTGGAACTGTCGTCCATTGTCACTGACTATTTTCCGAGAAATACCGTATCGACAAATAATATTTCTCCAGAAGAACTGTATCACAACATTCTTGGTAATTTTGGCTAGGGGCTCTTCCTCCACCCATTTAGAAAATAATCTACAACCACCAACAAAAACTTCTTCTGTAAAGGTGCCACTGGCATCGGACCCACTATATCCATTCCCCATTGATCAAAAGGACATGAAGAGACCACGACTTTCATTAACTCAGCCGGCCGTTCGGAATGGTTGCTATGCTTCTGACAAGCAATGCAGGCTTGCACTATGCGAGCAGCATCTTGCTGGAGAGTAGGCCAAAAATATCCTGCTAATAAGGCCTTCCTTGCTAAAGCTCTTCCTCCTAAATGATTGCTGTAGCAACCTTCATGAATCTCTCGGAGTTCCCATTCCGCATCCTCACTTCCCAAGCATTTCAATAAGGGTCGTCCGAAAGAAGTTTTGTATAAGTCTCCATTTATAAGAGTAAACCGCTTTGCTCGGCTCATTAAAATGGATGTCGCTGCTTTTCCCTCAGGGACCTTCCCGTGCTGTAAATAAGCTATGATGTCAGTCTTCCAATCAGGAATTAGGCTTGATTCGGGTGCATCTTCCTCCACGTTGCATATTACTAAGGAAGTGTGGATTTCCGCATGGATCATTTTCAGGGACTTCACTCCTTCCATAGCACTAGCCATCCGAGCCAATTCATCTGCCTTCCCGTTATTCTCCCACGGGATTTGCTTTAAGAGGACTTGATGGAATTGAGTTTTTTCTTTTTTGAAGGCCTTTAAGTACTTATACAGCCTTTCCTCCCGAACCGCGAAAGAACCTTGAAGTTGTGATATTACCAACTGGGAATCCGAATAGATTACAATTGAAGAAGCCCCTACCGCTTTAGCAGCCTGCAATCCCGCTAGAATGGCTTCATATTCCGCTTCATTATTGGATGCCCGATATCCCAGGCGAACGGCTAGGCGAGTTTCTTCACTATCAGGGGAAATTAATAGAACCCCGACGCCGCTGCCTGTAGATCCTGAAGAACCGTCTACGAATATATTCCATGCATCTGACCCCTCATCCTTTGCTGCTGAACCATCTTCCGAGTCGCAAGGTACCTCTGCCAAAAAATCAGCGAACGCTTGGGCTTTGATAACCGTTCGGGGTTGGTAGTGAATATCATACTCGCTTAGTTCTACCACCCATTTGGCCAATCTTTCGGAGAAATTGGCCTTAGTGACGACCTTGCCCAATTCGCTGTGAGTTAGAACGGTGATAGGATGAGACAAAAAGTATGGCCTCAATTTGCGGGCGGTTAACACTAAGATATATGCCATCTTCTCTAGCTCCGTATAACGGAATTCCGCCCCCTTCAGGATATGGCTAGTATAATAAATAGGCTTCTGGTGAGAGCCTTCTTGTTTCAATAAGACCAAACTAATAGCTCCCTCCGAGACAACCAGGTACATTCATAGTGGTTCTCCAGCTATTGGTTTGGCTAGCAATGGGAGTCCAGCCAAATATTTCTTCAACTCCTGGAAAGCCTGTTCGCATTGATCATCCCACTAAAATTTAGTAGCCTTGCGTAGGATCCTGAAGAAAGGCAGCCCTTTGTCTGCCGATCTGGCTATGAATCGGGATAAAGAAACAATCCTACCTACCAACTTCTGGGTTTCCCACAGATTAGCGGGTGATTTCATGTTGCATAGTGCCTGCACCTTCTCAGGGTTGACTTGCAACCCCTTTTCAATCACGATGTACCCCAAGAACTTGTCGCTTTTTACCCCGAACAGGCATTTGTTAGGGTTTAGCTTCATATTAAACTGTCTCAATGTAGCGAAGGTTTCATTTAAATCCTTAACTAAATCCCGAGTGGTCTTCGATTTGACTAATATGTCATCCACGTAGACTTCCACATTTTTCCCTTTCTGTTCTGCAAAGATTTTGTCCATAAAGTATTTGGTAGGTTGCCCCTGCGTTCTTTAATCCGAACGGCATTACCACATAAGCGTATAACCCTCCTGCAGTTACAAAGCTAACCCTCTTTTGATCTTCTTTGGCCAAAGGTATTTGGTGGTATCCTTGATATGCGTCCATTAGGGACACCACTTCATATCCCACAGTAGAATCTACCAACTGATCAATACGAGGCAAGGGGTAGCAGTCTTTAGGGTACGCTTTATTTAAATCACGAAAATCGATACACATTCTCCACTGCCCCGAGGGCTTGGGGACCAAGACTACATTGGAAACCCACTCGGGAAACTGGATTTCCTTTACATGACCCACTTTTAGCAGTTTTTCCACTTCTTCGGCTATGACCTTGTCCTTTTCCGGTCCAAAATATCGCCTCTTCTGTTGGACGGGTCGGGCTCCCTTAGTGATATTGAGATGGTGTTCAGCCACTTGAGGGTTGATCCCCGTGAGATCATGCACATTTCTCGCAAAGATGTCTTCATTCTCTCTCAGGCAAGCCACCAGCTCTTCCTTGGTTTCCAGCTGTTGTGCTATCCGTGTGGCCTTTCCTAGGGCAATTTCCACCAGTTCTCCTTCCTCTACTTTGTCAGCCTTGGGTGGGGATTCCTCCAGGACGCAGACATCCGAAATGATGATAGCTTTGCCTTTGAGGTCATCGACTCAGGCTTTCTTTTGATCATCCCGAACCATTTGTACGTAGCAGCTCCTGGAGGCCTTTTGTTCTCCACGAACTTCTCCCACCAATTGTCCCACCGGAAATTTCAACTTTTGGTGGTACGGGGAAGCCACCGCCTGAAAAAGGGTAAGGAAAGGATGCCCAAGAATAGCATTATAAGTGGACGGAGCGTCCACGATGAGGAAAGGGATTATACTGGTTTTTTGGCTGGGCTTTACACCCAGAGTCAGAGGCAATGAAATCTGCCCTGTAGGGTGGACCACATGCTCTGCGAATCCAAAGAGGGGGGTGGCCACATCTTCTAGCTGGGCATTTCCCAGCTGCATCTGTCCGAAAGCTTCCTGGAAAAGGATATTGACGGAGCTTCCCGAATCGACCAACACCCTGACCACTTCATAATTGGCCAAAGATATACGAATAACCAAGGCGTCCGTGTGGGGCAGCAGGACACCTTGTAGATCCTCTGGCCCGAATGAAACAGGCGGTGCAACTTGAATAGTTTGATCGGTGACGATGGCCAAACTCTCCATGAGACGGGCGTACGACTTCCGCGCCCAGTTAGAGTCCCCGTCGGTAGGTCCTCTAGCTATAACATGAATAACTCCCCTTGTGGGAGCGTTATCTAGATTGGATGAAGGGCCCTCACCTGATGGGCCTCCTTGGGAGACAATCTCCTGGGACGGCGTTTGGGGGAAAGTGACTTGAGGTTGTTGATTATATGGCCCTGGGCGGGTTATATTGGGTCGGGGGCCTCACCGTGCTGGTCCTCTTGCCTGGAACCGCACTTGTGGATATGCGATATGGAGGCGATCTAATTCTTCTTGTAGCTTGAAACATCGGCCACTAGTGTGGCCATATTCCGTATGATATTGGCAGAAAAAGGAGGCGGGGGGGGGGGGGGGGGTTACGTGGGATCCCCCGGTATCCTAAGGGTCGTTGCAGCAGACCCCGTTGGTCATAGAATTCCATCTCCCGTTCCTTCCAAGTCCTCATAGGAGGAAGCGCTTCAGCGGCCATGATTTGTAATGGCGGTACGGGGCGAACACCCTGCAACATTGGACGAGGCCTCGGAGCCTCCTGTCGAAAAGGTCGCGCATACTCCCGCCGAGGGGGCGCTTGAGGAGCAGCGGGACGAGCTCTTTCAGTTGGGACTGCTGTGACAGTCCGTTCAGCTCTCCGTACCTTTAATCCTTCTTCTTCGCGGATAAATTGCTCTGCACGGCTTAGCAGCTCCTCATAACTGTCCGCAGGTTGTCTCAACAAGGAACTGAGGAAGGGGCCCTCCTTCAGCCCGTGCTGAATAGCGCCTCTGAAAGATTCAGATCTGGCCGAGGGGATTCTTCTAGCCGCAGAAGTGAATCGGTGGAGGTACCCTCTAAGGGATTCTGAGGGTCCCTGGGTGATATGCATTAACATGGAGGCGTCATGTTTATACGCCTTGCAGCTGACAAACTCCCGACTGAACATTCCCCGGAAATCAGCGAAACAAATGATGGATCCTGGGGGCAGAGTATTAAACCACTTTTGTGCCGAGCCGGTTAAGGTGGTCCGGAAAACTCGGCATTTGAGAGCATCGGTATAACAGTGGAGTGAGGTCGCTCCGTCGAACTGAGATATGTGCTCTTAGGGATCCGTCGAACCATCATACTTATCGATCTGAGGATTCCGGAAGTAGGACGGAGGGACTTCAGAGAGAATGTCCATTGTAAAGGGACTGGGCTTGTATACTTCCGGAGGTCTGGTTGATTGACTTTCGCCCTGTTCTTCCCTGTGCGTTTGGGTGAAGGGTATAGTGTTCTGAGGTGTTCTTCCCCCAAGTCCTCCTCCAGGCAATATTTCCACATTGACGGCTGTACGAGATGGAGGAGGCATTTCTGGGGGTGGGCCTCTGGAAGAAGGTTCACCGAAATGCGGATGCATATACCCGGTCCTTCTTCTTTCCCTAGCGAGGGCTTCTGTAATAGCGTCATCCATCAGGGCCTTCAGCTGTGATGGTAGAAGGATGATGGGGCGCTCCTCCGCTGCAGAGGTAGCGGGTTGTTGTATCTCTTCAGGTTGCATCTCGACGTCCAACTCAATGTTCCCACAGTGGCCTTGGCGCTCGATGACGGGAAAATCATTCACTCCTTTTCAATGCGGTGAAGCACCGAGGAGATCTCAGAGGGTTCTCACAGCCGCAATCAGAGAGAATAAGAAGATGAAGTAGATGAAATGCAAAACCAACACCAAAGAATCGAAACTCGGACACAAGATGTAACGTGGTTGAATAAGGATTCTACTCCACGGAGGTGAGCTTTCACTGGGGCAAGGCTCAAGCACTTTTACTATGAAGGTCCTCCTTTACAGAAAAGAAATTTCCGGAGGTGGAGGAAAAGAACATCTTACAATGATATCACCAGACGAGAAAAAACACAAAAGATGTAACAACAACAAATCACTGCCCTTCTTCTCCGGCGAGATGGTTGTCCCCTTTTTTCCTCTAGCGTCTTCTTCCCTCTTGCTGGGTTGGAATAATTACGGATCCCCTCCCTCCTCCTTGCTTCCTCCCTTTTATCCTCCTTTCTTCCCCCATCGTAGCGTCGTGGGCTATCTCCATCGTACACGTGGCCACCACCTCCACCTGGAGAATAATTCTGTTGCAGATATGAGGAACGAAGGCTCCTCGGAATATTGTGTGGGGGCCTCCCAAGCCATTGCATAACGCCTCTTCTCTACTTTCCAGGTAACTAGGTTAGACTGTCTCCCTCAACCATCCACTTTAGGTGAAGCTAGCTTAGGTCTATGGCCCACGGGTGACCTAGCCTTAGGGCTCCTCATCAACCCGAACCAATTCCTCTTTTTCCCGTGCCAAACTTCCTTCAGATCGATCAGGTTGAGCCGACCCCTTAGCGAAGTGTCTTCCGTCTCTTCTTTGCCATGCCAATTACTTCTGCTAACTCTCCCGTGCCAATTGCTTCTGCTAACTCTCCCGTGCCAATTGCTTTTGCTATTCGCGTCCGAATCATTCTTCCTTTTTTCCCTTCGCCGAGCCGAATATTTTGGATCGGATCCGGGGTTACACGTTAACCCTTTTATCTAGATTTATATGAAAAAGTTGCCAGTAGTATCACCCTTCATGATTTATCTCCCTCACAATGACCGTAAGACAGACCAATGGAGATCGTTAGGTTGACAATTTCAATCTTTATAGAAATGCAAAACTAAAGTAGAGAATACCAAAGTGCTAGAGCCTTCAAACTTATTCGAACTCTTGAATGATGGATCCTTCGGATCCCTCAACGGATCGTGTATCCACATTTGTAATCGGAAAACGAAAACAAAATGATCCGTACATAGGATCTTGTCTAACGATCTACAACAAATATGCAAAACTAAAACTGAAAATAGAAGCGTAAAACCATGTACCTGATTTCGGAGTCTGCATCATCGAAAGAATCTGAAGTCGGAAGAATCTGATGAGCTGAAGGGCTTGATCTTCCATAGGTCGAGTGAGATGGCTCCGAATGCTCTGCCCGATGGGGAGAAAAAGAGTCGGTCAATCTTCGTACTCTCCTGTGGGGATCACACCCCCTATATATAGTATTAACCCAAAACCCGTTAGCATCCTATCAATGTTAACGGTACTGGTTAAAGTGTTCTACACATATGGATCATAAATCCATTAATCCACCTCCAATAACACAAACTTGTTAACTTAAACCATAATGGTTAGATCACTTTTAATCGAGTTCGAACCAATACGACACACTCGAATGCATTATGATAATCATATGTAAGCCCACCACCAACAATCTCTCACTTGGGCTATATGTGATTCCGAATATAATACTTAATCGAAATTCCTTAGTTGCGCATATCATGTCGTATTGAACTGAAATAATATGGTCCATCAACTTCATTGGCATAGGACTAAAGTGATTGTTGCTACTCCATATATGTAATCGGTAGCAGGGCCTGTCAGTAATCACAATACCAATGTCGTCAATGACATAGATCTAATGTGGATGTGTAACATGAGAAATGTATGAAATGTGATCTATACATGTCTATTCTCAATTGATCCTCTTTATGATCCAATACTGGATTTGATCACACTTGCAAGCATCATATGCTAAACCGCATTAGCAAATCATGATTACCTTATGACTCATTAATGAGTCTTACATCACATTTACAATATCATGCCCCGAGAGTATATCGAGTCGAAAAGCAAACGGATGACATCTCCCCTGTACGTGGCAACATATCCTATTAATACAAGTCCCTTGGGCCCACAATCACAACATAATAAACATAACTAAATCAAAACATAGCGGAAACATAATACCAAAACTCACAACCACACATACCGACATACAAATCCGAAACTAACACAGGTGTACACCAACCAACAAGTCCACAATACCAAATAGTACATAAAACTCCAAATACAATCTGAAGTACACGAAAAGAAACTAAAATCCACGGGAGCCTCGGAAATGAGATGGGATGGATCATTGGTGATGCTCCAAGTCGTCACGAAAACTTCTACCTGTTACCTGGGCAACATAAAAACCCAGGGTCGGTGGTGGTGAGTATAACTCAGCGGTAATATGAGAGAACGTGTATATATCAAATATCACATGTAATTCAACAGTATAATCTACAGGTACATCAGGTATACATCAGCATAATAAATATATATACATGCATATACCCTCTAATCAATCTGAACGACAAAAGATGCTGACATACCTGACAGTCAGCTACTCTACCCTCGTCCAACCTGAGCATATATCCACAATATACGACATGACGAGTAATACTAACTCATACTATATCATGATATGGGTCAAAGGTATCAAATAGATCGACCAACAAGTGTACATATATCTAACACCCAACCATATAGAAAATGCAATAGCATGTATGAATATGTACAAACAAATGCAGCAAGCATAATACAAACAAATACAACATCACAATAAACATACATATAGACTGCATCTATATATACACTAATCACAATCATCCATATATATATATATATATATATATATATATATATATATATATGACAATATGCAATACGCCATAAGACACGACAATGCACTATGTATGGTCATGCCGACTCACCCTAAAGCTACCACGACCCCAGTGTGGCCTCGGTGGCTCGATATGACAACTATCCCAACTCAACACCAACCACTACTCTCAAGTGGTCGAGTGGGCAGTATGATTGAGTAGCATATAAGTGTAAAGAACAAGCTACCCGACGGGGGTTCCTGCTGTTGACCACTCCGACAGTCACTACCCATGAGTGGCTGAGTGTCACACACGCAGGACAACTATATGCAAATTCAACTACCACCGTCTATAGTGGTAGAGTGCGACTCATCAAATGCTTTGCCCTCACACCAGTTACTCCTCCTCTGAGTAACCGTGGAGGCAGAATGACTGACGACCCTCTCAACCACAAGGGAGACCTAATCACCAACATGCATGTAAATGACATGAATGCATAGTCACACATACAGACATCCACCCCAGACTCTCTATTATATAGAGAGTCATACCAATCTGATCAACGCACTCTTTATCCTATAGAGAGTCGTACTCAACTGATCATAACACTCTCTATCCTGTAGAGAGTCATACTAATCTGATCAGCACACTCTCTATCCTGCAGAGAGTCGTACTCAACTGATCATAACCAAGCTAGGACCTCTAGTCCGTAGCGACGCACTATCGACAATCCACATGACCATACCTAATCACATGATCCGGAATGGTACACAACACAAGGGTTTAACATAAAATTCAATTATATGTTCAGGACATTACTCACTCCCCAAGATGACCTTGTATCCCATTTATAATTCAAGTCTTCATTCGTACTCTACTAAATACACCTAATTGCATAACTATAGGCTTACATGCATCATATCTATAACTCCTAATCATGATGAAGGAAAGCATGATAACAACAATAGAACATATAAGGCCAGAGACAAAGTATCAAGCACAAGAATAAATAAGAGCAGAGTCAAGGTAATATGATCATATAACATGATCATATATCTAAATTTGCATGCATCAACAACTACCTGACCAGGGTAGGAAATTATCCATCTGTTATGTAAATCGTAACTGTCTTCACATCCGCGAACTCGCCTCGCATTAAAGTCCTATACACCATAAAGAATACAATTTAATTCTATCGTACAACGAATGATTAAATCGAATCTTACATCGATTTTGTATTCCAGTCTACAAAACAAATATTAACTAAGGTCTCGTTCACCCATCCCACATAATGTCCACTTTATCACCATGATGAACATACTTGCTATAATTAACCACCACATTAACTCATAGCTACAATTCTATAACAAGTCAATCCATATCCATTATGCTGCCACAACATAGTTTATTACCATAACATAACCAAATTAAAACTTACCTCACAATGCTTCACAACTTCTTGATCTCAATCAGGATATCATATCCATTCAATTCAATAATCCCCTAAATTCTGAAATTTCAAAGATATAGATTAATTCAGAGCACGCCTGAAAATGATCGTGTACCACTGATTCAACACCTTCTAAAATCCTTATTCCAATGGAAATAGAACAACACTGAAACCTTACCTCACTGCTCTAATCGGTCACATCCAACTTTTTGATACAAAGTAACATCTGATCAACACAAATCAATGAAACTATGGCAAATTCAATCTCAACTCCTATACAATTAGTACCTACAGCTGCAATAACATAAAAACTTCCAATGATCTAACCCTTTTCCAACTCAATCCAACCAATAGAAGATAAACATCACTTACTAACTAAGAAGGAAGGCTGTAGGAACAATAAAACTAGTTGATTCACCGATCTGAGATCTCAGCTCCACTATGAACAACCATGTATTTATTCTTCTAGTCGTGATGCTGGCCACGAGCAAGAGATCGACAACCACAGATTGGTTACTCACTGCAACACTGGAAGGCAACGATCTCGGTGTCGTACGATCAGAGATCGAGCGATTTGGGAAAGAGGCAGTACGCAACCTGGAAAGGCAACCGACAGTAGAACCAAACTCGTGACAAAGGGTAGAGACATGCACTGTGTAGAAAATCGTTGAGCAGAGCACTGCTTCGCTGACACTCGCTGAAGAATACACCTCGCGGTGTGGCTGGCTTGACCGTTGTCTATAGGGCGACATCCATCGATGAGAACACGAGGAAGAAGAGGATCAGGACGGGACTACCGCTCCTGGTGGCGCTATTGCTCACGACGAAGGTTGGCCGGTGGCGTGCAAGTGGAGATCGAAAGATAGGGGAGGTGATGGTCGAAGGCAAGAGCTCGCAATGGTGACAGCAGAAAAATAGGTTGCGACGAGTGAGAGCAGGCGATGGAGTCTAGCTGCGTGACGGTGGGCGACAGGGGCTACGGCTCGAGAAGGCGACCCTAGGGCGGCGGCGACTGCTGTTGTTGGATCGGGTGAGAAGAAGAAGATGCGACGGTGAAGAACCGAAACATGGGAAAAGGAGATTGAGATCGGGATCGGGGGAAAGAATCGACAGATCGGGAAAAAAATGGAAGGGATCGGGATAACCGTTTAGCATTTATAACATAGGTTAATTAAACCTATTAATTCCTCTAGCAGATAGTCTAAACAGACTTTACAAAATCCTATCCACTTTATCCCCATGAAATGTCCATAAAACTTTCGTTTAAATCCAAAAAAAATTCTAAAATTTCCTGAAAAATTCTATAAGGAAATTTCTTAATTAACAAGGGTTATTATTATTATT
Source organism: Wurfbainia villosa (assembly GCA_025175895.1). Classification (NCBI taxonomy): domain Eukaryota; kingdom Viridiplantae; phylum Streptophyta; class Magnoliopsida; order Zingiberales; family Zingiberaceae; genus Wurfbainia; species Wurfbainia villosa. Next base: position 138,917,216 of record CM045986.1, on the reverse strand, counting down.
ATTATTTTTCCTAGTATCTTACATACAATCACCATATGCAAACTGCATTAGTAAATCATGATGTTTCTTTATTCAGAGTGTCAACAAATACACATGTAAAAGGAAACTTTATTCGTACAATAATAAAAAAACTACATGTGTCCAATATATACATAAGAGCATTCAAAATATAAATAAATACAGACTCCCACTAAACGGGTACTTCATCCATATGAAGGACCCCCATATGCAATACATGCTGATGAAACATCTTGGGTAACAATCCCTTGGTGAGCGGATCCGCCAACATTGAGTCTGTCTGTATATGCTCTATCATTATTTGACCAATCTATACTTTTTCCTTAATCGCCAGGTACTTGATGTCGATGTGTTTTGACTTCGACGAGCTACGATTGTTCTTGGAATAGAGTTCTGTAGCTTTGTTATCACAGAAAATTTTCAATGGTCTTTCAACACCATCGATGACCTGTAATATTGTGATAAAATTTCGCAGTCATATCCAGTGATTTGATGTTCATAGCAGACTATTAATTCTGCCTCCATCGTGGAAGTCGCTATAAGTGTCTTTTTGACGCTTTTCCATGATATAGCTCCTCCAACAAGCATGTAGACAAAACCAGAGGTGGATCTCATGTTATCTAAACATCCAGCAAAATCAAAATCTGAATATCCAATCACCTCCAACTGATTGGATCTCCGATATGTGAGCATGAGTTCTTTGGTTCTCTGTATATATCGCATTACCCTCTTTACAGCTTTTCAATGTCCTGGTCCAGGGTTACTTAGATACCTACCTAACATTCCAACAATGTACGCTAAATCCGGACGCATATAAACTTGAGCATACATGAGACTCCCTACTGCCGATGCATAGGAAAATTTCTTCATCTCATTTATTTCAAGTTCACGTTGTGGACATTGTTGCAAGCTAAACCTATCACCTCTAGACACAGGTGTGTCTCTAGGTGTACAATTTTGCATGCCATACATATGAGCACCTTTTTAATGTAGGCCTTTTGTGATAATCTAAGTATACCCTTGGATCTATCACGATATATCTATATGCCTAATACAAAAGATACTTCACCAAGATCTTTCATTTCAAATTTACCTGATAGAAATGACTTGGTTTCATACAATAATTGTTTACAATTGCTTGCCAATAAAATGTTATCCACATATAAGACAAGTATCACAAACTTACTCCCATTGAACTTGACATAAATGCATTGATCAACTGGATTCTCTTTAAAACCAAATGAAGTAACCACTTGATTAAATTTCTTGTACCACTAACGGGATGCCTGCTTTAAGCCATAAATGGACTTCTTCAATTTACATACTAGGTGCTTTGAATCATCAGATTCAAAGTTCTTTGGTTGCATCATGTATATAGATTCCTCAATGTCTCCATTAAAGAATGCAGTCTTGACATTCATTTGATGTAACTCCAAATCATAATGAGCTATAAGTGCCATGATTACTCTTAGGGAGTCTTTCGTAGATACAGGTGAGAATGTCTCCTTGTAATCAATATCCTCCTTTTGAGTAAATCCCTTGGCTACAAGGCGTGCCTTATACTTTTCGATATTGCCTAGTGAATCTCATTTGGTTTTAAATATCTATTTACAACCAATAGGTTTCACACCTTTAGGCAACTCGACTAGTTCTTATACGCCATTGTCTGTCATAAATTTCATCTCATCTTTCATGACTTCAATCCACTTTTCAGGATTAGAGCACTGTTTGACTTCTTGGAAAGATGAAGGATCATCTTCCAGCCCTATGTCAAACTCATGCTCTTGGAGATAAGCAAAATCACGTGAAACCGTGGATCTCCTTTCCCTAGTAGATCACCTTAGAGGCACTTGTTCTTGAGGCCTTTGAGGTGCTTGGGGAACCTGCTCAACCATAGGAGGGTGTACCTCAATTTGAGCAAATGGTTCCTCTACTTGCATAGGGGAGGATACAGGGACATCATGAAGTACTACTCCCATCGGATGTGCAACATCAATAATATAGGGTATAGAAATCATACCACTACTAGTTGCATCTGTAGTAACTGAGGTAAGATGACAAGTGTTATCCTCCTCAAAAGATATATCCTTTGGGTCTATTCTCCCACTGTCCTTAATGAACTTGACATTTCCCATTTCGAAAAAGGACCTATTTGAGGGATTATAAAACTTAAAGCCCTTTGACCTTTCAGAATACCCTACAAAATGACAGCTAGTTGTCCTTGGGTCCAGTATCTTTTCTTTAGGCTTATAAGGCCTAGCCTCAGCTGGACAATCCCAAACGTGTAAATGCCTAATACTAGACTGCTTACCCGTCCATAGCTCATATGGAGTTTTACTTACTGCCTTACTAGGTACTCTATTGAGTAAGTACACTGCAGTGTTGAGTGCATCACCCCACAAGGACTCCAATAAAGAAGTGAAAGACATCATGCTTCTCACCATGTCCTTTAGGGTTCAGTTCCTTCGCTCAGATACACCATTCTGATGAGGAGTACCAGGCATGGTGTATTGAGCCACAATACCACACTCAGATAGGTAATTAGCAAAAGGTCCTGGACGTTGTTCACCTGATCCATCATAACGATTATAATATTTACCTCCATGGTCAGATCTCACAACTTTGATCTTCTTACCTAGTTGATTTTCAACTTCGGCTTTGATGATTTTAAACATGTCCAAGGACTGTGACTTCTCATGTAAAAAGTATAAGAGCCATATCGGAAATAATCATCTATAAAACTGATAAAATATATCTGTCCATTCCAAGATGCCTTAGGGAATGACCCACATATATCTGTATGTATCAGTTCTAAAGTGCTACTACATCGACTTGCACCTTTATTTCTCTTGTTAGTCATTTTCCCTTTGACACACTGTATGCAAACCTCAAAGTCTGACATGTCAAGGGAATGGAGAATTCCTTGTTACATTAACCTTTCTAGGCATTGTTTGGATATATGTCCTAAACGCCTATGCCACAACATGGATGAATTCTCGTCAGTCAAATTACGTTTCGTACCTATACTGTGCATTATTAACTTCGCCCATGATAAGTTAACATTATCGTGGCCGGTCCCAAGCCCGGATAAAGGAGGAGGGTTGCGTTAGGTTGCCAGCTAGCGTTAAACTAAGGCAAATGTTCAATGAATGGATCAATCAAACTATTATGCTAATGCTAGGTTGTTCCCCGGAAGGAACGCGTTACAGGGTCCGACTGTAATGTTTCGACAAGGACCGCTACATTTTCAGAACTCGGGTGTAGTGAAAAATATGTTAGAGTTCACGTTGCAGGGTCCGACTGCAACGTATCAGCAAGGACCACTACATCTCCATGAGAACTTGGGTGCAGTCTTAAATAAGCAAGAGTTCTCACACCATAGGTTGGGTAAGAACAAATATTATAGAAAAACTAGTAGTCTAAGATTTGGTACATGGAACATAGGAACCCTCACTAGTAAAACAATGGAGATAGTAGATACGATGATTAGAAGAAAAATTAATATTGTATGTGTACAAGAGACAAAATGGGTTGGTGAGAAGGCAAAGATGATAGAGAACTCGGGTTTTAAGTTATGGTATACAGGCAAGAGTAAAACAAGAAATGGAGTGAGTATTATTGTTGATAGTTTGTTAAAGGATGAAGTTGTAGGAGTAATTAGAAAGGGGGATAGAATTATAGCTCTCAAAATAGTAGTAAAGAAAGAAACTATAAACGTAATTAGTGTATATGCACCTCAAATAGGATTAGATGAAAATACCAAATTAAGGTTTTGGGAGGACTTGGATGAAGTATTACAAAATATTTCGTCAAATGAGATAATTTTAATAGGAGGTGATTTAAATGGGCATGTCGGAGTGAAAAATGACGAATATGAGAGGGTGCATGGGGGTTATGGGTTTGGAACAAGAAATGAAGAAGGTAAAACTATATTGGATTTTGCAATAGCATATGATCTTATACTAGCTAATACATTTTTTAAGAAAAGAGAAGAACACTTAGTCACGTTCAAAAGTGGAAATAATAAATCACAAATTGACTTTCTTATGGTTAGGAAGAGAGATAGAAAGATTTGTAAAGATTGTAAGGTTATTCCTGGAGAAAGTTTAACTACTCAATATAGGTTAGTAGTATTGGATATACGCCTCAAACATAGTATTAATAGAAGGAAAATATACACGACCCTTAGAATTAAGTGGTGGAAGTTAAAGGATGAGAAACTAAATATATTCAAAGAGAAGGTAGGAGTACAAGTATTAGATGACATATACAGTGACCCTAATACCACGTAGGATAAGATGATATCAAAATTGAAAATAGTAGCTAAGAGTGTACTTGGTGAGTCAAAGGGACATGCACCACCAAGTAAAGAATCTTGGTGGTGGAATGAAAAAGTACAAGAGAAAGTCAAGGAAAAACGAATAGCATATAAGAAATTAAATATTTGTAAAAATGAGGAAAATTTGAAAAAATATACAATAGCTAAGAAAGAAGCTAAGAAAGCAGTGAATGTAGCTAAAACTGAAACTTTTGAACGGTTATATCGAAAATTAGATACAAAAGAAGGGAAAAGAGACATTTATAGAATAGCTAAAGTGAGAGAGAGGAAGACAAAAGATCTTAATCAAATAAGATATATTAAAGATGAATGCAATAGGGTACTAGTAAATGATGAAGAAATAAAAGAGCGGTGGAAGAGATATTTTTATCAACTTTTTAATGAAGGTTTAGGAGACCAACTTAATTTAGGTAATTTAAGTAGGTCAAATGAGTATAGAAATTTAAATTTTTATCGTAGAATTCAAATTTCAGAAGTAGAACAAGCTTTAAATGGAATGCAAAATGGAAAAGTCGTTGGACCAGATGATATTCCGATAGAGGTATGGAAGTGTCTAGGGAAACAAAGTATTGAATGACTTACAAAATTATTTAACATGATATTGAAAACAAAAAGGATGCTTGATCAATGGAGGGTAAGTATCCTAATTCCCTTATATAAGAATAAGGAAGACATACAACCTTGTGAAAACTATAGGGGTATTAAACTAATGAGTCATACCATGAAACTTTGGGAAAAAGTAATAGAAAAAAGATTAAGGAAGGAGACCATGGTTCTCGAAAATCAATTTGGATTCATGCCAAGAAGGTCGACAATAGAAGCTATACATCTTCTCAGACAACTAATTGAAAAGTATAGAGAGCAAAAGCAGGATCTACACATGGTATTCATTGATTTAGAAAAAGCTTATGATAGAGTTTCAAGAGAAATAATATGGAGAATTTTAGAAAAAAGAGGTGTTAGTGTAACATATATTGAACTAATTAAGGATATGTATAAGGAAGTAACGACCAGAGTGAAGACTTCAGGTGGATTAACTAAAGCATTTCCAATAAAGATAGGGTTACATCAAGGATCAGCTTTAAGTCCCTATCTTTTTACACTAATCATGGACGAACTCACTGGACACATTCAAGACACAGTACCATGGTGCATGTTGTTTGCAGATGATATTGTTTTGGTAGATGAGATACGTGAAGGAGTAAATGCTAAATTAGAATCTCAAGGAAACACTAGGGTGAAAGGTTTTAAGCTTAGTAGAGGAAAGACAGAATATATGGAATTTAAATTTAGCAATATTAGACGTAATGAGACAAGTGTTAAGATAGGAGATGACGAGTTGTCTGGAGCTGAGAGCTTTAAATATTTAGGATCATTTTTGCAAGATGATGGAGGGATTGAGAGAGATGTCTTACATAGAATACAAGCAGGATGGTTGAAATGGAGGAAAGCATCGAGTATTTTATGTGATCGTAAAGTACCTCTAAAACTTAAAAGGAAGTTCTACAAAACGGCAATTAGACCTGCTATGTTATATGGAGCTGAATGTTGGGCTACGACTTGAGCATATGAGCAAAAGATGAGAGTTGCAGAGATGAGGATGTTAAGGTGGATGTGTGGACATACGAGGATGGACAGAATAAGAAATGAGAGCATTAGAGAAAAAGTTGGTGTTGCATCTATTGAAGGAAAGCTCCGAGAGACACGTTTAAGGTGGTACGGACATGTACTTAGACGGCCAATAAATGCTCCAGTTAGGCGATGTGAAACGATACCAAATATACACATCAAACGAGGAAGAGGAAGACCAAAAAAGACTTGGTTAGCAACAATAAAACAAGATAAAATTTATTTAAATATAGATGATGATATAGTAGGGGATAGAGTCCAATGGCGTAGAAGGATCCATATAGTCGACCCCACCTAGTGGGATAAGGCTTTGTTGTTGTTGTTGTTGTACCTATACTGTGCATTATTATGTTGTTAGTGAGAGCTATAGTGTTTAACCTGTATAGCTTGTCAACTAGGGAACCAGTACCAATAAGTTTTGAATTTTGAAAAATACTAAATATTCCATTTCCAAATGAACAAGTATATCCTGATTTGTCCAAAGAAGAAATGGAAATTAAGTTCCTCCTAAAGGATGGAACTACAAATGTATTTTTCCAAATTCAAAAATATATCAGTCCCTAGACAAAGCCTAAAAACATCTATAACAATTACTCTAGTCTTCTTGTCATTACCAGTATAGATGTATCTTTCACCATCAATAAGCAGTCGACTAGAAAGACAACCATGCTCAGTGACACTAATATGAGTGGTAGCACCAGTGTCTATCCACCATGTGTCAGTAGGTACAGTAACAAAATTGACTTCTGAACTAACTAAGCTGAGAAGTTCATCACCATAGATTGCGGTTTTAGTAATCTTACTCCTAATAATAGTTCTTTTATGTCCAGTGGTTTCTAAAACTAAAGTTGTTGGAATATTTGTTGGTGCAATCGGCCCAGGTCACGATTGACCAGGACTCGAGTTTGGCTTGAGTGAAGTTTTGATGTGTTTTGATGTTTCGACAAAAACATGTGACAATATAATTGTCAAGGAAAGTCCAAGCATGGGTCTTGGCAAATGGAAAGTCCAACATGTGTTGGCAAGGAAAATCCAAGCATGGGTCTTAGCAAATGGAAAGTCCAACATGAGTTGGCAAGGAAAGTCCAAGCATGGTCTTGGCATGGAAAGTCTAACATGGGTTAGCATTTGAAGTCCAAGGGGTTTAATATTGGCGGCGTAAAGTCCAAGCGGTAGTCTTGGCAGCACAAGTCCAATGGTTGGCGGCGTAAAGTCCAAGCGGAGTCTTGGCGGCGTAAGTCCAATGTGCCTTGGCGGTGTAGACACCGTTAGTATGACATAGCCGACGGAAGCACCTGAAGGCTAGCGCGATGGATGAACAAGTCATGGATGACTTGGAGGGATCCGAGAGGCGTGAGGCTGATGGAGGTGGCTAGAAGGCTTAGGTCTAGGCTAAGGGTGGTCTAGCAAATATGGGGGAACCATATTTGAGTTAAAACCTCATGTTTAAGGTGTGCCAGTCGACTGATGCCATGTGGCAGTCGACTGGACCGAGTCAACTAGGGTTTGACTGTGGGTTATGGCCTAGCAGTCGACTGCCATAGGTTGACAGTTGACTGATGGCTCGAGAAGTCGACTGATCGTGTGATCAGTCGACTGGTGCTCGAGAATTCGGCCACAGAATGGAGTCGAGACTCGACTGGTCGAGTGAGGACTCCATCAGTCGACTGATGATCACAATCAGTCGACTGATGGTAGTTCCGTTGGACTTATCCAACGTGGAACTAGCCGTTGTCTCACGACAACAGTGCCATCAGTCGACTGATGATCCCGATCAGTCGACTGATAGACTTTTTCCAGCACAGGTTGAAGCTATATATGGAGCTCGTGGTGGAGGAAAAAGAATCGGTTCTTGAGGGCTATTAGGGCGATTTGTTGGTGCAAATCAGGTCTCCAAGTGCAAGCAAGCAACCAAGCATTCAAGCAATCAAAACAAGTGTTGTAAAGTCTTTTCTTTACTTGTATTTCATATTTACATTGTATATTGCTTGTATTTCGTTCTTACTGTTGTAAGATCTATTGTAAGGGGTTTCTCCGCCTCCGACTTGTGTCGAGAAGGAGTATTTATCATTAGTGAGTGCGTGTGCATCACTAGGGCTCTTTAGAGCTCAATCCGTGGAGTAGGAACCGTGCGGTTTCGAACCACGTTATATCATTGTGTTAGCTTGTTGTCTATTTCGTTATTGCTTTTATTATTTCTATTTCCGCTGCGCACTAACGAAATTGTAGACACAAACGCGATCGAATTTCATCTACGCAATTCACCCCCCCTCTAGCTATTCCAAGGGTCCTAACAATATTAAGTTTATCAGTAGATATCATTTATGCTATAAAAGAAAAAACAGAACAGAACAGATGCTCACATCAATAACAATAAACATGCATATATATATAAACAGTGATATAAAACAAACACTAAAAAATATATATATATATGCACATATGATAGGTCCCTTTATGAGATATCAAATACAACATTACAATTAATCTTTGAATTAAATTGCAACTTATTAGCAGTACTCTCTATTCCTAACTCAAAACACTGTAATCTGCTACATAATGTGTCTTCCTTTGGGCCGACACAATATGTGCATGATTGATAACCCAATATGAGTTAGATTTGGTTATATAACCTCAGTTCACTAATCCTTTAATCAGTCACATAACATACCTTCCTTTGGGCCGACATCTTACATGTATGATGTTTATAGTGAACCAACTTTAAACATATATCTGGCATAAAGATGATTTTCCTTTGGGCCAATCATCCTTAGCATAGATATACATCTACTCACACAATGATGCACTAAGTTTAACTAACAGTTCTCACTTTGGTGATAATATTAGTTCAACTTAATAACACATGTGCTAATGAATACAAATGAAATCCTAGGTTGCTCGATTGTATTGTTGCTTTTAAATGATGTAGGGAATGCTAAATGACCATAACATGAGACTTAAAAACTTCGAAGCCTTTGAAAAGACACTAAACGACGTTTTTAAGGCCCGAAACAAGCCGTTACAAGGGGTAAACCCCGTGATAAGACACGTAGAGCTCTGAATGAGCTTCGAAACCCCACCAAGAACGCCTCAAAACTCATCCCGAGCGAAAAGTTATGGCCTCCGGAAGTTCCCTACGTCATTAGTCGACTGTTTCCATGTAGCAGTCGACTGATTGTGATCAGTCGATTGCTTCAGTTGATAAACAAAGCTTCTGTGTTCAAACTAAGGCCCAACAGTCGAATCCTGCTTGATGGCAGTCGACTGATGTCATCAGTCGATTGCCCAAGTTTAAACCATTCTGTGCCGAAGTTTAAACCCATCAGTCGACTGCCATTTTTGGCAGTCGACTGCCATACTCCAGTTGAGTTCCGTAGTCGGCTAACAAATATTCTATTCGAAATTTCCCACACAGCAGTCGACTGGACCTTATGGCAGTCGACTGATGGAGATCAGTTGACTGCTCAGTCATTTACAAACCTTTCATGCGGCGAATTTAATTTCGACGAATGATCGATGTGGACCATCTTGATGATGACCTAATTTCTGACCGAGCGGCTTTTTTAAAACAGCGACGGTTATGTCACCGTTCTTCGTGTTCTTCACGAAAAAATGCGAAAAAACTTAAATCCGCCTCTAACTCTAGGATTCTAACCCTTAGATTTGATAATTATGTGTGTTTAAATGCGTTAAATGAAGATTTAATGCAAAACGCATGCATTTAGACCAAAATCGTCGAAAAAACAACATCCGAATGTGTACGATCATCGACACAAAATCTGTGGCTCTGATACCAATTGATGGATCCTTCAGATCCCTCAACGGATCGTGTATCCACATTTGTAATCAAAAAACGAAAATAAAATGATCCATACACAGGATCTTGTCTAATGATCTACAACAAATATGCGAAACTAAAACTAAAAATGGAAGCGTAAAACCATGTACCTGATTCTGGAGTCTGCATCGTCGGAAGAATCTGAAGTCGGAAGAATCTGACGAGCCGAAGGGCTTGATCTTCCACAGGTCAAGTGAGATGGCTCCGAATGCTCTGTCCAATGGGGAGAAAAAGAGTCGACCAATCTTCATACTCTCTTACGGGGATCACACCCCCTATATATAGTGTTAACCCAAAATCCGTTAACATCCCATCAATACTAACGGTACGAATTTAAAGGTTCTATACATATGGATCCAAAATCTATTAACTCACATTCAATAACACAAATCCGTTAACTTAAACCATAATGGTTAGATCACTTTTAATCGGGTTCGAATCAATACGATACATTCGGATGCGTTACGATAATCATATATAAGTCCACCACCAACATTGAAAACTTTAAACACAATTAGCACAAGCTTAGAAAGGAATTTAAGATGGCTTCATGCAATCTTTGACCATTTCAAAACACTCTTAGACTTATGTAAGAAATGACTCTAACAACTTTAATATGCCCTTCAATCGATCGAGAATATCCTCATTAAAAGATGTGATAAATATGTTGTTGAATGACTAATCGCTCATTGCCTAGTCAATTGAAAAATCTTTTAGTTAATTACACAAGTCTGTAATAGATTAAAAACACTTAAACTTGTAGATTCGATTGACCTTAGAATCAACCAAAGTATCTAATTGATTGGATTCAACCATTGAATCTTGTCGAATATATCTCCTTCTATCGGTGTACCTCCATCAACCCGCGTGTAAAGTTTTCGTGATGAAATTAAATGGTCAATCCGATGAAGACTGTACTTGAGCCACTAAATAATCTGTTTGTTCTATCGAATACATTAATATTCTTAAAATTATACCTCGGAGGATCTCTGGCTGAATCATAAAATCTTTTATTAACTCGCTAAGAAGATTTCACTTCACTGATTCCTCAATTAATCTGTAAAAGTTGAAACTGTCAATCTAATCATTTCTACCGATCTGTTACATGATCATTGTGAGAAAGATAAATTATGAAAATTCTATGAACTTTAACGTAACGATCAAAATACGTAGGGATCATTTGAATCTAAAAAAAAACTTTAGACCTCCTTCAAAATCGATCCATATAAAATTTATAAGCATCGCCGTATTGATTGCTCAACCAACGAGTTGAACTGGCTTGTAGTCTGATTTTGAGAATACTGTGAACCATAAGCCAAACCCTAGCCCAGCACACAGCCAAAAAAAAGAAACAAAAAGGAAACAAATTATTTGTGTGTTCCTTCCCTCTATTTCTCATCCTTTATTTAATTGTCTTTTTTAATATTCTTGCCTGCCATTTGCACTCCCTTCCCTAAATGCTTCTCTCTCCCTTCCCCCACGGATGCCCTACAAAACCCCTCCTTTCCTCTCTGTGCAACAGCTGTGAGTTGCCTGCCTCCTCTCCTCCTCTGTGGCCCTCCTGAAAACTGCTGCCACTGTGCTCATTTTGAGTTTTTACTTGGAAAGGAGTCATCTTTGAGGAGGAGAGGAGAGGAATAGGAACAAGGACTCCCTTATCACTACCAAGTTAACATCTTTCTTGAACCTACCTACACTTTCAATCTATGGCTTCAAACTATGAATGCGCAGCATCTATCCTCCTCTGCGCAGAGGACAACAGTAGCATCCTGGGTTTTGACAACGATGATGAAGAACAGGGTGGGCTTGGGTGTGGTTGGGTTTCGGAAGTAAAAAGTTTCGATTTTTATGGGGATTTCCTCGTGGGCTTCCCTGTTCAATCGGATGAGTGCGTGGGCTTGCTTGTTGACAGAGAAGCTGAGCATATGCCGAGGGAGGACTATGCCGAGAGGCTGCGGTCCGGGGCATTAGATTTGGTTATCAGGAGAGATGCCATTGATTGGATTTGTAAGGTGGCCCTTTTCTTTCATTTTTCTTCATGGATTACATTCAGAAGCCATTTTTTGGTTGGATTTATAACGATCTTTTCTTTTCATAATTTTCTCAAAAAATAAAAATAAAAAAACAAACAAACAGTTCTCGATCGGCTCTTGTTTTCTGTTCCTACCCACTATGATCAGTGTGATTCTTTTGATCCTTCATCTTACTTCTTTGTGCTTATCGTTTGGGATTTTTAATGTTGGACTGAAATCCGATTGATAAATTAGTCATATGTTCCCTTTTTCTTATATCTGAATTTGATTATTTGTTTTGTAGATTTCTTAACAATCTCACTACAAGCTGATACCTTTTTATTCCCCTTTCAGTTTACCTGTCATGTCGATATATATCATGCTATTCACTTGGCAAAATTTGCTAATCTAGCTGCAAAATGTGATTACTGACTGTTATTGTATGTCGAACAGGTTCATGCCCATTACAACTTTGGGCCACTCAGTGCATATTTAGCTGTTAATTACTTGGATCGGTTCCTCTCTGCCAATGAGCTACCGGTAAGAACTTCTCCAATTGTCTGCAATCAGATCTTTGCGAATGCATTGCATCTATTCATTCTTTAATGTGTGGTTTCACCTGTGAAATCATTCCTTTTTGGTCGAATGAAAGAATCTTATTAATATAATTTCTTTTCTATTCTTCGATCCGTAGAAGGACAATTTTTGGATGATACAACTATTATCTGTTGCATGCTTGTCTTTGGCTGCCAAGATGGAGGAAACTGAAATCCCTCTATCCCTGGACTTGCAAGTGAGAAACAGTCTTATGAAAAAAACTCCATAAGGTCTTCTCTGATTGTATATTTGTCGTGAATTGTTTGTGAATTGTTTCGTGAAGGTAGGGGATGCAAAATATGTATTTGAATCTAGGACTATCCAGAGAATGGAGTTGCTGATGCTTAGTACCCTCAAATGGAAGATGCAAGCGGTTACTCCTTTCTCTTACATCGATTTCTTTCTCCATAAATTCAATGGTGGTAGTGCCCCAAGCAAACTTTTGGTGTCTCATTCTGTGGAATTAACAATAAACACAATTAGAGGTACATCATCTCCCTGCATAAAGTTGTACCAATGTCGTATACTATTCGTTGGGTGGATTGAGTTACATGACTAGAGTGTGTCAATGCCATTCAGGGATTGATTTCTTGGAATTCAGACCTTCTGAAATTGCCGCAGCTGTCGCACTGGTTGCTACGGTTGAACTCAATATTGTGGAATTTGAAAAGGCTTTTTCATGTTGTTTCCATGTGGTTAAGGTACATACAATTTGATCTTCTAATTCCCTTTTCCAAAATGTTGAATAATTTTGAGAGAGTTCATCTTACATTAGAAGATCAAATCTCTTTTTCCTGAATTTAATTTGTATTTGAGGATCTTCCTGAAGGCGAGCTTTGGCGCAATGGTAAGGTTGTTGCCTTGTGACTAAAAGGTCACGGATTCGAATTCTGGAAATAACCTTTTGTAAAAAATAAGGTAAGATTGCGTATAATGGATCCATCTCCAAAACTCCGCATGGTTGGAGCTTCGTGCACCGGACTGTTTTTTTTTTTTTGAGAATCTTCTCGTGTAAATATTTTCAGGCAATGCACTCTTGACGGTATGTGATTAGTATATCGGTAGGGAACCCCCTGTTCTCGCTGTCAAAAGATGTTTAACTTCTTGCCTGATTTTGTGCTATGATTATTTTGCCAGGAAAGGGTCTTAAGTTGTTATAAAGTGATACGAGACTCGATAGGAGTGAAGAATATGCCACATGAACTTGCCGGTTCATCGGCTACAACCATACCACAGAGCCCAATTGGAGTGTTGGATGCTGCATGCTTGAACTACAAGAGTGATGATACAGCTGCTAGTTCATTTGCAACATGTCGCCGCGATTCTCCGGCTATTAAGAGGAGGAAAATATTTCACAATAAACCCTAAACTGCATTGTATTTCTGCGTACTAGCAATGTTTAGTTAATGGGGGCATACAGCAGGATTTTGTCTAAAATCTAGAAGAAAAAAAGGCAAGGAGTAAGAAAGGTCAGGTATCCAACTACTCATTCCTCACGGTCGAAACAAGAAGCACAACCAGTTGTTGAAAGAGCAAAAGCATGAATCCGAACCTAGGCAACTAGCTGAAGTGATGCTTCAGACTGCTGTATTTGATCTTCATTGTATCAGTCCCTTGGGGCTAAAGACTACTAGCTAAACCCAAAAAAAAAAAAAAAAAAAAAAAATTGAGAAAAAAATATAGTGAAAAAGGGAAAGTAACCTTCCTCAGAAAGATTTAATATATCGACATTGTTTCAATGATCAGTTGTGCATTATATTTCTGCCATTCCTATTCTTTGAATGCCATTTATGCTCACTCTGGACTCTGCCTTCCCTGTGCTGCAAAAATGGAGGCAAAAGTGTGATGAACTAAGGGAAAGAACAACTAAGACGAATCTTTGATTCAGTGATAATTTTTACTGTTTCTTACTGGAATTTAATAGTTCTCATGGAACTTGTTAGTGATCTTTATTATTATTATCCTTAAAGAAATGGAACATGCAGCAAATTTCTATTACCAGGTTGGATGAAATGACACTCCAAAGGAAATCAGATCTTCAACTTTCAGGTCCACCTCGAGACGCAATCATTGTATAGCTTGTAAGAACCTTAATGTAGCAAGGAACATGTGAATGCCTGAAATCTCTGTTCTGTCTCCAGACATCAGGGTGGCAACTTGTAAGGTTGAGGATGAGGTTGGGTCTCATTCTGGAAGATAACTGTTCATGTCTAATCACTTGTTTACTATGCAGGAAAGGCAGATACTGAGTGAGACAACAATGCTCAGTAAAAATTCCCAATGACAGCACTTTTACTGTGTAGCTCAGCTAAAAGGGTTCTTGAGTTGAGGAGTTATTCTTGAACATCTCAAGTTGTTAGGATTTTATTGGGATAATTGGTGTTGATGAATCATGTGAATGATGCAAAACTTATTGCCACCTTTTCAAGCATTTGATCTGGCCTGCGGACACCACAGGGGCAGAAGATGTAGGACCATCCCATGAGGACAAAAGGTATAATTTTCAAAAAAAGCCTTTGAGTTTCCTTTTTTATTTGCAATGGAAACTCTATATATATATATATATATATATATATATATATATACTAGCAAACTAGAAAAAAGCAAGAGAAGAACGGAGAAGACGCATAGTCTATTGTTGTGATTGTAGCCATGGGCTAGGGCGATACGCATCCTCTTCGAATAGCTAAGTCATGTTTAAGCGGAATTGGATGCTATATTCTAAATGGTTCTTGTAATGATCGAATTTCTTCGACTAAGAATAAAAGAAATTTAAAGGTGCTATTTAAAAATTTGATTTGAAGAAATTTTGTCCATCCGGGGGACAGAAGGATAAAAGAATAGTTAATCATTGATGATAGACATTTTGACTAGATGTGCAAAGAGTGGCCCTAAGTTTTGGCCTTTGGTTCATGGAGGAGAAGGATGCCAAGTTGAAGAAGACAATGTTTTTGCTAGCCTCACACATGGGTATAGTTGAGAGAAAGTTCTAGTTACTCTTCGAAGTTCGATAATTTTCAAAATGGCTCCCAAGTTTGTGAATCGTCATTCTCTCTCAATCTACTTCAGATGGACCTCACATGCAATGATCCGTTGTTAGGTTAGGGAGGTTTGATTGCTCAAGTTCTAGTCGATTGATTAAGGGTTGACGATTGATGAATTAGGATAGTAAGATCAGATGCATGGTCTAGAGAAATAAAATATTTCGATGTGGAGGCTACAAAGCACACTCTTATTCATCTTGATTTTTATTCAATATCGATATCTAATTTGTAGGCTTAAAGTAACATTACATCATGATATCTTGCTAAAGATTAATATTTTTTTCTTATGCATAAACTCGTAGGAAGAATCTTCAAGTGGGATTAAGAGAGGCTTATCAATGCTAAGTGGCAATCAAAATTCAATTCAATTTAATCGAATATTAATTAGTTCAATTAAATAATGAAGGGGCATAATTTACATATATCAAAGTGGTTATTTTGATGCAAAGTTGAAATTATTGATTGCTAATTGGATTTCAATTAATTGCAAAAATCCAAATTTTAATGTTGCAAGCGAATTTAGAATATTAATTTTTAAAATTTAAAGGAGCCAATATTGCTTCTTAAATTGTAAGGCCTCATAATCCAAAGTTATTTTTTCTAAATCCTTCCCTTCTTGTAGGTTTTAGTAGTGACCGCTCCTCTCCTACCTCCTTCGCCCGTCTCATTTGAATGATGATCTTCGGAAGATCAACAAATTAAGATGTTTAGCATTGAGTCCTCTCCTACCTCCTTCGTCCGTCTCATTTGAATGATGATCTTCAACAAATTAAGATGTTTAGCATTGAGTCCTTTTGTCACGCCCCGAGAGTATACCGTGCCGAAAAGTAAATGGATAGTATCTCCCCTGTACGTGACAACATATCGGGTTAATACAAGGCTCGTATGCCTACAACTACATAACATATATATGGACAATACCAAACAATATAACCACAACAACACAAAGGTGCGTACCGGTGCGACTCTAACATACTACACAAAAATAACATACAAACCAACAGCCAAATACAACACTGATTATATATGACCATAATACAAAACAGCAGCGGAAACAAATACGTGGAAAATCCCAATTGTTCGGTGTGAGATGGGATCGGTGGCGAGTCTAACGCGTCGAGGAATCTTCTACATTGCACAGGCGATGTAAACCCGAGTCCGGTGGTGAGTATAAACTCAGGGGTAATATATAGAAAGTGCATGAACATATAGGGTAAAGAGATCTACAAGTATACATGTGAAGATCTACAGGTATACAATATGAGTCCAATAGACATACAGTTCTATCCAAATCTAATAACAAGTAACTACAGTATAGTCATACTAACTGTATATACTAAACTGATCAACTGAACATGAAGTAATGTACCAACATACTTGACGGTCTGCAACACCATAAGCTATATCATCCTGAACAGATATACAATAACATAACCCATATAACGTACAAAGTCAATCTCATACCTGACCAACACTCAGACATATGATCAGTATATAATCACAAATAAAAACATCCTGGTCCATACTATACTATGACATGACGCTAATCAAATGCATACGACAGTCTGGACCAACACATATATCATGCTCAATACACAACAATATATAATATGCAAATGACATGTATCATGATGTACAAACATATGCAACAAACAAATGCAGCATCTCACAGGCATATGTAAAACATATATCAAATACATGCATACATATATATCAGCAATGCATATGCATGACCATTTCTGCAGACCCGTCCAACCACGACCCCAGTATGGCCCGGGTGGCACAACATGACAACTATCCCGACTCCAGCCGCCACCACTCTCGAGTGACCGAGTTGGGTAGTATGAATGAGAAGCATATAAGCGTAAAGAGCTAACTACTCCCCGGGGGTCCCTGCTGCTGGCCACTCCGTCATTACCCATGAGTAGACGAGCTCTGCACACAAGACAACTGCACGTCACACAACCACCATCTATAGTGGGCGAGTGCTAACACGACTCTGTTCAGTGGCCAGGTGCGCATCTCCAGCTACCACCGTATATATAGTGGCCCAGCGCGACACATCCAATGCTCTGCCCTCAACCCTGCTACCACTACCCCGAGTGGTTGGGGAGGCAGGATGACTGACGACCCGTCTCAACCACAAGGGAGACCCAATCAACAACATGCATGCAATGTAATGATGCATAGCTCCACACAAGTATCCTCGCAACACTCCCTATCCCACGGGGAGTCCTGGTCAACCAAAAGTCAACTATGCAAGGACTACAATCCACAAGACTCTCTCTATCGCACAAAGAGTCATACTCATCTGACAGTCAACCACGCTAAGACCTCTAGTCAGTAGCGATATACTATCGACCATCCATATAACCTTACACAGGCACACAATCCATAATGAATATACCATCATGCTAGGACCTCTAGTCCATGGTCACATACTGACAACCACACACTTATCTATGCACAGACACTAGATCCACCATAGATGTACCGCTAATACGGGTATGATATAACAATCGACTCCATAATCCAATTCATCACCTAACCCTAGTGATGTAACACAGTAACCCAATTTGAGGTCACAAAGTAACCTTAACCACATGTACTTACTGAACATCTATCAGCTAACACATAATAGGGTTTGTAGTTCATATTCATGATAGATAATCAATGAAATAACAACAATATATCTCAAAGGTCAAAGGCAGTACAAGTATATGATTAAACATGAGTGAATTTAAGGCAAACATATATAAACATATATCCAAGATCATGCACCGAAATTCAATCAAAACTATCGGACCAGGTAGATATTACCCACCTGATACGAAGCTCGAATAATCCTCACGGTCGTGGACCTGCTTCATATCCCAATGCTACAATCAACACGCAAACATTGACAAAGTCTATCATAAGTCCAATGATGGTATCAAATCCCAAATCGAACTTACCTAGCTCGATTCATTCGTACCCAGTAGATCTGAAACAAAGTCTTCAGTCGTATAGGAACAATCCCTACGCAGCTCACTATCATGTAGATACACCCTGTAACCATCGTCCAAAGTAACTACATGAATACCATCCCATTGTTAAATCCAAGAGTAATATCCATGCCCAATTGATTGCATAGCTATAACACAACCAAATTGATAGTTACCTTATACTATTGATACAAAACCATCCTTCTCAGCTCCACTTCAATTACCTCGGCAGCTCCACTTCACATCCCACTTGCACCGATCGACTACCACCACAAACAGGGCAAATCTCATATCCTAGCTCCAAGCTCTGCAGCAAACAGAGGCTGAAATACCCAATCTCGCGATGAGGAAACAAACAAACTATATTACCACTGCTGTGAACGAAACCACAATCAAAACTCACCTTAAGCACGATCCACAACTCCATCCTCACTGGATCGAAGACAGAAAAATCTACCCAACTCATCCATCGACAACACCGCATATAGAATTTACCAGATGGAAACAAAAGGTGAAATCAAAGCTTACCAGCCAACTCCTCACCGACAACACGCCCCCCAGTTGCTCTGTTCACCGGAACAACCGAGCTTCCCTTGACCTTGGTGACGACAACCCGGCCGAATCGAAGGTCGACTGAGCGCTAAGTGGGCGGCGAGATCCACTGTTAGCAGAACAGAAGGCCAGCGACGATATGAGCTCGTGCGACGGCGATGATCTAAGCTCGTGCGACGACAACGATCTGAGCTATGGTAGCCGACACTGCTACTCACGGTGCAGAGTCAGTCGAAGGCGCCCCTCGTCTAGATCGGCGACAACGAATCAAGCTCAGGTAGTAGCGGCGATAAAGAAGAGGAGACGCTGATGAGCTGAGCATCGCGATCCAAGGCGATTGTCGAATCGAGGTCGGCGTTGGAGGAGATCAGCCACAGCGACGAAACAGGGAAGAACTTGCGCGATCAGGTTCAGCGGGGCGTCAATGGAGAGCTCCGGCGACCCAGGGTGGCGGCGCTGCTGTCGTTCGCGATGAAGACGGTGGCGATCGGCACGACATCGACATTGAGTTCGCGCAAAGAAAGGAGGCGGAGAAATGGGATCGAGATAATCAGGATTGGGTTTTTAAAGCTACTCGGTTCGGTTGGGTTGGCTCAAGCTTGACCCAAATCTAACCTAGGTTAAGTCCGAGTTAACTCAAGTCGACCCAACTCCCATTTACAATTAAATCTTCCTCATATGGACTCCTTTTGAATCTGGAGAAATTTCTACGAATTTCTATAAAATTATATAAGACAATTCCTTCATTATAAGGGGTATTTTTATTTGATTATTATTATTTTTTTTTCCGTATCTTACATTCTCCCCCACTAATAAAAATTTGGTCCCCAAATTTCTGACTCATGCACGAGTATGAGATGTCACAACAACCATCTCAAGTATCCGGAGCAAAGTCACACCTCAAGTGACTAAGTGAGGTACTGAGCTCGAATATTATATTTTCAGCTCTAATATACACTCTCAACCGACCTATTAAAAGGTAAATAACTGTACCAAAGTGGAGCTCTATATCTGTAACCAATGGGAAACTTTGCCAGAATCGCAAGATGAATCATGAATCACTATCAAAAATGATACTCAAGGAAACTCCATGGATATAATTCCATCCAGCAATCCAACGAAATCGCAAGATGAATCATGAATCACTATCAAAAATGATACTCAAGGAAACTCCATGGATATAATTCCATCCAGCAATCCAACGAAATCCATCTTACGACTCGGAAGAAAAGGAGCGGACCTAGCAAATCGATTATCGATTACCCAAATCCTATCAAGTCCTTTCTGAATTCTAGATAATCTCCCAACTATCCATCATACTAGGCTACCACTTCCATCACGGTACGTAACCCTACTGGTCACCAATATTCTACCTTACTTGTTGGCATACCCAACATCACTACAAAATCAACTGTGTCTCATATATCGTTCCACCAACATGAATGTCTCAATACTCACTATTTTCGGATACACTCCGAATAAATCATCACTCTTGAATGAAGAGTCTCCTGAAACAACTCTTTCTAAATCGAATGCAACTCTGGGAACCACTATCCTGACGAAGATTTATTCTCACAAGAG
Source organism: Wurfbainia villosa (assembly GCA_025175895.1). Lineage (NCBI taxonomy): Eukaryota > Viridiplantae > Streptophyta > Magnoliopsida > Zingiberales > Zingiberaceae > Wurfbainia > Wurfbainia villosa. The sequence continues at coordinate 138,896,622 of CM045986.1, read as the reverse complement.
AAATTAATCTAATGTCCAAAAATTTACTCTGTCACACAGAACTGAAAGTAACTGGAAGACTATAATGACTAATCTCGCTAGTTTCTCAAATAGCATACACATAATATACGTCTCATTCAACTCATCGGGATCGCTCCTAATCCCTGAAATGATGCATCAATGTACAATACCCTTTCATCCATATTGGACGGATTAACTAACACTGACACAAAAGTCAGCCACCTTCTAGGCCTTGAAACCTAGCTTCACAAACTTCCGACCAAGTGATTTCCATCACCTTTTTGGTCCAACCAATCGGCGGTATAGTATCACTAGTAACATCCTATCCACATCCATGGTAAATACCAAATCAATCTAGGGAAACCACAACTTCCCTTAAGATTGTGAATATATCCCAACAATATATCATCCACAGATATGATGACAATCGATCTCAAATACTCCAAGAGTACTTGATTCCTCAAATCCATGAACGACTAAATCATTCATAAGTCTAATGACATTATCAACAACTCATAAAATTCATACTAAGTATAAAATGCCGTCTTCTACACACCTGCATCCTTTTACTCTACGCTGATGATATATCAATCATCACACCAACAATGATAATTGTATGACCCTAAGTCACTACAATATCAACCCTCCAATTGTAGATTAATCCTAGGACATACACATGTGTCCTTTAGCTGATCTAAACAGATCATCTATCCCTAACAAAGGATACTCATTCTCAACTACTACATTCCAATTATCGATAATCGATGTATAACCCTAAAGGTCTGTCTCTCTTTTAACAAGAAGTTCTGGATCTTCTCGAGAAGAAACCTTAAGACAAATAAATCTCCCATAATGTTTAGCAACACTGATACCCGTAAAATCATCTCCTGGTATGAGGTCTTCAATATCAGAACTATTCCCGAAATCACCCCAATCACATATTCCTACTTTCCCATGCAGTGACAAGCTCGGGAGTTCATCCAAAACTACATCTGAATACTCTCGGATTATACACACATCCGAGAGACATAGTATCCCGTCATTTTAACAATTTAACTATCTGTAAGGATATGCCTATAGTAGGGGTATGTCTAGCAAAGGCTAAGGGTATCCCTTGACTTCTTGGTTGTTGATCAACATCTCACCAGACGGTAGAAAAATCACCAACCCACAAGTCGATAGGAACCCTTCTAATCCTATCTAGGAATATTCTAGACCTAGCTACCTGTAACTATAATATATCTCGATATATCCACAAATAGGGTAACCTAAAGTAATACCCCGAATGACCAATTCTTCGGTCTACTATGCCTCTTCTCAAGTAATCATGAAAACTCGCCTAACATCTGTTCTTGACGACTGAGCTCATGTAGGTGCAAAAGACTACCATGGAAGAACTGAAATCAACTGCTGAACTGAGATACAACCTAAAACAACTGCAATGGAGATGATAAACACTGTTGTATTGACAAAGGGTACACATCCAGTTGTAAAATACTGAAGAACTGTCAACATCGTAGCACGCTCCAACTCTGTAAATGGTATAGACGTGTCTGGAGAATACAACATAGATACGACCATCATCGTAAACTCTCTCTCCTCTGTACAAAGCATAACCATGCCTGGGAAGGTAAGAGTTGCTGTCGTCTGGAAAGGTAACAGGTGTTGTCTGAATGTCTGAGTCTTCTGAGATGTCTTCTGCTAATAGTGCTGAGTAAATTGCTTCTTCCGAATGGAAGTATCAAAGCGCTCCAACTATATCTGAGGTAGTAGATCGCTATTGATGTGATAATCTAATCTTCTGAGATAAACTCGGCTTTCGAGGTTGTGGATCATCCTCTCGAAAGCATCATCCATAGTCTTCAACTGGGTCTTCAAAGTACATACTCTCCTCGTGGGTACTGGCTTCTTATAGTAGAAATAGATAAAATACTGAATCCGATAATCTGACTTTGCGTGTCGTCGTGACCAACACTGCATGCACATCATCTCCCCTCGGAGTCTTTCTTCTGATTCCACTGATAAACATAAGAAGATGCTGACGATCTGCAATCGGTCTTCTATGATCGAAAAAAACTCTCCAATAGTCGCTCGTGACTCATGACTCTAATCTTGCTCCTTTTGTCAAACATTCGGAGACTTCCAATTCCAATAATTTGACTTGCAATATCTGCTTATCAAATCTCCAACTCTTAAAATACTTACTACGGAGTCATTTCTATACACCTAACTCGGTCTAAGGACTTTCGGTAGGATCTGGTAGGAGATCCAATCATCCTGATCAAAATATCAGCCAATAAACTGTGGATGGCCAAAACCAACTCAATCACATTCTTGAGCTATTAGGTGATCGTAACCCTCGCAAGTCTAACGACTCTGCATGGTACTCCCATTACCAAACGATCACCCAACCTAAAGCTCAAGAATTCCCTGACGATGAGTCAAAGAAGATGACGTGGGAAAAAACTCTCTCACAATATCATTACACCATGGCCAAGTGATGTGTGATTTCCCAAAGGCTATTTCCTATCTCTTCCACCAAATATCGACTTGATCCCGATAATGGTATGCAACCAACTCTACTTTCTCTGTATAACACGAGTTAGGTACTCAAAAGTACCTTCAAAGTTATACAACCTAACATGACCAACTCAGGGATCAAAATCCCTATGAATATCTCCAAACTAATCCTCTACTATCTGCATCAGCAATAGTATACTCGCTTGTCCATTACCCCATAGGTAATGATCTGACTAACATAATTAGTGAAAATCTTAAGACTGTAATCCTTGATCTCCACAAGAGATGTGACTACTTAACCCCTACTTTCCGACTCAGTATTAGTCGGCTCTCAAAGGTAATTACCTTTTCGATAGTAGGTACATGTCTAATAACCTCAACATGTCGTTCCCGTGGTCAACTCAAACCACAGTTACGAATACTAACCAACACCCTACAAGTCATCCATGGTATACGCAACTAAATGCATAGCCAACAGAAGGATATGTAATAACAGTTAACATACCTTAAACCTTGTAGCTCAGAGATGTCCGCGATAGCCAGATCCCAGAACTCACAAAAAATCGAGTAAAGCAAAACTCGATGTTCGAACAAAATAAAATTCGAAAATGGACTTCGCAACCTAGGGCTTTGATACCAATAAAATTGTCACACCCCGAGAGTATGTCGTGTTGAAAAGAAAACGAACATCATCTCCCCTGTACGTGACAACATATCGGGTTAATACAAGGCCCGTAGGCCCACAACTACATAACATATATATGGACAATACCAAACAATACAACCACAACAACACAAAGGTGCACACCGGTGCGACTCTAACATACTACACAAAAACAACATACAAACCAACAGCCAAATACAACACTGATTATACATGACCATAATACAAAACAACAGCGGAAACAAATACGTGAAAAATTCCAATTGTTCGGTGTGAGATGAGATCAGCTAGCGGAGCTCCGAACGTCCAAGAAATCTTCTATTTGTTACCTGGGCAACAGAAAACCCAGGGTCCCAAGGTGGTGAGTATAAACTCAGGGGTAATATATAGAAAGTGCATAACATATAGGGTAAAGAGATCTACAAGTATACATGTGAAGATCTACAGGTATACAACATGAGTCTGTTGGTGAAATCGACCCAGGTCATGATTGACCAGACTCGAGTTTGACTCGAGTGATGTTTTGATATTTGACATAGTATGTTTGACATTGATGTCGGTTAATGTTTTGAGGAGATTGTTTATACAATCGACCCAGGTTATAATTGACCAGACTCGAGTTTGACTCGAGGGAGACTTTGATGGTTGACTAGAGTTGACCATGTGATTATGGGAAAGTCCAAGCATGGGTCTTGGCAAGGTAAAGTCCAAGTCATGGGTACTTGGAATGGAAAGTCCAAGTCTTGAGTACTTGGCACAAGGGAAGTCCAAGCATGGGTCTTAGCATGGAAAGTCCAACATAGGTTGGTAAGGGAAAGTCCAAGCTTGAGTCTTGACATTTGAGAAGTCCAACGGGTTTGATATTGGCAGCGTAAAGTCCAAGGGTGGAGTCTTGGCAGCATAAGTCCAATGGTTGGCGGCGTAAAGTCCAAGCGGAGTCTTGGCGGCGTAAGTCCAATGTGCCTTGGCAGTGTAGACACCGTTAGCATAACATAGCCGATGGAAGTACCTGAAGGCTAGCGCGATGGATGAACAAGTCATGGATGACTTGGAGGGATCCGAGAGGCGTAAGGCTGATGGAGGTGGCTAGAAGGCTTAGGTCTAGGCTAAGGGTGGTCTAGCAAGTATGGGGGCACCATACTTGGGTTAAAACCTCATCTTTGAGGTTGGCAGTCGACTGACATTATGGTCGGTTCGACTGTCGTGAGTTGACTAGAGCTCGACTGTCATTTAGGGCTGAAATTGCCTTGGCAGTCGACTGCCATGGATGGCAGTCGACTGCCAGTTGAGTCACGAGCACAGAATGCTCCGTAGCCGACTGGGCAGTCGACTACGGGGCTGACAGTCGACTGCCAATGTTGGCAGTCGACTGGTGAGAGTCCCGTTGGAACTTTTCCAGCGTGGATTGAGCCGTTGTCTCACAGCAACAGTGGCATCAGTCGACTGGTGACTTATGACAGTCGACTGATCGGCGAAAATCCAGCCCGATGCAGGTTAAAAAGAGGAGCTCGTGAAGGATTTCGACATTGGTTCTTTGGGATCTTTGGTGAGGCGATTTGAAGGCGATTTGCAGGTGCATTTTAGGGTCCTTCAAGCTCATCCAAGCAACCGACAAGCAAGCGCTCAAAACCCTAGTTTGTAAAGTGTTCTTTATATTTTCACTTGTATTTGCTTGTTTACTTTGCATTACTTATTGTAATCACTTGTAAGAGGTTTCTCCACCTCCGACGTGTTGTCGAGAAGGAGTTTATTGCTTAATGGTGTTTGTGGCATCGTTAGGGTTCGTACGAACCCAATCCGTGTAGGAACCATTCTGTTCCGAACCATGTTATATCATGTGTTTTGTGATTGTATCTTGTATTTGTATTTGTAATTGTTTATTCCGCTGTGTACTAACAAGATTGTAGACAAGCAACTCGAATGACTTCCATCGATGTATAACACGACGCTATTCACCCCCCCTCTAGCAAGCGCACAGGTCCTAACAGAGTCCAATAGACATATAGTCATATCCAAATCTAATAACAGATAACTACAGTATAGTCATACTCACTGTATATACTAAACTGATCAACTGAACATGAAGTAATGTACCAACGTACCTGACGGTCTCCAACACCATAAGCTATATCATCCTGAACAGATATACAATAACATAACTCATATAACGTACAAAGTCAATCCCATACCTGACCAACACTCAGACATATGATCAGTATATAATCACAAATAATAACATCCCGATCCATACCACACTATGACATGACGCTAATCAAATGCATACAACAGTCTGGACAACACATATATCATGCTCAACACACAACAGTATATAATATGCAAATGACATGTATTATGATGTATAAACATATACAACAAACAAATGCAGCATCTCACAGGCATATGTAAAACATATATCAAATACATGCATACATATATATCAGCAATGCATATGCATGCCCATGTCTGCAGACCTGTCCAACCACGACCCCAGTATGGCCCGGGTGGCACAACATGATAACTATCCCGACTCCAGCCGCCACCACTCTCGAGTGACCGAGTTGGGTAGTATGAATGGGTAGCATATAAGCGTAAAGAGCTAACTACTCCCCGGGGGTCCCTGCTGCTGGCCGCTCCGTCACTACCCATGTGTAGACGAGCTCTGCACACAGGACAACTGCACGTCACACAACCACCGTTTATAGTGGGCGAGTGCTAACACCACTCTGCTAAGTGGCCAGGTGCGCATCTCCAGCTACCACTGTATATATAGTGGCTGAGCGCGGCACATCCAATGCTCTGCCCTCAACCCTGCTACCACTACCCCGAGTGGTCGGGGAGGCAGGATGACTGACGACCCGTCTCAACCACAAGGGAGACCCAGTCAACAACATGCATGCAATGTAATGATGCATAGCTCCACACAAGTATCCTCGCAACACTCCCTATCCCACGGGGAGTCCTGGTCAACAAAAAGTCAATTATGCAAGGACTACAATCCATAAGACTCTCTCTATCGCACAAAGAGTCATACTCATCTGACAGTCAACCACGCTAAGACCTCTAGTCAGTAGCGATATACTATCGACCGTCCATATAACCTTACACAGGCACACAATCCATAATGGATATACCATCATGCTAGGACCTCTAGTCCATGGTCACATACTGACAACCACACACTTATCTATGCACAGACACTAGATCCATCATAGATGCACCACTAATACCGGTATGATATAACAATCGACTCCATAATCCAATCCATCACCTAACTCTAGTGATGTAACACAGTAACCCAATCTGAGGTCACAAAGATAACTCTAACCACATGTACTTATTGAACATCTATCAGCTAACACATAATAGGGTTTGTAGTTCATATCCATGATAGATAATCAATGAAATAACAGCAATATATCTCAAAGGTCAAAGGCAGTACAAGCATATGTTTAAACATAAGTGAATTTAAGGTAAACAGGTATAAACATATATCCAAGATCATGCACCGGAATTCGATCAAAACTACCGGACCAGGTAGATATTACCTACCTGATACGAAGCTCGAATAATCCTCACGGTCGTGGACCTGTTTCGTATCCCAATCCTGCAATCAACATGCAAACATTGACAAAGTCTATTATAAGTCCAATGATGGTATCAAATCCCAAATCGAACTTACCTAGCTTGATTCATTCGTACCCAGTAGATCTGAAACAAAGTCTTCAGTCGTATAGGAACAATCCCTACGCAACTCACTATCATGTAGATACACCCTGTAACCATCGTCCAAAGTAACTACATGAATACCATCCCATTGTTAAATCCAAGAGTAGTATCCATGCCCAATTGATTGCATAGCTATAACACAACCAAATTGATAGTTACCTTATACTATTGATACAAAACCATCCTTCTCAGCTCCACTTCAATTACCTCGGCAGCTCCACTTCACATCCCACTTGCACCGATCGACTACCACCACAAACAGGGCAGATCTCATATCCTAGCTCCAAGCTCTGCAGCAAACAGAGGCTGAAATACCCAATCTCGTGATGAGGAAACAAACAAACTATATTACCACTGTTGTGAACGAAACCACAATCAAAACTCACCTTAAGCACGATCCACAACTCCATCCTCACTGGATCGAAGACAAAAAAATCTACCCAACTCATCCATCGACAACACCGCATACAGAATTTACCAGATTGAAACAAAAGGTGAAATCAAAGCTTACCAGCCAACTCCTCACCGACAACACGCCCCCCCTAGTTGCTCTGTTCACCGGAACAACCGAGATTCCCTTGACCTTGGTGACGACAACTCGGCCGAATCGAAGGATGGCTGAGCGCTAAGTGGGCGGCGAGATCCACTGTCAGCAGAACAGAAGGCTGGCAACGATCTGAGCTCGTGCGACGGTGACGATCTGAGCTATGATAGCCGACGCTGCTACTCACGGTGCAGAGTCAGTCGAAGGCACCCCTCGTCTAGATCGACGACAATGAATCAAGCTCAGGTAGCAGCGGCGATAAAGAAGAGGAGACGCCGACGAGCTGAGCTTCGCGATCCAAGGCGACTGCTGAATCGAGGTCGGCGTCAGAGGAGATCAACCGCGGCGACGAAACAGGGAAGAACTTGTGCGATCGGGTTCAGCGGGGCGTCAATGGAGAGCTCCGGCGACCCAGGGTGGCGGTGCTGCTGTCGTTCGCGATGAAGACGGTGGCGATCGGCACGACATCAACATCGAGTTCGCGCAAAGAAGGGAGGCGGAGAAATGGGATCGAGATAATCGAGATTGGGGTTTTAAAGCTACCCGGTTCAGTTGGGTTGGCTCAAGCTTGACCCAAATCTAACCTAGGTTAAGTCTGAGTTAACTCAAGTCGACCCAACTCCCATTTACCCTTAAATCTTCCTCATATGGACTCCTTTTGAATCTGGAGAAATTTCTACGAATTTCTATAAAATTATATAAGACAATTCCTCCATTATAAGGGGTATTTTTATTTGATTTTTATTAAAATTTTTTTTCGTATCTTACACCTTTATGCTTGACAGAACAAATCACTTCGACAAATAAAGGCTAAGTGGCACAAATTAGAGAAATACAATTTTTAATTTTCCACCATGCCTCCAATGAACTGAATTATCCTAACATTATTGTTATAAATTTATGCAAGTATTCATAATGTATCTTCTCTATTCCATTTTCCAATTGAAGAAAATGAGTAAATTACAACCAAGATTAAAGAATAAATAAATTTGTTACACTAAATTATCCTTGCTAAATAACTTTTTATAATCCAACCATGAAAAAGGTGTTGAGATCGCAATCGAAGTTCTACATTGGATCTAAGTTAATATTAATGAGTTAATTTTATTGGATCATAGACTCATTAGATTAATGAGTTATTCTAATCGGATTCCAAATTTATTGGATATTACTAGATTAATCTAGTTTTATCTGAACTTATTGAATTAATGGAAATCCAATATACGTTTGAGTTTTTCAAATGATACCATGGATAATGCTCATGTTTTATAAAATAAATAAAAAAAAGAAAATGTCATATTATATATGACTTGGAGATTAAGCAATAAACACAATCTTACATGATAAAATCGTATAAGATTGTGTCAATCAAAAGGTAGGTCTTTTGATCTTTCTTTAAATAGTAGTTAGTACTATGGCGAGGGCGACGTTATTCTCCAATTATGTTCATGAGACAAACGACGACTGTGCTCCTGTGGATACTAAAGAAGCGTGAATGTACTGATCACGCTCAGATCTACTTGACTCCTCATCTTTGAAAAATTCACACATCAAAGGTAATATTCCAAATCAATGATCAATTAGAATTTGCATGGATCCTATTGAATTCCTTTTTTCATTACATATTTTGATTTAATTTCGCTTTAGAACTCAATAAAGAGGCCATTGCCTTGTTATTCACACCTCAAAGTAAATGAACCATTACAATAAATTTTTTTGAACCATTAGCAAATAAGAAATCAAACTATGAAAAAGGGCCTTTAAAGTAGCGAATAAGAAGGGCAATTGGATGTTGATTTTGTTGGATATTGAGTCTTAAAAAATCAATATGGTTTACGATTTTGAAAAGGAAAATCAAGGTGTCATCAATCGATGAAAGTATAAATTGACTTCAAAATCAAAATCTACGTTTCGAGTAGATGAATCTAGACTATTAATTTGCTCAAAATCGATTATGGGTGAATGAGAAATTAATTGTCAAATTAAGCTCAAATATTATTAAAGGAAGTAGGGGAGCAATAATCCCACATTGAAAATTCCAGAGAGGATATACTTCCTTATATGTGTTGCTGTGTTAATTGTGTTAACTCAAATAAGCACAGATACTCTCATTCAATAGGCGAGCAGGTGCTCGCACCTACAAGCCCGCCACCCGTGCAATGGACGCTTTGTTGGCGTACTTTGCACTTGACTGGGCAATCAGATGGCCACCGTTGGAACGAAGAGGGTGATGGATCGCAAGTGACGCGATCTAGAGCGTTGATCGCGAAGAATCACGATCGGGCTGTTGGTGATTAAGGTTGATCTAGAGAGTCAGATTGACTGGATCGCTGGATCCATATCTGACGGCTGAGATCAAAGGATGATCTGAAAGGTTACAATCCTCCAGATCTAGTGGCTGAGATTAAAAGGTTTGTTGAAGGGATACAACCCTCTAGATCCTATGGCTCAGATGAACTCACCAAAGGGTATTTCACCTCTTCATCTAGTATAAATAGGATCCCTAGATGTGTTGGTAGTTGCTTCGGAGGCTCATTGGCTCCCATGTCCCCGGATTAAAATTTTCACTAATGAAAGAACTAATCCGGATGGGATGAGTTTCCTTAGCACAACCAATTCATCGTCGTGCTAACAACTTGAGTGATCGCTTGAACAAACTAGTTGTTCAAGCAACACAACTCTTCTAGTTGGTTAGCCGCGGAAGAGACGACGGACGGATCGCCGGTTTTTGTGTTTGTCTTCGGGGTCCATGATTATACAAAATACATAAAAATGTAAACTAGTATAATCAACACATAAAGAACATGCTAAGATCAGAAAATAAAGTTATAAAACTTTTATACCTCATGATCTTCTACCGTATGTCCTATCCTCTTCGTGGACGTCGTGTGGGCGAAGATCCTCCACGAGTAGAAGCCTCCTAGATCATGTTCTTCTCTTCCTTGTTCGCTTCGAACAAAGAGAAGAACTAAACAAAACTCCTTCTCCTTTCTAGAATCGGCCACCAAGCCAAAGGGCTTGATACAACCGCCGGCCAAGGAGTGGCTTCTTGAGCACTGACCTTGAACCAATGCAAATGTTGCACGCCACCAAGATGGGATATGGATGAATGCCGGCCAACCTTGTATCAATGTTGACGCCGGCCACCAAGGAGAAAGGGAGGAAGAAGAGAACCGACCAAGGATGAGAAGAGGAAGAGGGGCGCCGACCAAAACCCTAGGGAGAACAAAGATCTTGCCTCCCACTTCTAGCCACCCAAAACCCTAACTCTTTTAGGGTTTGTTGCCGCCCACTTCTAGATAGGCAAACCCTAATTTCCAAGCACTATCCTTGCCGCCCAAGCCTAAGCCCTCTATTTATAGAATTGGGCTTAAGCCTCCTTTAATCTCCACCGTCGGATCTAGGGATCTAATCTCCACCGTCAGATCTAGGGTTTTATCCCAACCGTCGGATCTAGGGTTTCATCCCAACCGTCGGATCTAGGGTTTCATCCCAACCGTCGGATCTATGGTTTCATCCCAACCATCGGATCTAGGGATTTAATCCCAACCGTCGGTTCTAGGGTTTCATCCCAACCGTTGGATCTAGAGATTTAATCTCAACCGTCGGTTCTAGGGATTTAATCCCAACCATTGGTTTTAGAGTTTTATTTTACATCCTTTGATCTAGGCTTCATGAGGATTATGTTAGGCTACGATAGGGACCATGAGGAGGAGTTGGATCTTGGCCACCCGATGGATCGGAACCCCACAAACTTGATCCATCAATGATGTTCCATTCCACTAGAGGATCATCATTGAACTACCTCACCAACCCCCATAAATTAATATGGGCTCCATATATTATTTGTACATCCATCTCCCCGTGTTTAAGATATCGAATGTCCGTCAATTAATTGATTTACTGACCATCAATTAATTAACATCTTACTCCTCGAGTAGTACCACTCAACCTTATCATCATGTTGACTAAGTCAACCAGCTGGGTTTACATGATGAACCTTATGAGCTCCTCAAGGGGACATCATCAACCTAATATATAGGACACGGTTTCCTCCTATAATCAACGACACACCATGTAAATAATATTATTTCCCAACTTACCGGGCATATTGATTTAATCCATCTAAATCTCACCCTATGGTAAATCAAAGAAATAAATACTAAGTACATGTGCCCGTTATTATATCGGGATTAAAAGCATGTACAACATAATATCCGAGGTCCGATTCAATTATGTAGTCAGCAATAAATTGAATCACCTCTACGTCGGTCTTGCTCAATACACCTAAGTGTACTAGTGTAACTCTATGTTCAAGACAAAACAATACCAAGCTACACTACAACCATGCCAATGGTTTGTCCAAAACCATCTTGGTTGTGAGCCTCTACTTATATTCTACAAGAGACTGATAACATGATCTTTTGTGTCACACTAAGCACCATGTTATCTACAATGTAAAATATTAGACAATATGCAAACATATAATAAAGTGCAAACAATGATTATGTGATTCTTATTTCAAAATAAAATGTTCATATAAAAAGAGATAGGCTTTCAGTATACATTCCAACAATCTCCCACTTATACTAAAAGACTATGCTGTCATCACACTACCATACATCTGATCCCCATGTCCTCCACATGCCTATCAAACACTTTCGCTGGAAGGGCCTTAGTGAATGGATCCGCCAGGTTATCCTCTGATGCAATCTTGGCGACAGCTATTTCTCCTCGCTTTACGATGTTAGTAATATATGAGAGATGTCCTAAGGCAATCGCCTTATGTATGAACCATTTATATGATAAATGAAGATTCACTATTTGAGTATACATGTTTAATGTATTTGATTGGATCTTAAACTCATTTACTGAATGTCCACGATACGATTCACAGCATGAGAGAATTTGTGATTGGATCACAACTAGTGAGTATCTCTACATGTGTAATTGTGATGTATCGGAATTATCCCTAGTCGATGAATTGATGGATTTGGACACCATCAATTCTGTCGAGACTAGCACGAGGTATACTCCTTGGTGTATCCAAGCAGCTGATTCTCACTGGCTGGAGACATAGTGATGTCCAGAGTTAATCGTGGATGCTAGTTATGGTAACTAGTTCATTGGAGTGACCAACCGTAAGACTTCATATGGTTTTCTGCATATATAGATATGTCAATGAAGTTCTTACTGTGGCTTAAGTGCGATGTTCCTTTGACTTGCGGTATTCAAGTCATCTTGATCATGGAGACTTATGCTTTGACATCTTAAGCAAACATCTCTAAGGAGATGTGGACCCGGGATGATTGGGTATAAGTCGAAGTGATCGAAGGTGTTTGAATAGCCTATAAAGGATTCACCACTCCTTGCGAGGAGATGTATACCTATGGCCTCTCGTCGGATTGTTACTAAAGTCTTTGGCCAAAGCATTACATGTTTAGAGTAAGGTACTCTTCGATACATGTGGAGTAACTAGAATCCGTAGGACGAGGAAATGATACTTGGGCTAGGTGTGACGTAGTCAGCCTAGTGGGGACTGACACAATAGACCATGTCCTGAACCAAGTGGGTATAAGATGAGTGAAGGGCATGGGGCACGATTCATTCGAGCTACTGAAGGGTTTCAGAAATAGTTCTGGATCAACCGTTGATCTTTTCGGTTAATTGGGGATCATGATGTACTACTAGGTGCCACTCATGATCGTTCTATAATTAATGGTTAATTATAGACGGCCAACATAAACCGAGAACCTATTTGGTCACACGCACAACGAGTGTAATCCAAAGGATTTAAAACGAGCTTGAGAATGGGATTCTCAGACCGAGAGAAACTATGTTTGGTTGGACCAAACATAAAGCGAGCATGAAATTGTTTCAGTCGCAATGGAAGCGTGGATGGGCCGTGTCTTATGAAGACATAATGGATGGACCAAAATGGTTTGGTCCTAATCCAATGGATGAGAATAAACCAAAGAGTTTGGTTTATATTAAACGAATGAACCAAAGGTTGGTTCGGTTCGTTTTAACTTAAAATAAACCATCATGGTTTGGTTTATTTTAACTTATCTTAATGGAGCGGGTTAACGGGCTTTATGGATATGATCCATTAACCACTAAGAGAATTAGTTCTCTATAAAATAGGGATTAAACCCTAACCCTAAATCTAATCAAACTTGGCGCCCAACCCTCCCTCTCCTATTGCGCCTAACTCCAAGCTGCGCCGCCCAGCCCAAAGGTCCTCCAACCGGCGTCAGAAGGTTGCTTCCTTCCTCCTCGCCGAGAGCTGCTTCGGAAGAGTTCGGTCATCCTCCTTAGGTTTGGCATCAAGGTGAGCACTTTGCTTCCTTGGTTTTGGCGGGCGCCTTACTCCTCCACCAAGCTGTCCAGTTTTCTGGACAGCTTCTTCTCCTCCGGAGCGCCGCTTTAGACGACGGTTAGGGCTCCGACAGCGCTAACATACCGAGATTTGATCTCCGGTAATCCTCTGAGGTGGAGGACGGCGATTCGCCAATCGCTGACGAATACCTCTCCGGAGAAGCAAGTCTTGAGGACTTGTCTTTAGGTCCGAATTTGGATTCGGACCGTGATCATCTCTCGATCACATCGCCTTCAACACGAGGCTAGTAACCCGCACGAAGACGGCTCGCGGCTTAGCGGTCATCCCGAGGAGCTCGGCGTGGATACGGATAGAGACGATTCTTACGAGAATCGTTCGCTGATGCCGTTCGCTACACGCCATACATCAAAGGTATAACGTAGTTTAATTTCCTTTATTGCAATTTTAATTTACGGTTATGTCTACACTTGTTGTAATAGCATGCGTGTGTTGTGTGTGTTGTAATAAATAGGAGTATTTATTATTTTTATTGCTTCACTGCTCATGTTTAAAACATGATCGAACACACACGCCATGCAAAACCCAACAAAGGGTATCAGAGCCCAGGTTGTGTTTCGACATAATCGTAAAATTGGTTTTGCGATAGTCATAATGTATTTCTGGAAATTTTCTAAATTTTGGAAATTTAGAAGTATTTATGGAAATTTTTCAATTTTGGAAAGTCTAGAAGTATTTATGGAAATCTTCCACTTTTGGAAAGTTGAAAGTATTTATGAAAATTGATATTTTCCATAAATAAAATATTTGATTAGATTCTGGAAATTTATTTCCTAATTTAATCTTGATTTGATTTGGGAAATCAAATCTTTAAAATATTTTATTTCCATAAGTAGTTTTGAAGATTTAGGAAATTGGTTTCCTAAATAGATTTTCCTTAATCAAATAATTCCATGAATAAAATATGTGATTAGATTTGGAAATTTGTTTCCTAATTTAATTATGATTTGATTTGGAGAATCAAATCTTAAACATATTTTATTTCCATAAATAGTTATGACATATAAGGAAATATTGTACATGACATAATTGTATGACATGTAGTTGCATTAGATGCATAACATAATGCCATGCGTGTCGTGACATGTAGATGTATGCCATGTATGCCATGCCATGTAGATAATAGTTATTTGCATGCAAAGAGGATGAGACATAAAAACCTTAATCAATATTAAAGCCTACACCTTCCATTAATATGGTTAGAACCAGAGTTCTGTTTCTTGTTTGGGTTGTTGGACTCTCTCCAAGCCCGGCCGAACTCAATATGTTCAAACCATGGAATAGTTTAATACTAATATGGTAAGAGTCAGAGGTCAATCGTTAGCTTTGGTTGTTGGACTCTCTCCAAGCTGGGCTAATTGGTTGAATGCGCTCTAACCATAATAAAACTATGTCCTGATTAATGGGTTGGCTTTAACCTGGAGCATCGGCTTTTTTGACTCTCTCAAAGTTCGATGTAAAGGGAGGTGAAGTTGGGTGCTATGCATATGATGCATACTTGTTAATGTGTTAACAACCCGATGTATGTGTGAACATTCAATTAGTTGATAGCACATTGTGATAGTTGCATATACGTGATATGCAATCGGTATAGAAGATACCTACCGTCGTAGTTATGAATGGCTTGTTGGACTCTCTCCAAGGTTGTTCATAACTATGATGGATATCAGCCCATTCGGAGATGGACCTACAATCTCCCGAAGTGATTTTGGGGTTTTTGAAATTCGAAAAAATGAATGGGATTTATAAATGTATATTGATGCATTTTAAAATCATTTTCTCATATATGCTCGTTTTGTATTTCTAAGTTAATATATTGATCATGATGTGTTTGAATTTGCGTTCCATTTTGGATTCAAATAAATTGACTGGGCCGAACTTCTTGGACTGGCTTAGAAACTTGAGAATTGTTCTCAAGGTGAAAAGCTTGTGTATGTCCTCGAAGCGCCTCTTCCCGCCCGTCCTAGTGACGATGCAACTTTGGACCAATTGTTGGCCTATCAGAAACATGTGAGTGATTCTGAACAAATGAGTTGCATCATGCTAGCCACGATGGAACCCAAGCTACGAAAGCAGCATGAGCATATGGATGCTCATATCGTAGTCCTTCATCTTTGTGAGTTGGTTGATGAGCAAGTGAGATTCGAAAGGTTCGAAGTCTCAAAGCTCCTCTTCACCTCTGAGATGTTAGGAGGTTCATCTGTGGTACTGCTCAATATGCTGAAGACTGTGGAGTCTTCTGAGAAGCATGAGCAGGGGACAGTGCTGTTAGTTGATTCCTCGAAGAAAGGTTCTAAGAGGAAGTCAAAGAAACAGCAGAAAGGAAAGAAGAGAAGGGCTAAGGTAGAACTAGCACAAAAGGAAACTTGCCATCATTATGGCAAGGAGAGCCATTTGCGAAGAAAGTACAAGATTTATCTTGAGTCCGTGAAGAAGGATAAGGCATCGGATGCCCCATCTTCTTCAGAAATCTTCTTTATTGATTGTCATTCTATTTCCTTAGACACTTGGGTATTGGATACTGGGTGTGGCTCACATATATGTAATGACATACATGGGCTAAGGAATAGAAGAAGACTTGTCAAGGGAGAGTCAAATTTACGTGTTGGGAATGAAGCAAAGGTTGCTGCACTCGCCATCGGAACGTATTTGTTGAAACTCCCTGCAGGACTTGTCTTAGAACTGGACAATTGCTTTTATATTCCTTTGTTGATAAAGAACATCATTTCTATTTCTTGTTTAAATAGAAATGGTTTCCATTTGACGTTTAGTAACAATTGTTGTTACATAACTTTGAATGGGGTTCTTTATGGGACTGGAACTTTAAGCAATGGTGTTTATACGCTGACGATTCAAAGGATATTTGCAATATCGAAGCGAGCAACAACAGTGCTCGAAAGGATAATCAAATAGACTCCTACATGTGGCATTGTCGTCTTGGCCATGTAAGCAAGAAACGCATGTCCGAATTACACCGATGTGGAATTCTGGAATCGTTTGAATTGGATTCATACGATACATGCGAATCATGCTTAAAAGGCAAGATGACTAAGTTACCTTTTACGGGAAAAGGTGAACGAGTGGGAGAGTTACTAGGTTTAGTACATACTGATGTATGTGGACCTATGTCAACTCAAGCATTAGGAGGCTATAGCTACTTCATTACCTTCACCGATGATCACTCACGGTTTGGGTATGTGTTCTTGATGAAACACAAGTCTGAAGCCTTTGAAAGGTTCAAAGAATTCAGAAATGAAGTAGAGAAACAACATGACAAAAGTATTAAAATACTGATCGGATCGAGGTGGTGAATACTTAAGTCAAGAGTTTCTGATTATCTAAGAGACAATGGCATATTGTCTCAATGGACTCCGCCCTATACACCACAGATAATGGTGTATCCGAGAGGCGAATAGGACCTTGTTGGACATGGTCAGTCAATGATGAATCATGCGACTCTTCCCAAGTCCTTTTGGGGTTATGCACTCGCATACCTGTTTACTTGTTAAATGTAATGCCTACCAAGGTAGTCTCAACTACTCCATATGAGATATGGAATGGTAAGAAACCTCATGTATCTTACTTGAAGATATGGGGTTGTCCCGCTTATGTGAAGCGGATCAGATCGCATAAACTGGATGCTAAGTCTGATAAATGTCTATTTATTGGATACCCTAAGGAAACAAGGGGTTACCAATTCTATCATCCTGTGGAACAAAAGGTGTTTGTTTCAAGGCATGCTGTGTTTCTAGAGAAAGAGTTTCTCTTGCAAGAAAACAGTGGGAGTGTCGTCGAGCTTGAGGAGGCTCGAGAGACTCAAATAGACATTAATGAGATACCCGGTGAGCACAATGTACAAATGACAACTCATAGTGATGAGCAATCTCGACCTATTGTAACACCACATCTTCAGAGATCCGCAGAACACGCAACATTCCCGAGAGATATGGATTTCTCGTAGTTTAATCGAACGACGTGTTACTCATTGATGATGAGGAGCCTACCAGCTTATGAAGAAGTGCTGACAAGTTCAGAAAGGGATAAGTGGCTTGGTGCCATGAAGTCGGAAATGGATTCCATGTACGAAAACCAAGTTTGGAACTTGGTTGACCCACCTGAAGGCATAAAGCCTATAGGGTGCAAGTGGGTTTTCAAGAAGAAAACCGACATGGATGGTAATGTGATTACCTATAAGGCTAGATTGGTGGCGAAAGGATATCGCCAAAAGCAAGGTGTTGATTATGACGAAACCTATTCGACGTAGCTACGCTTAAATCCATTCGACGCTTCCCGCCATAGCTCATTATGACATGAGATATGGCAGATGGATGTGAAAACAATTTTTCCTTAATGGAAACTCCGCCGAGGACGGTATATGATACACCCGAGGGTTTCACATCGGCTGATAAAACCAAGGTATGCAAATTGCGACGATCCATTTATGGATCAAGCAAGCATCCAGAGTCGAATATCCGCTTTGATGAGAATCAAAAGTTTGATTTCTCACAAAATCCGCATTTAACCTTGTGTACAAGAAGGTTAGTGGGAGGCAAATGTGTTCCTAGTATTGTATGTCGATGACATATTACTTATAGGAAACGATGTGTCCATCTTACACGCTAAGGTTTGGTTATCCAAGACATTCTCCATGAAAGACTCGGGAGAAGCAACCTACATCCTGGGATTAAGATCTATAGAGATAGATCAAACGGTTGCTTGGTCTTTCGCATCTACATATATAGACCGAAAAGCAAAGAGGTTTAGCATGTCGGAATCCAAGAAAGGTTATCTACCCCATCGTGCATGGGGTACACCTTTCGAAGTCTATGTGTCCGCGCACAGAAGACGAGAGGATTTGCATGAGTAAGAATCCCCATGCATCCGCAATAGGATCTATCATGTATGCTATGTTATGTACGAGGCCCGATGTATCGTATGCTCTGAGTGTCACGAGCAGATACCAATCCGATCCAGAATGGATCATTGGCGTTAAGACGATCCTAAGTACTTGAGAAGAACTAAGGATGTGTTCCTAATATACGGAGAAGGGTACATGGTGATACGCGGTATACGGATGCCAGATCCACATGCATAAGGATGATTCCATGTCTTAGTCCGGGTATGTATTCACCTAGAATGGAGGCGCAATAAGTTGGAAAGGTTCCAAGCTTGACACTATAGCGGATTCTCGCCACTAAGGCGTAATACGCTGCAGCCTTTGGGAAGCAAAGAAAGGAAGCGGTTTGATCAAGTAGTTCATCTATGAACTTGATGTGGTCTCATCAATGATCCAAACATGTGCTTCGGGCCGCTATCATCTTATCGAGAGATCATAAGAGGAACGAAATACAAATCGAGAAAATTCCCACCGAAAGGAACTTAGCGGATCCTTCGACTAAAGCATTACCTCAAAGTAAGTTTGAGGGTCATGTTAGAGCTTATGGTATTGATATGAGCGATTGGCATTAGGCCAAGTGGGAGTCTGTTAGTAATATATGAGAGATGTCCTAAGGCAATCGCTTTATGTATGAACCATTTATATGATAAATGAAGATTCACTATTCGAGTATACATGTTTAATGTATTTGATTGATCTTAAACTCATTTATCAATGTCCACGATACGATTCACAAAGATGAGAGAATTTGTGATTGGATCACAACTAGTGAGTATCTCTACATGTGTAATTGTGATGTATCGAATTATCCTAGTCAATGAATCGATGGATTCGACACCATCAATTCCGAGACTAGCACGAGGTATACCCTTGGTGTATCCAAGCAAATGATTCTCACCGGGCCGAGACATAGTGATGTCCGAGTTAATCGTGGATGCTAGTTATGGTAACTAGTTCATTGAGTGACCAACCGTAAGACTTCATATGGTTCGCATATATAGATATGTCAATGAAGTTCTTATCGTGGCTTAAGTGCGATGTTCCTTCGACTTGTGTATTCAAGTCATCTTGATCATGGAGACTTATGCTTTGACATCTTAAGCAAACATCTCTAAGGAGATGTGGACCCGGGATGATTGGGTATAAGTCGAAGTGATCGAAGGTGTTTGAATAGCCTATAAAGGATTCACCACTCATTGCGAGGAGATGTATACCTATGGCCTCTCGTCGGATTGTTACTAAAGTCTTTGGCCAAAGCATTACATGTTTAGAGTAAGGTACTCTTCGATACATGTGGAGTAACTAGAATCCGTAGGACGAGGAAATGATACTTGGGCTAGGTGTGACGAGTCACCTAGTGGGGATCACACAATAGACCATGTCCTCAACCAAGTGGGTATAAGATGAGTGAAGGGAATGGGGCACGATTCATTCAAGCATCAAGGGTTTCGTAAATAGTTCGATCAACCGCTGATCTTTTCTGCTTAATTGGGGATCATGATGTACTACTAGGTGCCACTCATGATCGCTCTATAATTAATGGTTAATTATAGACGCCAACATAAACCGAGAACCTATTTGGTCACACGACAACGAGTGTAATCCAAAGGATTTAAACGAGCTTGAGAATGGGATTCTCGCATCGAGAGAAACTATGTTTGGTTGACCAAACATAAAGCGAGCATGAAATTGTTTCATGCAATGGAAGCGTGGATGGGCCGTGGTCTTATGAAGACATAATGGATGGACCAAAATGGTTTGGTTCTAATCCAATGGATGAGAATAAACCAAAGGGTTTGGTTTATATTAAACGAATGAACCAAAGGTTGGTTCGTTCGTTTTAACTTAAAATAAACCATCATGGTTTGGTTTATTTTAACTTATCTTAATGGAGTTAACGGGCTTTATGGATATGATCCATTAACCACTAAGAGAATTAGTTCTCTATAAAATAGGGATTAAACCCCTTCTAATCCAAACTTGCGCCAACCGCGCCCAACCTCCTGTTGCTTCCTTCCAAGCTCACGGCGTCGAGCTGCTGCCGGAAGAGTTCCGGTCATCCTCCTTAGGTTTGGCATCAAGGTGAGCACTTTGCTTCCTTGGTTTTGGCCGGCGCCTACTCCTCCACCAAGCTGTCCAGTTTTCTGGACAGCTTCTTCTCCTTCCGCCGGAGCGCTGCTTAGGACGACGGTTAGGGCTCCGACAGCGGCTAACATACCGGGATTTGATCTCCGTAATCCTCTCGAGGTGGAGGACGGGCGATGGCCAATCGGTTGACGAATACCTCCGGAGAAGCAAGTCTTGAGGACTTGTCTTTAGGTCCGAATTTGATTCGACCGATCATCATCTCTCGATCACATCGTCTTCAACACGAGGCTAGTAACCCGTACGAAGACGAAGCTCGTGGCTTGGCGAAGTCATCCCGAGGAGCTCGGCGTGGATACGGATAGAGACGATTCTTACGAGAATCGTTCCGGTTGATGCCGTTCCCGCTACACGTCATATGAAAGGTATAACGTAGTTTAATTTCCTTTTATTGCAATTTTAATTTACGGTTATGTCTACACTTGTTGTAATAGCATGCGTGTGTTGTGTGTGTTGTAATAAATAGGAGTATTTATTATTTTTGTTGCTTCCGCTGTGCACATATTTACGAAACATGATCGAACACACACACGCCGCGGTGCCGGAAACCCAACATACGATCTCTCGTATCAGGTGGTACTTGCGCTCTATGTGTTTACTTGCCTTATGGGCTCGTGGTTTCTTTGAGTTTGCAACTGCACCACTATTATCACAATAAATTGTGATAGATCTGGGCAAACCAGGAATCACATCCAAGTCCATTAAGAAGTTCCTAAGCCACACAACTTCCTTGGCTGCCTCAGAGGTTGTCACATACTCAGCTTCCATGGTAGAGTCCGCCACATATTTCTGCTTGACACTCCTCCATACTATAGCTCCACCTCCAAAAGTAAACATAAACCCCGAGGTAGACTTACTGTTGTCTTTATCTGATTGGAAATCTGAATCCGTGTAACCCACAGGGACTAATTGATCTGCCTGGTAAACCAGCATATAATCCCTAGTCCTTCTCAGGTACTTCAATATATGCTTCACCGCAGTCCAATGTCCCTGTCCAGGATTACTCTGATATCTGCTAACCATGCCCACGGCAAAGCAGATATCTGGTCTCGTACATAGCATAACATACATGAGGCTTCCTACTGCCGAAGTATAAGGAAGCGCCTTCATCTCCTCTATCTCCTTTGATGTTTTGGGACACATCTCTTTAGATAAAGGAACTCCATGCCTAAAAGGTAGAAAACCTTTCTTGGAGTTCTGCATGCTAAAACGAGCAAGGATAGTGTCAATGTATGAAGCTTGAGATAAGCACAACATCCTTTTCTTGCGATCCCTTATTACTTTGATCCCAAGGATGTGTCCCACTTCTCCCAAGTCCTTCATGTCAAACTGTTTGGACAACCATACCCTTACGTCTGATAACACTCTGATATTGTTGCCAACTAACAAAATGTCATCTACGTATAGTACAAGAAATACCACTACATTTCCATCACATCTCTTGTATACACAAGGCTCATCCGGACTTTGAATAAATCCATATGACTGGATTACCTCATCAAAGCGGATGTTCCAAGATCTAGAAGCTTGCTTCAATCCATAAATGGACCGATTAAGCTTACATACAAGATGCTCTTTGCCTTTAGCAATGAATCCCTCTGGTTGCCGCATATAGATGTTCTCCTCAAGACTTCCGTTAAGGAAAGCTGTCTTGACATCCATCTCCTCAAGACTTCTTATTTGCATGGATCCTATTGAATTCCTTTTTTCATTACATATTTTGATTTAATTTCGCTTTAGAACTCAATAAAGAGGCCATTGCCTTGTTATTCACACCTCAAAGTAAATGAACCATTACAATAAATTTTTTTGAACCATTAGCAAATAAGAAATCAAACTATGAAAAAGGGCCTTTAAAGTAGCGAATAAGAAGGGCAATTGGATGTTGATTTTGTTGGATATTGAGTCTTAAAAAATCAATATGGTTTACGATTTTGAAAAGGAAAATCAAGGTGTCATCAATCGATGAAAGTATAAATTGACTTCAAAATCAAAATCTACGTTTCGAGTAGATGAATCTAGACTATTAATTTGCTCAAAATCGATTATGGGTGAATGAGAAATTAATTGTCAAATTAAGCTCAAATATTATTAAAGGAAGTAGGGGAGCAATAATCCCACATTGAAAATTCCAGAGAGGATATACTTCCTTATATGTGTTGCTGTGTTAATTGTGTTAACTCAAATAAGCACAGATACTCTCATTCAATAGGCGGCGGTGCGACTAACCCGCCACCCGTGCAATGGACGCTTTGTTGGCGTACTTTGCACTTGACTGGGCAATCAGATGGCCACCGTTGGAACGAAGAGGGTGATGGATCGCAAGTGACGCGATCTAGAGCGTTGATCGTGAAGAATCACGATCGGGCTGTTGGTGATTAAGGTTGATCTAGAGAGTCAGATTGACTGGATCGCTGGATCCATATATGACGGCTGAGATCAAAGGATGATCTGAAAGGTTACAATCCTCCAGATCTAGTGGCTGAGATTAAAAGGTTTGTTGAAGGGATACAACCCTCTAGATCCTATGGCTCAGATGAACTCACCAAAGGGTATTTCACCTCTTCATCTAGTATAAATAGGATCCCTAGATGTGTTGGTAGTTGCTTCGGAGGCTCATTGGCTCCCATGTCCCCGGATTAAAATTTTCACTAATGAAAGAACTAATCCGGATGGGATGAGTTTCCTTAGCACAACCAATTCATCGTCGTGCTAACAACTTGAGTGATCGCTTGAACAAACTAGTTGTTCAAGCAACACAACTCTTCTAGTTGGTTAGCCGCGGAAGAGACGACGGACGGATCGCCGGTTTTTGTGTTTGTCTTCGGGGTCCATGATTATACAAAATACATAAAAATGTAAACTAGTATAATCAACACATAAAGAACATGCTAAGATCAGAAAATAAAGTTATAAAACTTTTATACCTCATGATCTTCTACCGTATGTCCTATCCTCTTCGTGGACATCGTGTGGGCGAAGATCCTCCACGAGTAGAAGCCTCCTAGATCATGTTCTTCTCTTCCTTGTTCGCTCCGAACAAAGAGAAGAACTAAACAAAACTCCTTCTCCTTTCTAGAATCGGCCACCAAGCCAAAGGGCTTGATACAACCGCCGGCCAAGGAGTGGCTTCTTGAGCACCGGCCAACCTTGAAGCAATGTTGCCGCCGGCCACCAAGATGGGATATGGATGAATGCCGGCCAACCTTGTATCAATGTTGACGCCGGCCACCAAGGAGAAAGGGAGGAAGAAGAGAACCGACCAAGGATGAGAAGAGGAAGAGGGGCGCCGACCAAAACCCTAGGGAGAACAAAGATCTTGCCTCCCACTTCTAGCCACCCAAAACCCTAACTCTTTTAGGGTTTGTTGCCGCCCACTTCTAGATAGGCAAAACCTTAATTTCCAAGCACTATCCTTGCCGCCCAAGCCTAAGCCCTCTATTTATAGAATTGGGCTTAAGCCTCCTTTAATCTCCACCGTCGGATCTAGGGATCTAATCTCCACCGTCAGATCTAGGGTTTTATCCCAACCGTCGGATCTAGGGTTTCATCCCAACCGTCGGATCTATGGTTTCATCCCAACCATCGGATCTAGGGATTTAATCCCAACCGTCGGTTCTAGGGTTTCATCCCAACCGTTGGATCTAGAGATTTAATCTCAACCGTCGGTTCTAGGGATTTAATCCCAACCATTGGTTTTAGAGTTTTATTTTACATCCTTTGATCTAGGCTTCATGAGGATTATGTTAGGCTACGATAGGGACCATGAGGAGGAGTTGGATCTTGACCACCCGATGGATCGGAACCCCACAAACTTGATCCATCAATGATGTTCCATTCCACTAGAGGATCATCATTGAACTACCTCACCAACCCCCATAAATTAATTTGGGCTCCATATATTATTTGTACATCCATCTCCCCGTGTTTAAGATATCGAATGTCCGTCAATTAATTGATTTACTGACCATCAATTAATTAACATCTTACTCCTCGAGTAGTACCACTCAACCTTATCATCATGTTAACTAAGTCAACCAGCTGGGTTTACATGATGAACCTTATGAGCTCCTCAAGGGGACATCATCAACCTAATATATAGGACACGGTTTCCTCCTATAATCAACGACACACCATGTAAATAATATTATTTCCCAACTTACCGGGCATATTGATTTAATCCATCTAAATCTCACCCTATGGTAAATCAAAGAAATAAATACTAAGTACATGTGCCCGTTATTATATCGGGATTAAGAGCATGTACAACATAATATCCGAGGTCCGATTCAATTATGTAGTCAGCAATAAATTGAATCACCTCTATGTCGGTCTTGCTCAATACACCTAAGTGTACTAGTGTAACTCTATGTTCAAGACAAAACAATACCAAGCTACACTACAACCATGCCAATGGTTTGTCCAAAACCATCTTGGTTGTGAGCCTCTACTTATATTCTACAAGAGACTGATAACATGATCTTTTGTGCCACACTAAGCACCATGTTATCTACAATGTAAAATATTAGACAATATGCACACATATAATAAAGTGCAAACAATGATCATGTGATTCTTATTTCAAAATAAAATGTTCATATAAAAAGAGATAGGCTTTCAGTATACATTCCAACAATCTCCCACTTATACTAAAAGACTATGCTGTCATCACACTACCATACATCTGATCCCCATGTCCTCCACATGCCTATCAAACACTTTCGCTGGAAGGGCCTTAGTGAATGGATCCGCCAGGTTATCCTCTGATGCAATCTTGGCGACAGCTATTTCTCCTCGCTTTACGATCTCTCGTATCAGGTGGTACTTGCGCTCTATGTGTTTACTTGCCTTATGGGCTCGTGGTTCCTTCGAGTTTGCAACTGCACCACTATTATCACAATAAATTGTGATAGATCTGGGCAAACCAGGAATCACATCCAAGTCCATCAAGAAGTTCCTAAGCCATACAACTTCCTTGGCTGCCTCAGAGGCTGTCACATACTCAGCTTCCATGGTAGAGTCCGCCACATATTTCTGCTTGACACTCCTCCATACTATGGCTCCACCTCCAAAAGTAAACACAAACCCCGAGGTAGACTTACTGTTATCTCTATCTGATTGGAAATCTGAATCCGTGTAACCCACAGGGACTAATTGATCTGCCTGGTAAATCAGCATATAATCCCTAGTCCTTCTCAGGTACTTCAATATATGCTTCACCGCAGTCCAATGTCCCTGTCCAGGATTACTCTAATATCTACTAACCATGCCCACGGCAAAGCAGATATCTGGTCTCGTACATAGCATAACATACATGAGGCTTCCTACTGCCGAAGTATAAGGAAGCGCCTTCATCTCCTCTATCTCCTTTGATGTTTTGGGACACATCTCTTTAGATAAAGGAACTCCATGCCTAAAAGGTAGAAAACCTTTCTTGGAGTTCTGCATGCTAAAACGAGCAAGGATAGTGTCAATGTATGAAGCTTGAGATAAGCACAACATCCTTTTCTTGCGATCCCTTATTACTTTGATCCCAAGGATGTGTCCCACTTCTCCCAAGTCCTTCATGTCAAACTGTTTGGACAACCATACCCTTACGTCTGATAACACTCTGATATTGTTGCCAACTAACAAAATGTCATCTACGTATAGTACAAGAAATACCACTACATTTCCATCATATCTCTTGTATACACAAGGCTCATCCGGACTTTGAATAAATCCATATGACTGGATTACCTCATCAAAGCGGATGTTCCAAGATCTAGAAGCTTGCTTCAATCCATAAATGGACCGATTAAGCTTACATACAAGATGCTCTTTGCCTTTAGCAATGAATCCTCCGTTGCCGTGATATAGATGTTCTCCTCAAGACTTCAAGTTAAAGGAAATGCCTTGACATCCATCCGCCAAATCTCATAATCCATATGAGCAAACTATAGATAAGAGAATCCGGATAGACTTAAGCATAGCTACCGGCAAAAAGGTCTCCTCATAATTGATACCCTCTTTCTGAGTATACCCTTTCGCAACAAGCCTAGCTTTGAAGGTCTCAACCTTCCCGTCTACTCCTCTCTTTCTCTTGTAGATCCACTTGCATCCAATGACTTTTACACCATCTGGCGGTTCTACTAGCTCCCAGACCTGATTAGAATCCATAGATTCTATCTCTGAATTCATCGCTCTTTGCCAAGATACCGCATCTCTATCTTGGAGTGCCTCGTCATATGTCCAGGATCGTTCATGTTCACAGGACTAAGTCCAAGACTCTCCTAAAACATGAATCTTCGGGTTGTCTAACAACCCTCCCACTACGACGAGGTGCCTCCTGTGTATGCTCTGTGACACGCGTGCTGACTTGTGGTATCTCCTCTTGTACGGTGATCAAGGGACTTCGCCAACTCCTCCTCATGAACAATCCTACTCGTGGGCTTGTGGTTCATTACATAGTCCTCCTCTAGAAATCTGGCATTCGTACTCTCGATCACCTTCTGATCTCTAGGACTATAGAATAAACCACCCTTCGTTCCCTTAGGGTAGCCAACAAACAAGCGTACTTCTGTACGAGATTCCAACTTACCATTATCTCCCTTCAGCACATGTGCTAGACTACTCCAAATCCGAATATGTCTTAGACTAGGCTTTCGCCCAGTCCACAACTCTGTGGGAGTAGAGGGTACTGACTTAGATGGAACCAAGTTCAGAATGTGCTTTTCAGAGAAAACCCCCTAACTAATCGTAACTCAGAATAACTCATCATAGATCTAACCATCTCCATAAGAGTCTTGTTCCTTCGCTCCGCCACACCATTCTACTGGGGTGTGTCAGGTGCGGACAATTGGGATTAAATCCAAGACTCTGATAAGTAACTCCTAAACTCTCCCAAGAGGTACTCGCCACCACGATCAGATCGTAGTGTCTTGATACTTTTATCTTGACGGTTCTCCACATCAGCCTTGAATTCTTTGAACCTGTCAAAGCATTCAGACTTGCGGTGCATCAAGTAAATGTATCCATACCTTGAATAATCGTCTATAAAAGAGAAGTATTCAAAGCCACCTCTAGCCCGGATAGTCATAGGACCGATGCATCAGAATGAACCAATTCTAACACATCTTTGGCTCTATACCCCTTGGCCTTGAAAGGCCTCTTGGTCATTTTACCTTCCAAGCAAGATTCGCAGGTTGGGAGATCCTCCACCACTAATGAACCCAAAGGTCCATCAGCTATCAACCTTTGAATTCTGCTTAGGTTAATATGACCAAGCCTTAGATGCCAAAGATATGTTTGGTTCATTTGCGAAGGTTATTTTCTCTTATTAGATTTATAAGATTATTTATTTAATTCTATATGCATACTGGGGGTTTTCGTTTCAAGAGTATATAAATTTCAAACCAATGTACCAGAAAATATAATCTCCCTATTACTTTTTATAACCACTTTGTCATTAAAATAAACAGAATATCCATCCATAAACAATTTAGAAACTGAAATTAAATTCTTTCTAAAAGTAGGTACATAAAGACAATTTCTCAAAACCAAAACTTTATTCCTATCAAAAGATAAATAAACGTCTCCCCCCTTTGATAGCCGCCACCTTTGAAGCATTGCCCATGAAGGCGGTAATCTCTCCCTCGGCTAGTCGTCGGGTTTCTGGAACCCTGCAAAGTATTGCGAGACATGATCGATGGCTCCTATATCTACACACGAGCCGTAGATAACACCGCTAAACATGTTTCAACAACTAAACAAGAAGATATACCTTTGTTCTTTGGCGAGGGCAGTCCACCTTCAATGTCGATCTGCTTGCAAGTGAAGCACTTGCCTTTGGCTTCTTCACTCTGCTGAGGTCCCACTTGCCACTTTCTTGCTCCACCTTGCTTCTTCTTCTTCTTACCTTTGGTTTAGAAGAAGAAACCTTACAGCAACCATGGCTTGAGCACTTTGACGAAAAAGCCCCTCTGCTTTGGAGTTACATCGGAAGCTCCGCCAGAATACAACCTCTTGTTCATGTTGTAGTTGGTGGGCGCTCAAAACTCCTAAGCGGCGGAGAATGATATCGACCTGGGTTTCCCCATCGATCTCAGCTCCGAGGACTTCCATCTCATTAAGATGAGCCATCATCTTGAGAACATGATCCCTAACGGGTGTTCCCTCGACCATGGTGGTCGTCATCAAGTTTTTCATAGCCTCTTGTCTAGTCGCCCTACTCTGATGTCCGAAAAGTTTCTTGAGATTGAACATCATGTCATAAGCTGTGGCCATGGCCTGATGCTGATGTTGCAGCACATTTGACATAGATGTCAAAATGTAACACCGCGCCATCTCATCTGCCTTGATCCATTTCTTATAACTTTCTTTCTCCTTTTCATCAGAGTCATCGGTGTGCTTAGGAGGACAGACCTCGAAGAGTACAAATTTGTACTCCTCTGCAATTAAGACAATATCCAAGTTTCTTTTCCAATCAATATAGTTTGTTCCAGTAAGTTTATTTTCTTTTAATATCACAGCAAGTGGGTTGAAAGCCATTTGAAAAACCTAAGAATCACAATGATCAAAATATTAGATTTTAAATATTATTGATTCCTCAAAACAATAAAATTCCGAAATCAACCAACACCTCAAAACACCGAGAATATCGCATGCCACGATAGTGTGGACGTATACGAATTCTACATTTGTAAGAGGAGGTTTTACCCATTAATTTTATTATCTTGTCAACCTTTCTTTTTGACAAATAAAATTAATAGTTGGTTCCTCTTTGGCCCTACAAATAAAAGCAGTGACTCCGATGGGGAGGATACTTTTTATTTGCATCTAAGTGTGCACCATTACACGATACTAAGGGAATTATTTCGGATTATGTGCCTTACCGATGGGGAAGTACACACGCTCCTAAATAATTTCCTATAACCATTATTTGACCTAGTGATCCGCAAACAAACCCATCCGATGGGGAGGAAGGCACTCAGAGCCAACGCGCAAGTTTGTTGCATCACACGTCAAATTGTAATGGAGGCCGTGGGAATTAATTAAAATGTCCCTCTCCCACTTAGTAAATTGACAATGAGGAATTTTCAAGCATACACAACATGCATATAAAAACAAAATCAGCAATAAATATGAAAAAAATAGAATTTTTCCAACTATTATGACATTGTTCTCCAATACGCATCCCGTCGTGTCACCACCTCATCCGCTCCATCTTTTCCCGTGCGCAAGTCACCAAAGAGATCCGAGCCGAGATAAACTATTTTAATTTACATCCATCGATCCTATACTCCACGAAGGAGTGTACAAATAATCTAGATCGAAAGTAAACTAAAATGAGTGGATAAACAATGCCGTATTTAATTACAAAAATTAAATACTAATCTAGCCTCATCAACCCCGAGGATTCAAATAATATATATACAATCACACACAAAACAATCACATACACACAAATAGCCATAATAGTCGGATCTTATGCTTGCAACCAAAAAGTTAGCCTACGCACATCCTACTATTATCCAGCATACTCAATATATGATATGTGTATGAAAGTAACCGAATCCAAAACACACAAAACCGAAAACCGTGACTCTGATACCACTTGTTGGTAGTTGCTTCGGAGGCTCATTGGCTCCCATGTCCCCGGATTAAAATTTTCACTAATGAAAGAACTAATTCGGATGGGATGAGTTTCCTTAGCACAACCAATTCGTCGTCGTACTAACAACTTGAGTGATCGCTTGAACAAACTAGTTGTTCAAGCAACACAACTCTTCTAGTTGGTTAGCCGCGGAAGAGACGACGGACGGATCGCCGGTTTTTGTGTTTGTCTTCGGGGTCCATGATTATACAAAATACATAAAAATGTAAACTAGTATAATCAACACATAAAGAACATGCTAAGATCAGAAAATAAAGTTATAAAACTTTTATACCTCACGATCTTCTACCGTATGTCCTATCCTCTTCGTGGACGTCGTGTGGGCGAAGATCCTCCACGAGTAGAAGCCTCCTAGATCACGTTCTTCTCTTCCTTGTTCGCTCCGAACAAAGAGAAGAACTAAACAAAACTCCTTCTCCTTTCTAGAACCGGCCACCAAGCCAAAGGGCTTGATACAACCGCCGGCCAAGGAGTGGCTTCTTGAGCACCGGCCAACCTCAAGCAATGTTTGCGCCACCACCAAGATGGGATATGGATGAATGCCGGCCAACCTTGTATCAATGTTGCCGCCGGCCACCAAGGAGAAAGGGAGGAAGAAGAGAACCGGCCAAGGATGAGAAGAGGAAGAGGGGCGCCGGCCAAAACCCTAGGGAGAACAAAGATCTTGCCGCCCACTTCTAGCCACCCAAAACCCTAACTCTTTTAGGGTTTGTTGCCGCCCACTTCTAGATAGGCAAACCCTAATTTCCAAGCACTATCCTTGCCGCCCAAGCTTAAGCCTCCTTTAATCTCCACCGTCGGATCTAGGGATCTAATCTCCACCGTCGGATCTAGGGTTTTATTCCAACCGTCGGATCTAGGGTTTCATCCCAACCGTCGGATCTAGGGTTTCATCCCAACCGTCGGATCTAGGGATTTAATCCCAACCGTTGGTTCTAGGGTTTCATCCCAACCGTTGGATCTAGAGATTTAATCTCAACCGTTGGTTCTAGGGATTTAATCCCAACCGTTGGTTTTAGAGTTTTGTTTTACATCCTTTGATCTAGGCTTCATGAGGATTATGTTAGGCTACGATAGGGACCATGAGGAGGAGTTGGATCTTGGCCACCCGATGGATCGGAACCACACAAACTTGATCCATCAATGATGTTCCATTCCACTAGAGGATCATCATTGAACTACCTCACCAACCCCCATAAATTAATATGGGCTCCATATATTATTTGTACATCCATCTCTCCGTATTTAAGATATCGAATGTCCGTCAATTAATTGATTTACTGACCATCAATTAATTAACATCTTACTCCTCGAGTAGTACCACTCAACCTTATCATCATGTTGACTAAGTCAACCAGCTGGGTTTACATGATGAACCTTATGAGCTCCTCAAGGGGACATCATCAACCTAATATATAGGACACGGTTTCCTCCTATAATCAACGACACACCATATAAATAATATTATTTCCCAACTTACCGGGCATATTGATTTAATCCATCTAAATCTCACCCACTGGTAAATCAAAGAAATAAATACTAAGTACGTAATGCAGTTATTATATCGGGATTAAGGCATGTACAACGTAATGCTCAGAGTCAGATTGATTATGTAGTCGTGATAAATTGAATCACCTCTATGTCGGTCCTGCTCAATACACCTAAGTGTACTAGTGTAACTCTATGTTCAAGACAAAACAATACCAAGCTACACTACAACCATGTCAATGGTTTGTCCAAAACCATCTTGGTTGTGAGCCTCTACTTATATTCTACAAGAGACTGATAACATGATTTTCTGTGCCACACCAAGCACCATGTTATCTACAATGTAAAATATTAGACAATATGCACACATATAATAAAGTGCAAACAATGATCATGTGATTCTTATTTCAAAATAAAATATTCATACAAAAAGAGCTAGACTTTCAGTATACATTCCAACAAGATGATGGAATAAAATAACTCAGAATTACTCAAACTCACTCAATCCTTGCATACATTCCATCCTCTGCATTCGGAGTCCGAAAAACCTACGAGAAGGTTCATCGGTCTCGAAATTTGTAGTGCTACTATTCCGAGACATCGTTGTTGTATCTCGGAAATGAATTGCTGCTATCCGTAAACACCTGAGCGGAGTAATATCGTTTTACGGAGATAATATTGAACACTAACATCGACGATATTATATCAGATTGCATCCTCCCCGACGACTCTACTCTTCACCGAACAATAGATTTACCAATGATGCACTTCTCGAGCTTTGATGATCACTAAGAACTTCACCTTTGTCAAAGCCAATCTCTATCTATTCAGAATTCATAATAACACCAACAACCACTATAAACAACCTTGCATTTGAAGTTATCCAAAGAAAATTTCCTTTTGAAGTTGTTGGATTTATAAATTTAGGGGGGGGGGGAAATTGAATTTTGATTGATTATTTTACATGAGAAAAACCCATCAGGCCTGCAAATGATCCATGTTCTCGATACATGTCAAAATTTATAGGGTTCTTCGTGATTTATCTTCCTCACAATGACGTGAGACAAATCGATGGAGACTACTAGATTGACATATTTCAACCTTTACGAATCCATGTTCCTAACAACATGACTAAAATGATCCCTAGAGGAAGAGGAGATGAATAATGCATCTGTAAATAAACGCTCTAAATTCTCTTGCTACGTACTTAGCAAAGAAATGTACGTTAGTGAATAAAACATATAAAAACACCATACAAAGAAACTCATGAATTTATTTGGTTGACAATTTCTAAGTTGCTAACCCAAGACTCATGCACAATGATATCTACTATTTTTTTTTTCTTTTTTGATAAAAATTGGAAGTGTAGAAATCTCTTAGAACATCGACTAGAAGCAACACAAAAGAATAAAAGGTGCAATGAAATAAATAACACTTTGAAATAAAGTATTTGTGTATTTGTTTTGATATGATCAACTTGCTAACATGACACTATTTTGATAGATTGAAAGCACTTCCATTCGCTAGGAGATTGCTGAGTTAGCTTGTTGATTTTATCCATGAATAGCTCTCTTTATCTGCTGTAGTTAATGTGACACCCATTCGGTCGATCAAATCCATTTCGATCACCTGGACCCTTGGTTAAACTAGATCCTTGAAAGTCTCATTCGGATCTATGCTCCAAGTTTATTCTGGTTGATCGGATTTGATTCTATTCACTTGGAGCTCCCAAATAGGACACTTTAAACTTGCCCAAAAATAAATATTTATTGCATGCATAGGTCGATTGCATCCATTTCGGTTGCTTTGAATCCAATTTTTGTTCTTTGGAATTCAAGTTCAACTGTTCAAAACTCTGACTCAAGTTGACTACGACAGAGTTTGCTAAGTTGAGTATACTCTTCATCCCAAATTTAAGTTGCTCAACTCAGCTTATTAGTTACTTGAGTAGTCTTTCTCTTAGTTTTTATCCATCAGATACACCGAGCCCTCTGGCTCACTTTTCAAATGTCATTATCACTCCAATAGAGTACTTTTATGTTAAACTTCTCATCTGACAAATATATATATATTGAGCCCATCGACTCTCTTTCCGTGTTATCATTCTTGTTTGCTTATGTATTTTGTTCCAAGTACAATTGCCTTTCATACTCCTTGTCCTTTTGATTCCTTGGGTGTTCTATACCACTTTTTGCTGTACTACATTGGACCTTGAGTCAACGAGTGCACTTATGTGTTCTCCTAATTCTTTTACTTGGATACACTGTTGGTTCCTAACCACGAAGGGGCAGGAAGTTATGCCCACATGGGGGCATGGGATAATGGGTGACTCTATTATCCCACTATCTCTTCCACTCTCCTCTCTTGCTCCTATATTATGCTTCCTTGAGAAGAAGGAAAGTGATGATGTTGATGCTAAGGCTGAGGCTGGCTGAGAAAGTGGTTGTTGGTGTGCGGCTTATGAGAGACAACGAGAAGGTTATGCAAGTGGATGAGTTGTGCACGAGTGAAGCAAGAAACGGTGAGGTTTCTTGTGTGCAGTTTTGTGCGTGAAGGCAAGCAGTGCAACATGCAAATCTCTTGTTGAGTAGAACAAGAGATCGTCTTCATCGTCGTCACCGAGCTTAAGGTTGCGGTGTTGTGGAATTGTAGTGGAAGTTCAAGTTAGCCCTCGTAATTTCCATCTTGACTGTGAGTGTTCCGCGAGGATTAGAGTTCACAACAAGGTTCCTATCCAGAGTAGTTCCAAATGAATCTTTCAGCATCTATATTTTGTGAGGTATATTTATGTTTCCGCAATTTTCTTTCATAAGTATATTTCCAACATTGGTATCAGAGCTAGGTTGAACGATGAGATTGTTCAACAAATTTCTTGAGTTAAAACTCAAGAAATGATTATTGATCGTGGAAAACAGTTCTCGTTGAAGACAATGAACAATGCTGAAATTCTGCCCGAGCATAGTAGGAGAAACAGTGGTGAAACACTATTGTTGTTCGGCTATGCATGCACGATGCTTGGCAGTCGACTGATGGGAAGAAGCAGTCGACTAGACGTGAGTCCTCGGGCGCACAAAGAGGTGCTCGGCTGCACGCATGGTGTACGGGTTCATGCACGGTGCTCGACAGTCGACTGTTGGGAAGAAGCAGTCGACTGGTCGCGAGTCCTCGGTCACATGAAGAGGTGCTCGGCTGCGTGCATGATGCTCAAGATCACGCACGATGCTTGACATTCGACTGATGGGGAGAAGCAGTTGATTGACTGCGAGTCCTTGGCTGCACAAAGAGGTGCTCAGCTGCGTGCATGGTGCTTGGGATTATGCACATAACTCAGGGATCGGTGTTGGTGCTCGAGATTGTGCTTGGTGCTCAAGGAACAATGTTGGTGCTCGGGATTACGCTTGGTGCTCGTGGATCAGTGTTGGTGTTCGAGAAAGCACTATAGCTGCTCATCAAACACAAGTGGTGTTCAGCTAGCACTGTAGCTGCCCGGCAAACACAAGTGGTGCTCGGTTAGTACTATTGGTGCTCTGCTAGCACAAGAGGTGCTCGACCAGAACACTAGGTGCTAGGTGCTCGGCCAAAATCCAAGGTACTCGAAAGCTTGAGATGCCGAACACATGTAGAGTTTCTTGGGAAGAGCCAAGGAGCTCGATAGCTCGACATAAACATAGTTGTTTGACACATAGAGGTGCTCAGCCGATTGTATAAAACGAGTTTGATTTTGAGATTATTCAAAATTGGATATGAAGGTCAAGAAGGATTTTCAGAAGTGACTCGACCTAAGTCGAGTTTCTCAGGGAAGATGGAGAGCTTTGACTCCGAGATGTGTGGACCATTTTGGCAGCACGTATGCTTATCGAAAGAGTTGCAAGTGTATGACGGTGCATAGAATCTCGTGACAACATGTAAGTTTGCATTGAGAGTATAATGTGACTATTTGTGTACGCATCTTAATTCGATGGTAAGATGCAATTTTAGGTTGTGGTGTATGGTGTTTGTTGATTCATATGCTCATCTTAGAATTTATATTCAAGTCATTTTGAGTTTTGATGATTAGTAGAGTACATAAATGTTGAGATATTAAACATCAATAGTCACTTACATCTCTTTATCTGTGTAACAAATATATGGTTGCGATAAAGAGTGTCATACTGGGTCTCGTGAAGGGAGATAAACTGAACGATGACAATTATAAGATTTGACACTGGAAGGTTCAGTTCGTCTTTGAGGAACTAGAACTCAGGGAGGTTCTTAAGCACGAGATGGTGGAGCCCGAGAAAGGTACCACGACACAAGTGAGACGGGATTAGGAGGTGTATCATGCGTAGAAGAAGACGATGGACAAGCTAGGGTAATTCTTCTTAGTAATATGCATGATGAGCTAATCCCGATTTATGAGCATTATCTTACTGTATTATCAACAGTGATAATTATGAGATTTGACACCGGAAAGTTCAGTTCTTCTTCGAGGAGCAAGAACTCAGGGAGGTTCTTAAGCACAAGATGGTGGACCCCAAGGAGACACAAGTGAGACGGGATTAGGAGGTGTATCGTGCGTGGAAAAAGAAGGATGACCAAGCTAGGATAATTCTTCTTAGTAATATACATGATGAGCTAATCCCGATTTATGAACATTATCCTACTGTATTGTCAGTCTAACATGCTCTGAGAGAGCAATATGACACCCCTTCAGCTCCTAAGTTGAAGATGCTAACATATAAATTTATTACTTATAAGAAGAGGTCCGATCATACTATAAAGCAACATCTAATGCATATATCGATTATGATTGCCTCTTTGAAGAATATGGGGGAGTCAATGTCGAATGAGCTTCAAGTACTGAGTGTGATCTAGTCATTGCCTAAATCCTGGGAGGTAGTTAAGGCCTGCCTCATGCACACAGAAAGTATTCGTACTTTCATGGATGTGAGTAGAAACTGCAAGCTCGAGGAGGAGCGATAGGAAGTAACCAAATCTGCTTTGGATCATGTTAACTTTGCGGAGTCGAGCAAGGGCTACCGGGGTACTAAGCGTAAGTTGTGCAAGCATGACAAGAAGACCAAGGGTCCTGGCAAGAAAAAGCCAAAGACAAGAGAGAAGGGACAGAAAAACAAGAAGAAGGAGCTCGTAAAGAGCAAAGTCCGATGCTATGTATGTGGTAAGCTTGGACATTTTGCACACGAGTGTAGCGAGCGAAAGGTATATCATTCTTCTTTACATGGTTCGAGTTATGTGTCATCTACTGTGATGTTCGCTAACTCATCTCCTTTGTGGATTGTAGACTCAGGAGCAACAGAGCATGTAGCTCGAGATAGGAGTGCTTATGTAGATTATCACCATATTAGTCCACATGCGAGAAGACTTTATGTGGGAAATGGGGTATTCATGGAGCCGAGAGGGATTGTCACTTGCAAGATGATGCAACAAAGTAATCAAGTCCTATATCTTCATGATGTGTTGTATGCTCCGGAGATTAGGCAAAGTCTCATTTCTGTCCGTAGTCTAGAACAGTTAGGATATAATGTTTGTATAGGAAACTCTAAAGTTTCTATCTCATATGACAATACTCTTATATGTTTCGGTATAGTCCATGAGGGACTTTATGCACTAGATTCGATTTCATTTCATGAATCTTATCCTACGTCTCCTATTGTTCGTTCAGTTTACGTATTGCTTTTACATTATG
This sequence comes from Wurfbainia villosa, assembly GCA_025175895.1. Classification (NCBI taxonomy): domain Eukaryota; kingdom Viridiplantae; phylum Streptophyta; class Magnoliopsida; order Zingiberales; family Zingiberaceae; genus Wurfbainia; species Wurfbainia villosa. The sequence continues at coordinate 138,858,900 of CM045986.1, read as the reverse complement.
GACGTCATTTTCATAGCCATTTCCTATCAATATACGCTATCGGTTACGCTCCAAATTGGCTCTGCCACACTTAAAGTAATTTCATTTGATACGAAATTTGGTAGGTTTTGACTAGCAGACAAATCTACGAGAAAACCATTTGGAAAAGTAGTGAGAGCTGGGACTCCATTGCAATTGGTTTATTTCGACATTTGCGGACTCATGAATGTGAGAGCATGAAACATAGCCACGTATTTTATTATGTTTATAGATGATTACACTCGTTTCAGTTATGTCTATCTGATCTCGCACAAGTCTGAGACACTAGAGTGTTTCAGGAGATTTATAAGCGAGGTTGAAAATCAGCTAGACTGGAGAGTGAAAACTCTTAGAACCGATCATGGGCGCGAGTATTTGTCTAAGCAGTTTAAAAAGCTCTGTTTCGAGAAAGACATTACATGACAACTACTATTCTTGCTACTCCTTAGTAGAATGGAGTTGCTGAGAGAAGGAATATGACTATATTTGCAAGCGTATTTTCATTGATATCATCTAATTGAGGTTCATTGGTGTTGATATTTTCTGTATTTTGTAAATCATTAAATATGTCTTCAAAATCATCTTCTTCAATATCACAATCATGTCCATCTTCATTGACAATATTTATATTAATAGATGATGTAGTAGCTTCTCTATGAAAGTTCCAGACTTTATATAATTTATCAAATCCTCACCTATAAAGATGTCCTCACACATAATCCAATTCATATTCAAATAAATTGTCACACCGATGACATGAACAATGAATTTTGAATAAATTCAAATTGATCATGTAATTCTTTGTCACATTTAAAAATTGATCTAACCCATTTATATATTCATGACTAATTCGATTCTAAATCGTTATCCAACTTTTATTCATATTTTTAAAACCTAGTTAAACATATATAAAATGTCAACTTATTTAATAAATAAGTCTTATAAATAACATTGATGGTAATTTTCAATACAATTAATTTAGCAACTTAAATTTATTGATCACATAAAAAATAATCAAATAAATTATAATTTAAACATCAAAATAACCATAAACTTATCATCTAAGCATCAATTTAAACTCTAAATTTATCATCTAAGCATCAAAATCTAACTATCAAATTATCACACAAATTATCATCTAAGGATCAATATAGCTCACAAATTATAATCTAAGAATAAAAAAACTCTAAAATTATCCTATAATCGTCAAAATAATCCTAAAATCAACATCTAAATATTAAAATAGCTCCAAATTTATCATCTAAGCAACAAATCAACTAAATTATCATGAAAATTATTGAAAATTAAAAATTTTATACGGTATTTGTGTATACAATATTCAAAATAACCAATGTGTGAAGATCCCTAAAAAACTAAAGAAATTGGGCTGGAAGACCAAACAGAGGAGGTGGAGTTGGAGGAGGCATAACAAGAGTAGCCGGAGGCGAAGAGATGGTCGGGGTCGAAGTTGAAGCCGAAGGAGGCGTAGCTAGAGAAATTGGAGGCGGATTGAGGAGAAGAGGTCGCGAATTCGTTGGAGGGGAGCCAAAGTCGGAGCCAGAGAGGATAAGGGGGGCGGAGGAGGTCAAATCACCAGAGTTGGAGTGGGAATCGAAGCTGGAGAGATGACGACCGGGAGAACATCGGACTCGGTGCCGGAGCCGAAGAGGAGAAGAGGAGAAAGGGTAGGAATCGACTGGGGAGGGCATGATGCGTCGAGCATGTTTTACGCATTTTAGTAGCGAAATATTTATTTTTGTCGTTAATAATTATTATATTAGCGACGAATTGTATGTTGGTGCAATCGACCCAGGTCACGATTGATCAGACTCGAGTTTGACTCGAGTGATGTTTTAATGTTTGACAAAGTTGTTTGACAAAGTGGTTTGACATAGTATGTTTGACATTGATGTTGGTTGATGTTTTGAGGAGATTGTTTATACAATCGACCTAGGTTATAATTGACCAGACTCGAGTTTGACTCAAGGGAGACTTTGATGGTTGACTAGGGTTGACCATGTGATTATGGGAAAGTCCAAGCATGAGTCTTGGCAAGGTAAAGTCCAAGTCATGGGTACTTTGTCACGCCCTGGGAGTATGCCGTGCCGAAAAGCAAACGGACGGCATCTCCCCTGTACGTGGCAACTGTTGGTGCAATCGGCCCAGGTCACGATTGACCAGGACTCGAGTTTGACTCGAGTGATGTTTTGATGTTTGACAAAGTATGTTTGACAAAGTATGTTAGACATAGGATTGACATTGATGTTTGACATTAATGTCGGTTAATATGTTGGGGAGATTGTTTATACAATCGACCCAGGTTATAATTGACTTGATGGTTGACCAGGGTTGACCATGTGATTATGGGAAAGTCCAAGTCATGGGTACTTGGCATGGAAAGTCCAAGTGGGACACTTGGCAATTGGGAAAGTCCAAGTCTTGAGCACTTGGCATGAGAAGTCCAAGCATGGGTCTTGGCAAATGAGAAGTCCAAGCATGGGTCTTGGCAAGGTAAAGTCCAAGTCATGGGTACTTGGCATGGAAAGTCCAAGTGGGACACTTGGCAATTGGGAAAGTCCAAGTCTTGAGCACTTGGCATGAGAAGTCCAAGCATGGGTCTTGGCAAATGAGAAGTCCAAGCATGGGTCTTGGCAAATGGAAAGTCCAAGCATGGGTCTTGGCATGGAAAGTCCAACATGGGTTGGCAAGGGAAAGTCCAAGCTTGAGTCTTGGCATTTGGGAAGTCCAAGGGGATTGATATTGGCGGCGTAAAGTCCAAGCGGAGTCTTGGCAGTGTAAGTCCAATGTATCTTGGCGGTGTAGACACCGTTAGCATGACATAGCCGATGGAAGCACCTAGAAGCTAGCGCAATGGATGAACAAGTCATGGATGACTTAGAGGGATCTGAGAGGCGTGAAGCTGATGGAGGTGGCTAGAAGGCTTAGGTCTAGGCTAAGGGTGGTCTAGCAAGTATGGGGGCACCATACTTGGGTTAAAACCTCATTCTTGAGGTTGGCAGTCGACTGGCATTATGGCGGTTTGATCACGAGTCAACTCGAGTTCGACGGTTGAGAGCTTTATAGTCTGGCGATCGCCGCTCATGAAGCCGATCGGCCGACGGGCGATCGCTAAGGGATGGCGATCACGGCCGAGTGCGAGCAAGCGCTCCGTAGCCGATCGGCCGACTACGGCGTTAGCGATCGCCAATGTTGGCGATCGGTGAGAGTCCCGTTGGAATTTGTCCAACGTGGATTGAGCCGTTGTCTCACAGCTACAGTGTTGGCAGTCGACTGGTGATTTATGGCAGTCGACTGCCAGGCGGAAATCCAGCCCGACGCGAGATAAAAGGAAGCTGTTCGTGGAGATTGCGGCATCAGTTCTTGGGGAGCTTTCTTGAGGCGATTTGAAGGCGATTTGCAGGTGCATTTCAGGGCCCTTCAACCTCATCCAAGCAACCAACAAGCAAAGCGCTCAAACCCTAGTTTTGTAAAGTGTTCTTTACATTTCCTTTGTATTTGCTTGTATTTCTTTAGATTATTGTTGTAATCTTGTGTACGAGGTTTCTCCACCTCCGACTTGTTGTCGAGAAGGAGTTTATTGATTAGTGATTGCATTGGCATCGCTAGAGCTCGTTAGAGCTCAATCCGTGGAGTAGGAACCGTGTGGTTCCGAACCACGTTATATGATCGTGTTGTGATTGTGTGTCTTGTCATATTTATTTGTTATTACTATTCCGCTGTGCTAACAAGATTGTAGACGATCAAACGCGAAAGAATCCCATCTACGTACGGTATCACGCTATTCACCCCCCCTCTAGCGGGCGTCAAATCCCCAACAGCAACATATCAGGTTAATACAAGGCCCGTAGGCCCACAACAATAATATATAAATGGACAATACCAAACAATATATCCACAACAACACAAGAGGTGCGCACCGGTGCGACTCTAACATACTACACACAACAACGTACAAATCCACAGCCAGATACAACACTGATTATACATGGCCATAATACAAAATAACAATGAAGCAAATGAAAACCCCAAATGTTGGTGTGAGATGGGATCGGTGGCGGAGCTCAAGCGTTCAAGGAATCTTCCACATTATGCAGGCGACGAGAAAACCGAGTCGAGGGTGGTGAGTATAAACTCAGGGGTAATATATAGAAAGTGCATGAACAACATATAAGGATAGATCTACAAGTATACATGTGAAGATCTACAGGTATACTGCATGAGTCCAATAGACATACAGTCATATCCAAAACTAATAACAAGTAACTACGATGAAGTCATACTCAATGTATATACTAAAGCGATCAATCGAGCGAGAAGTAATGTACCAGCGTGCGGCGATCTACAACACCATAAGCTATATCATCACGGCGGATATACAATAACATAACCCATATAATGTATCAAGTCAATCCCATACCTGACCAATACTCCAACATATGAACAATATATGATCACCTGTAATAACAACCCGGTCCGTACCACACAATGACATGATGCTAATCAAATGCATATAACAGTCTGAATCAACGCATGAATCATGCTCAACACATAGCAGTAAATAAAAATGCAGATGGCATGTATCATGATGAACAACCATATGCAGCAATCATAGCTCAATCAAATGCAGCATCTCACAGGCATATGTAAAACATATATCAAATACATGCATACATATATATATCAGCAGTGCATATGCATGGCCATGTCTGTGGACCCGTGCAACCATGACCCCAGTATAGCCCGGGTGGCACGGCATGACGACTAGCCCGACTCCAGCCGTCACTACTCTCGAGTGACCGAGTTGGGTAGTATGAATGAGTAGCATATAAGCGTAAAGAGCTAACTACTCCCCGGGGGTCCCTGCTGCTGGTCGCTCTGTCACTACCCATGAGTAGACGAGCTCTGCACATAGGACAACTGCACGTCACACAACCACCGTCTATAGTGGGCGAGTGCTAACACCACTCTGCTCAGTGGCCAGGTGCGCATCTCCAGCTACCACCATCCCTAGTGGCCGAGCGCGGCACATCCAATGCTCTGCCCTCAACCCTGCTACCACTACCCCGAGTGGCCGGGGAGGCAGGATGACTGACGACCCGTCTCATCCACAAGGGAGACCCAGTCGTCAGCATGCATGCAATGTAATGATGCATAGCTCCATACATGTATCCTCGCCTCACTCCCTATCCCATGGGGAGTCCTGGTCAACCAAAAGTCAACTATGCAAGGACTACAATCACAAGACTCTCTCTATCGCACAAAGAGTCATACTCATCTGACAGTCCACCACGCTAAGACCTCTAGTCAGTAGCGATATACAATCGACCGTCCATATAACCCTACACAGGCACATAATCCATAATGGATATACCATCGCACTAGGACCTCTAGTCCATGGTCACATACTGACAACCATACACTTATCTATGCACAGACAACTAGATCCACCATAAATGCACCACTAATACGGTTATGATATAACGATCGACTCCATAATCCAATCCATCACCTAACTCTAGTTAGGTAACACAGTAACCCTATCTGAGGTCACAAAGATAACCCTAACCACATGTACTTACTGAACATCTATCAGCTAATACATAATAGGGTTTATAGTTCCTATCCGTGCTAGATAATCAATGAGTAACCGAGTATATATCTCAAAGGTCAAGGCAGTACAAGCATATGATTAAATAAGAGTGGATTTAAGGTAAACAGGTATAAACATAAATCCAAGATCATGTACTAGAGTTTGATCAAAACTACCGGACCAGGTAGATATTACCCACCTGATACATAATCCGTGCTATCCATCTCCATGTTCATGTATCCATCACCATAATCGTCCTGTAACAATAAGATACAATTAAGTACCATCACATATCTAATGATCGAATCAACTCCCACATCAACCATATATCTCGATCCATTAATCGAACAATCTAATATTACAGGATGAATGAATTCATATTAACCAATCAATCTACCCCATTCATCTATATCAATTCGCAATATTAACTATAAATATACCAATCGAACATACCTTGCATTTTCGAATTAGATCCACAAGGAAATCTCTACTTCCACACAATCGCGTGCTAATTCCTATAACTGAGCTCACATCTCATCAACACCACCTAAAACAGAGGAAACAAGGTGAAAGAAATTCTGCCACAGCTTCCTCTTGATACCAAAGACAATTGATTTGCACATCTAGCATCAATCGACAACCACTATAAACACATAGAAATACAAATGAAACAATAGACATACCCAAACTTACCGATCAAATCATCTCCGGCAACCCTTTCTCATCTCCTATTCACCGAGCAATCCAATCTCCAAACACTGCCTAACACAAAAATCGCAGCTCACCAACCACCTGCAGGTAAGTTCCATACCAATACCCCATCACAATCTGTTGCCCATTATAACACAACCAAATCGATCTGAGCTGTATTCCGGCGATGACCTGAGCTCGTGCGGCGGCGACGACCTGAGCTCGAGCGACAACGAGATTGCACACGAAGAAGAGAACACCACAGAGAAAAATTAGATCCCATCCAAGATCAGAAAATCGATTCAATAACCTACCTTGCTCCGATGGCGACGGCAGATTGCTCCCAAATCCAACAGCAAAAACCTATTGCCGATCCCTAGCTCCCAACGCCTAGAATCCACCGACCTTGCTCCTTCCCCAAATCCCCTGTTCGCCAGCGACCATCAAGCTCCACAAACTCTGGCTACGATGCCAATGGAGCCGATCCGGCATCCCTCATCGCCGGCAGACATCAACGGCAGCTCACTGCTGCGGCGCCAACATGACGATTCACCGAAGGAATCGCCGAGATCCCCATGCGAGAACTCACTGACCTTCGGCCGGAGATCAGCCAAGGTGGCGGCGCCGTCGACTGCTCTCACCGGGAAGTCGATGAGCTGAGGAGATCGGCCGACGCGTGTGAAGCGAAGAACCGAGGCGGAGAAGAGAAGGAGATGGTGAAATCGCGATGCGTTCGTTTCGTTCGGCAAGCTTTAAATGCCGTTCGACCGATTCGATTTAAACCAACCCAATCCAATTGGGTTCAGCCCTTAACCCAAGTCAAACCAATCAGATTTAACCCATTTCCAGCCCAATAGCTTTGGCCCAATGAATTCAGCCCAATAGCCCAATCATTTGGCCCAATTGGCTCAGCCCAACAAGCTAATCAACCCAATTAGCCCACTTATTAAGCCCAATTAATCTACTCATTAACCTCAATTAATTAAAGGGTTAATTCATATATTTATTTATTTATTTATTTATTTTCCGTATTTTACATTCTCCCCCACTTATAAAAATTTGGTCCCCAAATTTCCGACTCATGTACGAGTACGAGATGTCACAATAATCATCTCAAGTATCCGGAGTAAAGTCACACATCTCAAGTGACTAAGTGGGGTGCTGAGCTCGAATATTATATTCCAGCTCTTATACGCTCTCAGCCAACCTATTAAGAGGTCAATTACTGTACCAGAGTGGAGCTCTATACCCGTAACCGATGGGAAACTTTGCCAGAATCGTAAGGTGAATCATGAATCACTATCAGAAATGATATTCAAGGATACTCCGTGGATATAATTCCATCAAACGATCCAACGAAATCCATCTTACGACTCGGAAGAAAATGAGCGGACCTAGCTAATCGATCATCGACTACCCAAATCCTATCAAGTCCTTTTCGAATTCTAGATAATCTCCCAACACAGTCTAACGTACTAGGCTCCCACTTCATCACGGTATGTAACCCTACAGGTCACTAATATTCCACCTTTGCTTGTTGGCACACCCATCGACAAATTACGAGATCAACCATATCCCATATATAGTTCCACCAACATGAACGTCTCAAACTCGCTATTTCCGGATACACTCCGAATAAGTCATTACTCTCGAATGAAGAGTCTCCTGAAACAACTCTTCCTAAAGCGAATGCAACTCTGGGAACCACCATCCTTCCCAGAGACGGAGATTTATTCTCACAAGAGAAATTAATCTAATGTCAAAAATTCACTCTGTCACCTAGAACTGAAAGTAACTGGAAGGCTATAATGACTAATCTCGCTAGTTTCTCAACTAGCATACACATAATATACGTCTCATTCAACTGCATCGGGATCGCTCCTAATCCCTAAAATGATGCATCTGCGTACAATACTCTTCCATACATATCGGACGGATTAACTAACACTGACGCAAAAGTCAGTCATCGTCTAGGCCCTGAAACCTAGCTTCACCAACTTCCGACTAAGTGATTCCCATCACTTCCTTAGTCCAACGAGTCGGCGATATAGTATCGCTAAAACATCCTATCCGCATCTCTGTAAATACCAAATCAATCTAGGGACACCACAATTTCCCCTAAGATTTTGAATATATCCATAAATATATCCTCCACAGATATGATGACAATCAATCTCAAATACTCCAAGAGTACTTGATTCCTCAAATCCATGAATGACCAAATCGTCGATAAGTCTAACAACATTATCAACATCTCCTAAAATTCATAACAAGTATGAAATGTCGTCTTCCACACACCTGCATCCTTTTACTCTAAGTTGATGATAGCTCAATCATCACGCCGACCATGATAATTGTATGACACTAAGTCACTACAATATCAATCCTCCAGTCGTAGATCAACCCTAGGGTATACACAGGTGTCATTTAGCTGATCTAAACAGATCCTCTATCCACCACGAAGGATATTCATTCACAACAACTACTACATTCCATCATCGATAATCGATGCATAAACTCAAGGTCTGACTCTCTTCTAACAAAGAGTTACAAGTCTTCTCAAGAAGAAACACTGAGGCAGATAAATCTCCCATAGTGTTTAGCAACACTGATACCCGTAAAATCATCTGTCGGTATGAGGTCTCAATATCGGAACTATTTCCGAAATCACCCTCCAATCGCATATTCCTACTTGCCCATGCAGTGGCAAGCCCGAGAGTTCATCCGAAACTATATCCGAATACTCTCAGATTATACGTACATCCGAGAGTCCTAGTATACCAACGCTCCAACAATCTAACTATCCGTAAGGATATGTCTATAGTGGAGGTATGTCTAGCAAAGGCTAAGGGTATCCCTTGCCTTCTTGGTTGTTGATCAACATCTCACCAAACGGTAGAGAAAATCACCAACCCACAAGTCGATAGGAACCCTTCGAACCCTATCAAGAATGTTCTAGACAAAGATACCTGTAAACTACCAGTATCTCTCGATATATCCGCAAATAGGATAACCTAAAGTAATACCCCGAAGGACCGATCCTTTGGTCTTCTATACTTCTTCTCGAGTAACCATGTAAACTCGCCCAACATTTGTTCTTGACGACTGAGCTCAAGTAGCTACAAAAAATCTGCCATGGAGGAAATGAAATTAATTGCTGAAAATGGAGGTACAAACTGAAACAACTGCACGAAGATGATAACCAGCATTGTCTTGTGGCGAGAATATACATCCGATCGTAACATACTAAGAACCATCAACATCGTAGCACTCTACAACTCTGCGAAAGGTATAGCAATTGAAGAATACGCATAGATCGACCATCATCGTATACTCTCTCCTCTGAACAAATCATAACTACGCCTGGGAAGATACTTGTTGTCATCGGGAAGGTAACGATTGTTGTCGAGAATATGAATCTTACGAGATGTCTTGGTACTTCTTTGGATGAAAGTATCAAAGAACTCCAACTATATACGGGGTAGTAGATCGGCTGGCGATGTGATAACCTAATCTTCTGTAATAATCTCGGCTTTCGAGGTTGTGGATCGTCCGCTCGAAAGCATTATCCATAGTCTTCAACTGAGTCTTCAAAATACACTCTCCTCGTAGATACCGGCTGCTTATAGTAGAAACAGATACAATGGTCCATCGGATAATCTGACTCTGTGTCTCGTCGTAACCCGTACTGCACACACATAATCTCCTTTCGGAGTCTTTCCTCTGAGTTCGCTGATAAACATGAGAAGCTGCTGACAATCTGCAATCGGTCTTCTATGATCGAAAAACTCTCCAATAGTCGCTCGTGACTTACGACTTTAATCTTGCTCCTTTTATCCAACATTTGGAGATTTCGAATTCCAATAATTTAACTCGCAATATCTGCTTATCAAATCTCCAACTCTTTAAAACACTTACTACGGAGTCATTTCTATACACATGACTCGGTCTATACACTTCCGGTAGGATCTGGTAGGAGATCCAAACATCCTGATAAAGATGTCAACCGATAACCTGTGGGTGGCCAAACCAACCCAATCACATTCTCGAGCTATTAGGGGGTCGTAACCCTCACGAGTCTAACGACTCTGCATGGTACTTTCGTCACCAGACGATCACCCAACCTAAAGCTCAAGAATTCCCTGACGATGAGTCAAAAAAAAATGACGTGGGAAAAATACTATCTCACAACATCACTGAACTGTGACTAAGTGATACGTTATTTCCCGTAGGTTATTTCCTATATCTTACACCAAGTACCGGCTAAATCCGGATAATGGTATGCAGCTAACTTAGCTTCTTCTGTATAACACGAGTTAAGTACTCAAAAGTACCCTCAACGTTATACAACCTAGAACGACCATCTCAGAGATCAAAATCTCTATGAATATCTCCAAACTAATCCTCTACTATCTGCATCAGCAATAGTGTACTCGCGCAGTTCATTACCCCATAGGTAATGATCTGACTAACATAATTAGTGGAAATCTTAAGACTGAAATCCTTGATCTCCACAAGAGATGTGACTACCTAATCTCTGCTTTCCGACTCAGATCGATCGGCTCTCAAAGGTAATTACCTTTTCGATAAGGCAGTACATGTCTAATAACCTCAACATATCGTTCCGTGGTCATCTCAAACCACCGATTTAATCTTGATTAACATACTACAAGTCATGCACTGTTATAAGTAACTAAATGCATAGCCAACAGAAGGATATGTAATAACAGTTAACATACCTTAATCCTTGTAGCTCGGAGATGTCCGCAACAGCCAGATCCCAGAACTCACAAACTAAAACCGAGTAAAGCAAAACTCGATGTCCGAACGAAATAAGATCAAAAAATGGACTTCGCAACCTAGGGCTCTGATACCAATAAAATTGTCACGCCCCGGGAGTATGCCGTGCCGAAAAGCAAACGGACGGCATCTCCCCTGTACATGGCAACATATCGGGTTAATACAAGGCCCGTAGGCCCACAACAACAATATATAAATGGACAATACCAAACAATATATCCACAACAACACAAGAGGTGCGCACCGGTGCGACTCTAACATACTACACACAACAACGTACAAATCCACAGCCAGATACAACACTGATTATTCATGGCCATAATACAAAATAACAACGGAAGCAAATACGTGGAAAACCCCAAATGTTCGGTGTGAGATGGGATCAGCTGGCGGAGCTCCAAACGTCCAAGGAATCTTCCACCTGTTATCTGGGCGACAGAAAACCCAGGGTCCAGGGGTGGTGAGTATAAACTCAGGGGTAATATATAGAAAGTGCATGAACAACATATAAGGATAGATCTACAAGTATACATGTGAAGATCTACAGGTATACTGCATGAGTCCAATAGACATACAGTCATATCCAAAACTAATAACAAGTAACTACAGTAAAGTCATACTCAATGTATATACTAAACTGATCAATCGAATAGGAAGTAATGTACCAACATACCCGACGGTCTGCAACACCATAAGCTATATCATCCTGACAGATATACAATAACATAACCCATATAATGTATCAAGTCAATCCCATACCTGACCAATACTCCAACATATGAACAATATATGATAACCTGTAATAACAACCCGGTCCGTACCACACAATGACATGATGCTAATCAAATGCATATAGATCAATCAACGCATGAATCATGCTCAACACATAGCAGTAAATAAAAATGCAGATGACATGTATCATGATGAACAACCATATGCAGCAATCATAGCTCAATCAAATGCAGCATCTCACAGGCATATGTAAAACATATATCAAATACATGCACACATATATATATCAGCAGTGCATATGCATGGCCATGTCTGCGGACCAGTCCAACCACGACCCGATGGCGGGTGGTATGGCATGACGACTAGTAGCGACTCGGTAGTCACTACTCTCGAGTGGCCGAGTTGGGTAGTATGAATGAGTAGCATATAAGCGTAAAGAGCTAACTACTCCCCGGGGGTCCCTGCTGCTGGTCGCTCCTCACTACCCATGAGTAGACGAGCTCCGCACACAGGACAACTGCACGTCACACAACCACGGTCTATAATGGGCGAGTGCTAACACCACTCTGCCGGTGGCAGCGCGTCTCCAACTACCACCATCCCTAGTGGTCGGCGCGGCACATCCAATGCTCGCCTCAACCTGCTACCACTACCCCGAGTGGCGGGAGGGATGGATGACGACCGTCTCATCCACAAGGGAGACCCGATCGTCGATGCATGCAATGTAATGATGCATAGCTCCATACATGTATCCTCGCCTCACTCCCTATCCCATGGGGAGTCCTGGTCAACCAAAAGTCAACTATGCAAGGACTACAATCACAAGACTCTCTCTATCGCACAAAGAGTCATACTCATCTGACAGTCCACAACGCTAAGACCTCTAGTCAGTAGCGATATACAATCAACCGTCCATATAACCCTACACAGGCACACAATCCATAATGGATATACCATCGCGCTAGGACCTCTAGTCCATGGTCACATACTGACAATCATACACTTATCTATGCACAGACAACTAGATCCACCATAAATGCACCACTAATACGGTTATGATATAACGATCGACTCCATAATCCAATCCATCACCTAACTCTAGTTAGGTAACACAGTAACCCTATCTGAGGTCACAAAGATAACCCTAACCACATGTACTTACTGAACATCTATCAGCTAATACATAATAGGGTTTATAGTTCCTATCCGTGCTAGATAATCAATGAGTAACTGAGTATATATCTAAAAGGTCAAGGCAGTACAAGCATATGATTAAATAAGAGTGGATTTAAGGTAAATAGGTATAAACATAAATCCAAGATCATGCACTAGAGTTTGATCAAAACTACCGGACCAGGTAGATATTACCCACCTGATACATAATCCGTGCTATCCATCTCCATGTTCATGTATCCATCACCATAATCGTCCTGTAACAATAAGATACAATTAAGTACCATCACATATCTAATGATTGAATCAACTCCCACATCAACCATATATCTCGATCCATTAATCGAACAATCTAATATTACAGGATGAATGAATTCATATTAACCAATCAATCTACCCCATTCGTCTATATCAATTCGCAATATTAACTATAAATATACCAATCGAACATACCTTGCATTTTCGAATTAGATCCACAAGGAAATCTCTACTTCCACACAATCGCGTGTTAATTCCTATAACTGAGCTCACATCTCATCAACACCACCTAAAACAGAGGAAACAAGTTGAAAGAAATTCTGCCACAGCTTCCTCTTGATACCAAAGACAATTGATTTGCACATCTAGCATCAATCGACAACCACTATAAACACATAGAAATACAAATGAAACAATAGACATACCCAAACTTACCTATCAAATCATCTCCGGCAGCCCTTTCTCATCTCCTATTCACCGAGCAATCCAATCTCCAAACACTGCCTAACACAAAAATCGCAGCTCACCAACCACCTACAGGTAAGTTCCATACCAATACCCCATCACAATCTGTTGCCCATTATAACACAACCAAATCGATCTGAGCTGTATTCCGACGATGACCTGAGCTCGTGCGGCGGCGACGACCTGAGCTCGAGTGACAACGAGATTGCACACGAAGAAGAGAACACCACAGAGAAAAATTAGATCCCATCCAAGATCAGAAAATCGATTCAATAACCTACCTTGCTCCGATGGCGACGGCAGATTGCTCCCAAATCCAACAACAAAAACCTATTGCCGATCCCTAGCTCCCAACGCCTAGAATCCACCGACCTTGATCCTTCCCCAAATCCCCTGTCCTCCAGCGACCATCAAGCTCCACAAACTCTGGCTACGATGCCAATGGAGCCGATCCGGCATCCCTCATCGCCGGCAGACATCAACGGCAGCTCACTGCTGGGGCGCCAACATGACGATTCACCGAAGGAATCGCCGAGATCCCCATGCGAGAACTCACTGACCTTCGGTCGGAGATCAGCCAAGGTGGCGGCGCCGTCGACTGCTCTCACCGGGACGCCGATGAGCTGAGGAGATCGGCCGACGTGTGTGAAGCGAAGAACCGAGGCGGAGAAGAGAAGGAGATGGTGAAATCGTGATGCGTTCATTTCGTTCGGCAGGCTTTAAATTCCGTTCGACCGATTCGATTTAAACCAACCCAATCCCATTGGGTTCAGCCCCTAACCCAAGTCAAACCAATCAGATTTAACCCATTTCTAGCCCAATAGCTTTGGCCCAATGAATTCAGCCCAATAGCCCAATCATTTGGCCCAATTGGCTCAGCCCAACAAGCTAATCAACCCAATTAGCCCACTTATTAAGCCCAATTAATCTACTCATTAACCTCAATTAATTAAAGGGTTAATTCATAGATTTATTTATTTTTTATTTTTTTTCGTATTTTACATACTTGGCATGGAAAGTCCAAGTGAGACACTTGACATTTGAGAAAGTCCAAGACTTGAGTGCTTGGCACAAGGAAAGTCCAAGCATGGGTCTTGGCATGGATAGTCCAACATGGGTTGGCAAGGGAAAGTCCAAGCTTGAGTCTTGGCATTTGAGAAGTCCAAGGGGTTTGATATTGGCAGCGTAAAGTCCAAGGGTGGAGTCTTGGCAGCATAAGTCCAATGGTTGGCAGCGTAAATTCCAAGCGGAGTCTTGGCGGCGTAAGTCCAATGTGCCTTGGCGGTGTAGACACCGTTAGCATGACATAGGCGATGGAAGCACCTGAAGGCTAGCGCGATGGATGAACAAGTTATGGATGACTTGGAGGGATCCGAGAGGCGTGAGGCTGATGAAGGTGGCTAGAAGGCTTAGGTCTAGGCTAAGGGTGGTCTAGCAAGTATAGGGACACCATACTTGGGTTAAAACCTCAATCTTTGAGGTTGACAGTCGACTGACATTATGGCTAGTTCGACTGCCGTGAGTCGGCTCGGCAGGGATGAAAGTGTCTTTGGCGATGGGTGCTCATTATGATCATTGTTGGGCTAATCGATCGCCATGGGACGACGATCGTGATGGTTCGACCACGCGACACGAATGCTCCGTAGCCGTAGGCGATCGGCTACTGGCCGGGCGATCGGCTGCTAATGTTGGCGATCGCCAAGAGATCCGTTGGAACTTGTCCAATGTGGATTGAGTCGTTGTCTCATAGCTTCTGATGTTAGCGGTCGGGCCTTATGATACGATCATTGCCGGTAAATCCAGCCCGATGGAGGATAAAAGTAGTTGTTCATGGAAGGCTCAAAGTATGTGTTTTCTTGGGCGATTTGAAGGGGAATAGTTGGTGCTCTTCCAGTCCTTCAAGGCTAGTCCAAGGCAACCAAAAGCAAGCGATCTAAAGGCATTTGTAAAGTGATCTCTTTACTTGTATTGCATTGTATTTCATTGTAATTGCTTGATGTACTTAGTTTATTGTTGTAAACTGTTGTACGAGGTTTCTCCACCTCCAACTTGTGTCGAGAAGGAGTATTTGTGATTAGTGAGTGCGTGTGCATCACTAGAGCTCTTTAGAGCTCGATCCGTGGAGTAGGAACCGTTCGATTCCGAACCACATTATATCTCGTGTTGTGAGTTGTGTTTGTCTTGTCTTCGTTGCTTTATTATTTCTATTTCCGCTGCGCTAACGAAATTGTAGAGATAAACGCAACGAATTCCATCATAGAACGTGCACGATGCTATTCACCCCCTCTAGCGGCCTCAAATCCCCAACAAGTGGTATCAGAGCCCGGAGCTCTTCTACGGACTAACCGCCGAGAGCTAAAGAAGCTAAAGGGTGAAGATGGAAGTCCAAGAACAACTAGGATGGGATATCAACACACCTATCCCTTATGCCTTCTATGGACGAGAAGGCTTCAATTCTTGGAAGGCGAGAATTGAAAATTTTTTGATGATGAGGGACTTTGAAGAATGGTCCATCTTGATGGAGGGCTTTAGCTATCCAATAGGACCAAAGGGAGGGTTCCTTAAAAAGAAGAGATGGACCGAAGAGCAAGTCCGAGCCTCCGAGAAAAATGATAAGGTGATAAAATTTTTAATTGATTTAATACCTAACAATATCTTGTGTATGTTAAGTAATTATGTAGATTCCAAGGAGCTATGGAGCCAGGTAGCAAAGCTCCATGAAAATTCATCATCAATCCAAGAAGAAGAAGAAGAAGAGTGCTCACCCTCTCAAGCTCAAAAGGAAGCAAGTACATCGTTATCCAAAGAGCTTGAGAAGTCGGAAGTTGATAGGGAATCAACCTCCGAATCGGTGGAAGAAGAGGAGACCTCCACCTCTAGGATCGAGGGGGAGGAGATTAGGGCATCCTCAATATCGGAGCAACAAGAAGAACCATCTACATTCGGTAGAGAGGAAGAGAAAGCTCAAGAATCTACTCCGACCACCACAACCACCTTAGGTAACTCGAACACCGTAATTCAAAATAAAAATAATATTATGTGTTTTGAGTGTAGGAAATTTGGGCACTATAAGAGCAAGTGCCCAAAGAAGATTAGAAAAGCTCCTCCGGCACCAAAGGTCAAGGATGTCGGTCCCCCAACTATCAAAAGCAAGGAGCAAGTCATTTGCTTCAAGTGCCGACAACCGGGACACTACCGGAGTCAATGCAAGAAGGGGGAGAAAAATGCTCAAAATGGAGCATCACATGTAGGGGGAGCTAAGGCTAACCCTAAGGTATATTTTAGTAATGCTCCTTCTAATTTTTATAGTCAAAAGCATGCTAGGAATAATTTTAATAGTCTTGCTATTTATCATAAAGAGCATGTTAGAAATAAGGAATTTTGCTTAGGAGCCAAAAATATCTACCTTTCAAAGAAGGAGAAATTTGAGACTAATGTCCCTAAAAATATCTCATCTAAGGACAACCCTAGGTCAAACAAGTCTAGAAAAATTCTTCCTAGGGAATCCATTAGGAAAATAGGAGACCACCTAGGTCTTAATCCCAAATGGACTAGGCATATGCCTAGGAACACCCATGCCCAAGGATTAACTAAAAATTCAAAAATTGGGCAATTAGAAAAGGAAAATCAAGTCTTGAGGTCAAGGCTTGAAAAGATGGAGAAGACCCTTGCAAAAATGCAAAATCAATTTCAAGGGTCAAGAGGCCAACATTTAGGGTCTAGAAGTCAAAGCCTAGGGTCAAATGGTCAAAAATCAAGACCTAGGAAACTAGATTAATCCAAGGGCAAACCTAAGCCCAAGGAAACCTATCACAATGTTTCATTTGATTATGGAACTAAACCTAGGAAAACCAAGGTTACTAAGGAAGTTATCCCTAAGAGTAACCATGGTAAGTGCCTAGTGGCTAGGGTTTCTAGGAAACCTAGGGTGGCCATTAAGAAGGTTGCAAGGGGAGTTACCCCTAGAGTCAACCTAGGTAAGACCCAAATGACCAAGGCTAACAAGCCTAGGAGGGTCATCCCTAAGGAATACCTAATTAACCCAATGAGCTCAAATAGATTTTGGGTTCCTAGGAGCGTGATAGATTCACGCTAGAAGGGTTTAGGGTGTGACAACCTTGATTGGATGGGTAGTTAACTCAACCATGGTAAAGGTGACATTTTAGGATATTTTCAAGGTTATGGTTACCTTGGAAATACATTTGAGCTTTGATCCTAAAAGATTTTAGAATGTTCCAATGTATTTTTGGAATTATGAAAAATCAATTAAATTGACACGATTTAAGTTTAGAGGTTAGTGTGTCATTTTAGGTTTTTGTACACTAGGGAGATTAGTAGTAATATGGCAAAATATACTTAATCATATCAAATGACAACTAATATTAAAATTTAGGTATTATTATACTTATAATTTTTATTTGTCATGCCTTGATTGTCATATAACATGTCATGACATCATATTTATTTGTATCATTTATATGTCATGATCATGTTTAGGATTAAGGATTAATGTCATGAGTTTTTAGATTTCATATTATGCCATGACATCATGATCATTGGTCATGCTTTAATTATTGCTATCATTATGCCATGATCATTTCATGCATTTGATTAAAATTGAGTTAAGGATTTTGGCATGACTTGAAGTCCCATTTATAAGGGAATCAAGTAGAGTTGCCTTAGAAAAATACATGAAACCCTAGATTAGGGAGAACAAAACCCATATCTCACATTACATTGACATGTATGTGTATTTATACACCCTAGATACATGTGAGATGCTAGGATATGAGTTGAATTCAAGGTGCATAGTTTTTGCATCTAGATGGACTATAACTCATCTAATTTCATTTGTGGATCATTGGGAAAGCTTGTGTACAAGTCATGTAAATTGAGCCCAAGGAATATGATCCAAAATAAGGTTTTGAAAATATTTTAAAATTATTTTAGAAAACCTTGGTGAAGTCTATCTTTTGATAGCAATCACCATTGATGAGATTGATACAAAGTAAGCTAAAACTTTAAAGTTTTTGTTCACTTTTGGATTTTGTATCAATTTCGATATTTTATGGATAAAATAATTTTCAAATATTTTTCACCCAATGTATTGACTATAAGTAATATACGTATCAAATTTCATGATTTTTCGATATACATAGAATTACTTATGACTTTTCAAAATTCTATTCTGATAGCTGAAATTCAAGAATTTGATTATCGATCGATCCACTGATGGCGATCGATGTGAGTGATCAATGACGATTATTGTAAGTAGTCGACTGCCAAGCTGATTTCGGGAAAAACAAGGTTGTTTAGCCCATTTTCAGCAATAGTAAAGGTCTCTAACCACTCCTAACTCTAGGATATGCTTTGGGAAGCATTATAAAGGGTGAAAATCCATTGGATATAGATTTGGAGAGGTGTTAGGTCAAAGTATCAAATTTAAGGGTGGAAGAGTTCATGTTTGAACTTAGAACCTTAATTTTGATGGTTTAGAGTTCCTATTGGCTTAGGGACTTCCCAAGGACATTGTTAGTGCAATGGTCAAGGGGGAGCAAGACTTTAGGGGGAGTTATCCATCTTGGGATGATGGATGTGTTTCTCTTCTTGAAGGGGGAGAAGTTATTGGGAGAGTATCATCAATTGGGAAAATTGATGAGATTTTGAGAAACCCAATTTGGAAATTGGGAGAGAGTATGGGATTGCCTCTCTTGAGTGATATGGGACTTATCACTAGGAAGATGGTAGGCATCCTAGGTATTTTTTGGATCAAGGGGGAGATTGTAAGATCTCATTGGGACATGAGACATTGACCTCCTTGGAGAGATAACCTTTTTGATGTATGTCAAAAAGGGGGAGAAGGTAAAATTACCAATTTGGGAAATTGGTAAGGGAGTTTGAGTTAGGGGCCTAACTCAAGGTTTGTTTTGTCAAACATCAAAAAGGGGGAGATTGTTGGTGCAATCGGCCCAGGTCACGATTGACCAGACTCGAGTTTGACTCGAGTGATGTTTTGATGTTTGACAAAGTTGTTTGACAAAGTGGTTTGACATTGATGTCAGTTGATGTTTTGGGGAGATTGTTTATACAATCGACCAAGGTTATAATTGACCAGACTCGAGTTTGACTCGAGGGAGACTTTGATGGTTGACTAGGGTTGACCATGTGATTATGGGAAAGTCCAAGCATGGGTCTTGGCAAGGTAAAGTCCAAGTCATAGGTACTTGGCATGGAAAGTCCAAGTGAAACACTTGGCATTTGGGAAAGTCCAAGACTTGAGTGCTTGGCACAAGGAAAGTCCAAGCATGGTTCTTGGCATGGAAAGTCCAACATGGGTTGGTAAGGGAAAGTCCAAGCTTGAGTCTTGGCATTTGAGAAGTCCAAGGGGTTTAATATTGACAGCGTAAAGTCCAAGGGTGGAGTCTTGGCAGCATAAGTCCAATGGTTGGCGGCGTAAAGTCCAAGCGGAGTCTTGGCGGCGTAAGTCCAATGTGCCTTGGCGGTGTAGACACCGTTAGCATGACATAGCCGATGGAAGCACCTGAAGTCTAGCACGATGGATGAATAAGTCATGGATGACTTGGAGGGATCTGAGAGGTGTGAGGCTGATGGAGGTGGCTAGAAGGCTTAGGTCTAGGCTAAGGGTGGTCTTGCAAGTATGGGGACACCATACTTGGGTTAAACCCTTATCTTTGAGGTTGGCAGTTGACTGACATTATGGCTGGTTCGACTGCCGTGAGTCGACTTGAGTTCAACTGCCGGCTTGGGGTTGAAAGTGTCTTGTGATCATTGCTCATGGTAGTAGTCATTCTTGCTGATTGATCGATCCGCCATGGCGTGATCGATGGTTCAACGAGCACATATCGCTCCGTAGCCGATGGCGCTACGGCGTAACGCATCGGCCGATCCAATGTTGGAAGTCGACTGCCAAGAGATCCGTTGGAACTTGTCCAACATGGTTTGAGCCGTTGTCTCACAGCTACAGTGTTGGCAGTCGATTAGGGCCTTATGGCAGTCGACTGTCGACGGAAATCCAGCCCGATGGAGGATAAAAGCATCTATTCGTGGAAGGCTCAAAGTATGTGTTTTCTTGGGCGATTTGAAGGAGAATAGTTGGTGCTCTTCTAGTCCTTCAAGGCTAGTCCAAGGCAGCCAAAAGAAAGCGATCTAAAGGCATTTGTAAAGTGATCTCTTTACTTGTATTGCATTGTATTTCATTGTAATTGCTTGTTGTACTTAGTTTATTATTGTAAACTATTGTACGAGGTTTCTCCACCTCCGACTTGTGTCGAGAAGGAGTATTTGTGATTAGTGAGTGCGTGTGCATCACTAGAGCTCTTTAGAGCTCGATCCGTGGAGTAGGAACCGTTCGGTTCCGAACCACGTTATATCTCATGTTGTGAGTTGTGTTTGTCTTGTCTTCGTTGCTTTATTATTTCTATTTTCGCTGCGCTAACAAAATTATAGAGACAAACGCAACGAATTCCATCATAGAACGTGCACGACGCTATTCACCCCCCTCTAGCGGCCTCAAATCCCCAACATTGTACATTTTCATCGATAATATAATTTATTTAAAAAGGTAATGATGAATATGTTGGTGTAATCGGGCCAGGTCACGATTGACCAGGACTCGAGCTTGACTCGAGAGATGTTTTGATGTTCGACAAAAACATATGACAATGTAATTGTCATGGGAAAGTCCAAGTCTTGGGTACTTGACATGGAAAGTCCAAGTGAGACACTTGACATTTGGGAAAGTCCAAGTCGTGGGTACTTGGCATGGAAAGTCCAAGTGAGACACTTAGCATTTGGGAAAGTCCAAGCATGGGTCTTGGCAATGGAAAGTCCAACATGGGTTGGGATGGAAAGTCCAAGTCTTGAGTACTTGGTATGGAAAGTCCAACATGGGTTGGCAAGGGAAAGTCCAAGCTTGAGTCTTGGTATTTGAGAAAGTCCAAGGGGTTTGATATTGGCGGCGTAAAGTCCAAGCGGGAGTCTTGGCAGCATAAGTCCAATGTGCCTTGGCGGTGTAGACACCGTTAGCATGACATAGCCGATGGAAGCACCTGATGGCTAGCATAATGGATGAATAAGTCATGGATGACTTGGAGGGATCCGAGAGGTGTGGGGCTGATGGAGGTGGCTAGAAGGCTTAGGTCTAGGCTAAGGGTGGTCTAGCAAGTATGGGGGAACCATACTTGGGTTAAAACCTAATGTTTGAGGTGTGCCAGTCGACTGGTGCCATATGACAGTCGACTGGTGTGAGTCAACTAGGTTTTGACTGTGAAAATTGCCCTAGCACTCGACTGCCATAGGTGGGCAGTCGACTGATCTTGTGATCACTCGACTGATGCTCGAGTTTTGAGACACAGAATGGAGTCTCACTCGACCACTGCGGTCAGCAGTCGAGTGATGGCTTAATCAGTCGATTGATGGTTATGATCAGTCAACTGATGTCCTAGTCATTGGATTTTTCCAGCGTGGATTACACCGTTGTCTCACAGCAACAGTGTCATCAGTCGACTGATCGGCATTTTCCAGCCCAGGCAGAAGCTTTAAATGGAGCTCATGGAGGAGGGTTGGAGCAGTGATTTCTTGGACGTTCTTGAGGTGATTTGCTGCTGCAAATCAGGGTCTTCAACCACGGTTCAAGCGATCAACAAGCAAGCAATCCAAAGGCATTTGTAAAGTGTTTTCTTTACGTGTATTGCATTGTATTTCATATTATTTGCTTGTTGTATTTAGTTTATTGTTGTAAACTATTGTAAGGGGTTTCTCCGCCTCCGACTTGTGTCGAGGAGTTATTTGTGATTAGTGAGTGCGTGTGCATCACTAGAGCTCGATCCATGGAGTAGGAACCGTTCGGTTCCGAACCACGTTAAATACTTGTGTGTTTGCGTGTTTGTATATTCGTTATTGCTTTATTATCATTATTTCGCTATGCGCTAACGAAAATTATAGACGAACACGTGAACGTATTCCATCGTACGAGCACGAAGCTATTCACACCCCTCTAGCTTCCAACGATCTCCTACAAGTGGTATCAGAGCGAGGCTGCTCTTCTAAGTTTAACAACTAAGGGAGCATGCTAGAGGGTGAAGATGGAGTTGAAAGAACAATTGGGATGAGATATCAACACTCCAATTCCCTATGCCTTCAATGGATGAGAAGGTTTCAATTCTTGGAAGGCGAGAATTGAAAACTTTTTGATAATGAGAGACCTTGAGGAGTGGTCTATTTTGATGGAAGGATTTGAATATCCAAAAGGACCAAAGGGTGACTTCCTCAAGAAGAAGAAATGGAGTGAAGATCAAATCCAAAGATTTGAGAAAAACAAGAAGATAATCAATTTCATTTTTGATTTAATTCCTAATGACTTCTTATGTATCCTAGGTGAGTGCATGGATGCCAAAGAGCTTTGGAGTGATTTGGCCAAGCTCCATGAAAGTCCATCACCGATCCAAGAGGAAGGGACCGAAGAGGCAAGCACATCATCCTCACGAGGAAGTGAGGACTTGGAGGTTGAGAGACCATCAACATCCAAGTAGGAAGAGGAAGAGGAAGAATTGGAGGAGACCTCCACCTCTAGGATTGAGGGGGAGGTGATTTGAGCATCCTTAACATCGGAGCAACAAGAAGAACCATCTACATCCGGTCAAGATGAAGAAGCTCAAAATCCGATTCTGGCCTCCATTGACTTAGGTAACTCAAATACCGTAATTCAAAATAAAAATAATATTATGTGTTTTGAGTGTAGGGAATTCGGGCACTATAAGAGTAAGTGCCCAAAGAAAGTCAAGAAGACTCCTCCGGCACCAAAACCTCAAGAAAAATCAAAAGATGTCGGTGTCCCCACTAAAAGAAGCAAAGAGCATATCATTTGTTTCAAGTGCCAACAACCGGGGCATTTTAGGAATCAATGCCCTAGGGGGAGCAAGAGAGTCAAAGAGAGAGCATCACAAGTAGGGGGAGCCTCTAAGACAAACCCTAAGGTATATCTAAATAATGCTCTTTCTTTTAATTATGGGCAAAAGCATGTTAGAAATAATTTTAGCAATCTTGCTATTTATCAAAAAGAGCATGCTAGAAATAGAGAATATTGCTTAAGAGCTAAGAAAGTCAACCTTAGGGATAAGGAAAAATTTGACACTAATGTCCCTAAAAATATCTTATCTAAGGACAAACCTAGGTCAAACAACTCTAGACCAACTTTACCTAGGGAGACAACTAGAAAGGTACAAGAGCACCTAGGTCTTAATCCCAAATGGACTAGGCATATGCCTAGAAAGGACAATGCCCAAAGACCAAATCAATATTCAAAAATTGGGCAATTAGAATTAGAAAATCAAGCCTTGAGGTCAAGGCTTGAGAAATTAGAAAAGACCCTCAAGAAGATGCAAAATCAATTTAAAGGGTCAAATGATCAAAAGTCTAGGTCCAAGAGTCAAAGTCAACACCTAGGGCCTAAGAGACAAAAGTCAACCAAGGGCAAGAAGGGTTTGAGTCACAAACCTAAGCATAAGGTGGCTTATCATAGTGTTCCATTTGATTATGGAACACAAACTAGGTCTAGGAAGACTAAGGTTACTAGGAAAGTTATCTCTAAGAGTAACCATGGTGTGTGCCTAGTGGCTAGGGTTTCAAGAAAACCTAGGGTGGCCACTAAGAAGGTTATTAGGGAGGCAATCCCTAAGGTTAACCTAGGCAAGACCAAAATGACCAAGGCTACCAAGCCTAGGAGGGTCATTAGGAAGATATCTAGAGAGGTTATCCCTAAGGAATACCTAATTAACCCTAGGAGCTCAAATAGGTTTTGGGTTCCTAAGAGCGTGATTGATTCACGCTAGATGGGTTTAGGGTGTGTCAACCTTGATTGGATGGGTAGTTAACTCAACCATGGCAAAGGTGGCACCTTGGGTCATTTTCAAGGTTATGGTTACCTTGGGAATATGTTTTTAATCTTAAATCCTAAAAGATCTTAGGATGTGCCAATATATCTTGAGAAGTGTGATAAAATGATCAAATTGACATAATTTAGGTTTAGAGGTTAGTATGTCATTTTGGGTTTTTGGCACACTAGGGAGAAAAGTGATAATATTGAAAAATATATTTAATTATATCAAATGACAATTAATATTAAAATTTAGGTATTATTATACCTATACTTTTTATATGTCATGCTTTGTTTGTCATATAACATGTCATGACATCATGTTTATTTTTATCATTTATATGTCATGATCATGTTTAGGATTAAGGATTAAATATCATGTATTTTTAGATTTAATCATATGTCATGACATCATAATCATTGGCCATGCTTAATTATTGCTATCATTATGCTATGATCATTTCATGCATTTAAACCGATTAAAATTGATTTAAGGACAATGACATGACTTGAAGTCTCATTTATAAGGAAATCAAGTAGAGTTGCCTTAGAAAAATACATGAAACCCTAGATTAGGGAGAACAAATGTTAAATATGGAAAATTTAAAATATAAATTAAATGGCTAGAAATTAAGAAAAAAAATCCTGAAAATTTTTCAGGATTTTTACGAAATTTTAGGAATTTTTTTGGATTTAAACGGAGCCTGTACAAGATATTTATGGGGATAAAATAAATAGGCTTTGGTGGAGTCTATTTAAGGGGGTTAATCGGTGACATTAACCTAAAGTTTTAAATATCTAAACATAGGTTTGGTTTTTCCGATTTGCACCGCACCCCTCCTTTCTCCGCGATAACTCCTTTTCCCCAACGCCGCAGTTTTTCTTCTCTTCTCTTCTCTTCTCCCCGCGTGTCGGCCATGCCAGATCTCCCCTTCGTTGTCCGACGCCGAGGTTGCGCCGTGGTCACTGCTCACAGGCAGCGCTCACCTTCGTCGACACCGCCCTCTTCGCTTCTGACCGTCGCCCTTCCCAGTGCCCAAGCCGCCGACTTCTCTTCCTCGCCACTCACAGTCACACGCGCAGGCCTCCTCTGCCACAGGACCGCCGCTGCGAACCTCTTCTCTTCCTCGCGTCCGCAGCCAGCAGCCTGACGCCACCGGCCTCGCATTCACAGCCAACAACCCAACGCCGCCGACCATGCATCCGACACCACAAGCAAGGGTCAGCGCCGTGCGTGTCGCCGTCTCACACCACCGCGCTGTCGCCGCCTCCGTTGGGGGTTGTGGTCTCTCCGGTGGTTGCCGGAGCAGGCGATTAGGGCAAATCGGGTGGAGATTTCTGTCGGTGGGGGAGCTGCCCTTCTGGTTGAGCATCGCCGGAGCAAGGTAAGGGGTCGACTTGTGTTTTGTCTAACCCCTGCGGTATTTTCCGCGATTTGATAGTGGATTGTGTTTGGACAGTGATTTAGAACAGCGGCTTGAAGCGTGCGCTGGCAGTGTTCTGTTCTGTACTGTTCAGGAGCGGTGAGTCTCAATCGGAGCAAGGTAAGGGTTTACTTTTGTCTTAATTTGGATAGGATTTTTAGGGCTGTTGTGGATCATATTTATTGGTTGAGTTCGGTCTGTAATTTGGGCAGTTTACCTAGGGTTGACGAATAGAGGAATTGGGGGTATTGGTTGTCGGTGGGATCCTAGGGCTGGTAAGCACGATTTTGGTGTTATTCGGTTGATCGTATTGTATTCGATGGATATGGGATGGTTGGGTGATATTTTGTTGATTTCGGATAAATGTTGGGCTGTGGGATGGATCTACTTTTGGTGAGTTAGCTGTGAGGTTTTGTTTGGATGTTGTACACATGATGATAGGGGTTGAGAAATTATATTCGAGTAATTGGATGAAAGGATTGTTATATTAGGTGGAAGGTGATCAAGATTTTATTAAACCTTTGGGTTAATTGGTTATGTAAGAAATCGATTAAGTAGTCGATTTGTCGGTGGATTGCATTTTTGTGCTTAACAATAGTTATGCTATATGCAGGTTTCGGTCATGAGGCAGGTCCATGGTCATGACGATTTCGTTGTTTTCTCGAGCATTTTATCAGACGGGTATTTTGACTTATCTCTTAGATATAGTCATGTTGATATACTAGTTAGTATAGCTTGCAATAAATTCATGTTTATATGCCTAGTATGTTATTGTGCCTACTTGATACATGCATTGGATCAGTTTATAGTTATACTTTCCCTGGTTTATTTGGATTATTGATATGTACTTATTGGTTGTGCATATTATTTAAATATGTGTTTTAGTTGGTATTTACATGCTTTAGTATCATGCACCATCTTGCATGATTGCATGCTGGCTGGACGGGGTTCCTTTATAGTTGAGCCTGCAACCAGTTACATGGTCTGCACACACTGCCACTCATGGGTTAGTGGTACATCAGGAGGGTGTGTGCAGTTGCTCTGTCAGACTCCGCTGGTCCGCTCATGGGTAGCGATGAGGCAGCGTGGTAGCGGATAGGGATCCCTCCTCTGGTCTACGACACCGGGAGATGGGAGCTTTACTCCCCCACTCTATTTGGGGTAGGAGGATAGGTGTACTCCGACAGCATCCTGTCCACTCGGTCACTCAGGAGCAGTGATGATAGAGTGCACAATTGTTATAGCCCTACCCACTCGACTTCACCATCACGTGTGAGGCGGCTGACTGGCGTCAGGGGTGACAATGTCATTTGCACAGCATGCATTTTGCATGGATAGCATTTGTATTGTGTTTGCAGCATTTTTATTGCTGCCTTGGATGTTGCATATGATTGTCATGCATACAGGATACATATTTGTATATGGTGATGACTTTATTTCATCTAGTATGACACATGCTCCTATATCAGGGTAGAAGATTCATGTAAGTACAATCCTTTTGAATTTCTTTCTTGTATACCCTATATATATATGAGACTGTACTGGCATGATTGTTATTGTTAGCTATATCTTATCTTGCATATCGACTATATCCGCTGAGTTCTTTGAACTTACCCCATTGTTTTTATATCTATTTTAGGATGAAGCTGTCAGTAGAGTCCAGCTGCCAAACCCCCTCGTCGCGAAAGTTTTTTAATTATTTGTTTTATGGTTTTGGGATATTTTGATTAGAAGATATGTTTAGGACTGGAGTTGGATTTATGTACTCGTGGATTTTTTTGGTATCCTTATGGACCTTTATTCGAATTTTTTATTCGATTGGATTCGGTTGAGTATTCCTGCCCAGATGGCAGAAGGGGTAAATTTAGATGTGATATACTTTTGGTTATATCATTTGATTGTTGGCCTGAGGCCCCTTTTATTACCTGCGTGTGTTTTTTGGATTCCGATCATGTTGACCAATGTATAGTGGTCGTGTAGGCCTTGTATATAAGTTTGGTATTGTCACCCGTACAGGGGAGATGCTGTCGGATTTTTGTCTGGCGGTGACTCCCCCGGGGTGTGACAATTTATTTGGTATCAGAGCGCCTAGGTTTTTGAGTTCCTAGGGGTTTTTGAATTTTTCGGAGTTCGCCACGTTTGGCAGGTTTTTGCGGGTCAATCTGGAAAATTTTTGGATTTGTATGAATTTTCGACGATTTTTATGTTTCGGAAATTCGAGCTATTATTTACGAGGTTAATTTGGGGTTTTGGCGGCGACGGGACCTCTCCTGGCTGCGACGGGACCTCTCCTGGCGATGATTAATTTTATATGTTTTTACTTGTAGTAACATCCGTAATAATTTAACAGAGATGAGACGAGGTGGGCGTGCTCCTGCGCCGAGACGTGGTGTGGGGCGGCCACGCCAGAGGACATTGAGATCTTTAGCGTCTGAGTTGCCAGAAAGATCTACTGAGAGTGAGCATGTTGATCAGGGTCAGGTTCCACATGGTGTTGCGGGAGTTGTGGATCCTCAGTCCTCGGCAGTTCCTCCTCGGCCAAAGAATACCCACAGGTATCCATGTACCAGCAGGAGACCCTCTTGCTACACTTGGACACCCACGCGGTAGGGCACGCTACTCTACGAACTGACGGTGAGACCCATCAGTGGAGCCGGTCGACCCTCACTCGGTATCTACCCTTGCGTATGCAGCGGCACCATCTACAGTTGTTTCGTCAGCTCCTACGACGGCCCCTACTCATCCTACTGATGTGGCTGCGACACGAGCTCGGATTCCCAGTTTAGCAAAGTCGATAAAAAGTCGGTTCACCTTATTCAGCGGAGAGACTGATCCGAGCGTGGCTCAGTCTTGGATCGAGACGATGGAGCATACTTTCTACTATATGAGTGCCTCAGTGGGAGAAAGCGAGTTAGCGGCCTTCCATTTACGGCGAGGCGAGATGCGTGGGACAGCGCTTGATCATCGGATGAGCGTGATTACAGGCGAGATTTAGAGAGGCCTTTGAGAGTCAGTACTTCTCACGAGCATATCAGATGATACGTCATCAGGATTTTCTGAGTCTTCGACAGAATAATCGCTCAGTGATGGAGTATAATACAAAATTTAATCGGTTAGCCAGGTTTTGTCCAGAGTTAGTCGCTGAGGACAGGTCACGCATGATGCAATTTGTTCAGGGACTAGATGGGCATCTTCAGGTCAAGATGGCAGGATTTGGCAGTTCTTCCTACCGAGAGGCATTGGATAGAGCTCTGTTAATTGAGTCGGCTCAACAGAGAGCTAATACGGATAGGAAGAGGAAACAGACAGAAAGAACTACAGGACAGACCCAACACGACTCGGGCCCGAGCAAAGTGGTCGCGATCGATCGGGTCGAGTCACTGGGGCATCTAGCCTACTCGGAAGCGGGCGATCTTCAGCTGGACCCTCCGGGTCTTCTCAGCAGAGCCGGAGGCTGGCCACTAGTGACACCTACTGTACCTGTTGTGGGTCGAGAGAGCATATCGTCTCAGCTTGCACCTTGGGACAGTCAGTTTGCTATTATTGCAAACTGCCTGGACACCTGAGTCGAGATTGTTCGTTGAAGGCCCAACATGTGGCTTCCGGGGTTTCTATCTGAGGAGGAATTGTGTGTCGATGCAGGACTCGAGAGAGGGCAACAATGACCTTCGCACGCCGCAGAGAAACCTCCCTATAGAGTCGCGTATGGAATGCATGGGCGAGTACTCCGGTCTCACGATGTCACAGGTTCTGCTTCAAGACCTCGATGTCAGTGCGGCCCAGCGCATAAAGATTACTACCGCGGATCGCACCACTAATACGATCAACCGCAGCCCGCCATTAGTTCAGACACGGTAGTAGCTACGTGCGATGCATCAGAACCTCATATCATCCTTCAGACGGGTCGTGCCTAGGCACAACCACCTCAGGCAGTGCTACCACCTCCACCTCCACAGAAGACTGGGCGGATTCATGTGATTACTAGAGAGGATGCGCAGCGAGCCAGTGAATCCATTTTTCACGGTACGGTTTCACTTTATGCATTTTCAGCTATTGTGCTAATTGATACTGGCAATTCGCATTCATTTATTTCTTGTGCATTTATGAGAGAGATTGGTAGACTACCTACTATTAGATCACAGCGATTAACCGTCTCCCTACCGTCCGGTGATACGTTGGATGTTACCCAGGAGGTTCGAGGTTGTCCCTTAGATTTCAGTAACATCATTCTTACTGTAGATTTATTGGTACTGGACATGGTCGAGTTTGATATTATCCTTGGCATGGATTGGTTGTCAGCATATCATGCCACAGTTGATTGCCAGACAAGGGTAGTCACATTTCGACCTCCGAACCAACCCTCGTGGGATTTCATTGGTATCCGGGACGACGACATAGCGACCATTTCTTCGATTCAGGCTCAGAAGCTTTTATTGCACGGTTGTCAGGGTTTTCTATTATCTATGATCAATGTAGAAGACAGTGGTGACTCTCAGATCGCTGACATTCCTATTGTCAGAGAATTTCCGGATGTCTTTCCAGAGGAGTTACCGGGCTTGCCTCCCAGAAGGCAAGTGGAGTTCATGATTGAGTTAATTCCTAGAATGTCATCGGCATCGAAAGCTCTTTATCGTATGGCCCCGAGAGAGTTGGACGAGTTAAAGGTTCAGCTCCAGGAGTTTTTGGACAGAGGTTTTATTCGCCCTAGTGTATCACCCTGGGGTTCTCCGGTTCTTTTTGTGAAGAAGAAAGATGGTTTGATGAGATTATGCATCGACTACAGGCAGTTGAACGCCATCACTATTAAGAATAAATATCCCCTGCCACGTATTGAGGACTTGTTTGATCAGCTCAGAGGTACATCAGTATATTCTAAGATTGATCTGTGGTCCGAATATCATCAATTAAGGGTTAGAGACTCAGACATTAAGAAGATAGCATTCCGTACAAGATATGGACACTATGAGTTTTTGGTAATGCCATTTGGGCTTACCAATGCTCCAGCGGTATTCATGGATTTGATGAACCGTGAATTTATGGATTTCCCAGATCGGTTCGTCATTGTCTTTATTGACGACATTCTGGTCTATTCTCGTTCCGAAGAGGAACACGCGTAGCATCTTCGTCTTGTTTTGGATAGGCTCCGACAGAAGCGACTCTATGCGAAGTTCAATAAGTGTGCATTTTGGTTACCCTCAGTCAGTTTTCTGGGACATGTAGTTTCTAGTAGAGACATTTCAGTTGACCCCCAGAAGATCGAGGTTGTCACCGATTAGGAGCGTGAAATCGATTGAAGGGTTCCATTTCCTAGGCTTGGCGGTTATTCTGAGAGTTCATTGAGGGTTTCTCAAGCATTACTATGTCGTTGACACGCCTTACCAGAAAGGGCATGAAGTTCACGTGGTCAGAGGCATGCGAGACTAGTTTCCAACAATTGAAGAAGAGATTGGTGTCAGCACCGATTCTGGTATTGCCATCAGGGGACGACGGTTTCATCCTTTATACCGATGTGTCTCTCCAGAGTTTAGGCGCAGTATTGATGCAGTACGGTAGGGTTGTCTCTTATGCTTCTCACCAGTTGAAGGATCATGAGAAAAACTACCCAGTTCATGATCTAGAGTTAGCCGCTATTATCTTTACCTTGAAGATTTGGAGGCATCATCTGTATGATATTACATTTGAGATTCTCACTGATCATAAGAGTCTCAAATATTTATTTATGCAGAAGGAACTCAATCTCTAACAGAGGAGATGGATGAAGTTCCTGAAGGATTATGACTGTACCATTAGCTACCACCTAGGGAAAGCCAATGTGGTTGTCAATGCACTTAGTCGGAAGTCCCGAGGGACTTTAGCTTCCTTTTGAGTTTTGGTCACGAATTTGATTAAGGGTTTCTCTGAGTTGTGCCTTGAGGAGCAGGGATCGACAGAGCAGGGCATTCTGGTTACCATGGTTGCTCAGTCGTCTATCCACACGAGAGTCCGGGAGGCTCAGGCCAGTGATAAGCATTTTACAGTTCATTGGCAGTCAGAAAACTTCTGGAGAGCAAACTGAGTTCACCCGAGATGACGGAGGTATTATATATTTCCGGGGTAGATTATGTGTACCTCAGTCTCACCCGGTCATAGAGGAGTTACTTCAGGAGGCTCATCGCTCTCGATTTGTGATCCACCCAGGCAGAACCTGCATGTATCGAGATTTAAAGCGTTTGTATTGGTGGAATGGCATGAAGAAAGACATCACAGATTTTGTAGCTAGATGTTTGATTTGTTAGCAGATAAAGGCTGAGCACCAGAGACCAGCCGGATTACTTCAGAGGATTCCTATTCCTGAGTGGAAGTGGGATCACATTACCATGGATTTTGTGGTGGGTTTGCCTAGGACACGTTAAGTCCATGACGCGATTTGGGTAGTCGTAGACCGACTAACCAAATCCACGCACTTCTTAGCGATTCGGAAGACCGACTCTCTGGATCATTTGGCAGAGTTATATAGTCGGGAGATCATCAGATTGCATGGTGTTCCTTTGAGTATTATATCAGATAGAGATCCCCGGTTCACGTCCTGGTTCTGGCAGAGTCTACAGCAGGCCTTGGGCACACAGCTTCGTTTTAGTACTGCTTTTCATCCGCAGACAGATGGACAGTTTGAGTGGACCATTCAGACACTAGAGGATTTGTTGAGGTCCTGTGTTATAGATTTCGAGGGCAACTGGGAGGACCACTTGCCGTTAGTGGAATTTACCTACAATAATAGCTATCATTCAGCTATCCAAATGGCCCCGTTTGAGGTATTGTATGGTAGACAGTGTCGTACACCCACCCTCTGGGTGGAGGTTGAGGAGGCTCAGTTGCTAGGACCCCAGAGAGCTCAGCATGAGGCAGAGTTGGTCTGTACTATCAAACGTAGGATGACAGAGGCACAGGATCGTCAGAAGAGTTATGCAGATCGGAGACGGAGACCTCTGGAGTTCTTTGTTGGTGATCATGTATTCCTGCGAGTCTCAACCACGAAAGGGGTGAAGAGATTTGGACTCCGTGGTAAGCTAGCTCCTAGGTACATTGGTCCGTTTGAGATTTTGGAGAGGATCAGAGCAGTCGCTTACCGTCGAGCGCTACCACCATCTTTGACGAGTATTCATGATGTGTTCCATGTGTCCATGCTGAGGAAGTATGTGCCAGACTCTACACATATTCTGTCAGATGTGTCAGGTTCCATTCAACCTGATGCTACTTACGCAGAGGTTTCGGTACGAATTCTGGATCACAAGGAATGACAGTTGTGGAATAAGGTTGTGTGACTTGTCAAGGTCGGGTGGAGCCACCACATCGATGAGGAGGCTACTTGGGAGCTTGAAGAAAAGATCAGAGCTCAATACCCTAACCTGTTTACTTAAGGTACGTGAAATATATTTTCAGTACTTGTGGTATTTCTTACTCGTTATGCATCTGAGTAGAAAATTTGGGGACCAAATTTTTATTAGTGGGGGAGAATGTTAAATACGAAAAAATTAAAATATAAATTAAATGGCCAGAAATTAAGAAAAATAATCTTGTAAATTTTTTGGGATTTTTATAAAATTTTAGGAATTTTTTCAGAATTTTTCTAGATTTAAACGGAGCACGTACAAGATATTTATGGGGATAAAATAAATAGGCTTTGGTGGAGTTTATTTAATGGGGTTAATCGGCGACATTAACCTAAACTTTTAAATATCTAAACCTAGGTTTGGTTTTTCCGATTTGCGCCGCACCCCTCCTTTCTCTGCGATAACTCCTTTTCCCCAACGCCGCAGTTTTTCTTCTCTTCTCTTCTCCCCGCGCGTCGGCCACGCCAGATCTCCCCTTCGCTGTCCAATGTCGAGGTCGCGCCATGGTCGCTACTCACAGGCAGCGCTAGCCTTCGTCGGTGCTGCCCTCCTCGCTTCTGACCGTCGCCCTTCCTGGTGCCTAGGCCGTCGGCTTCTCTTCCTCGCCGCTCACAGTCGCATGCGCCAGCCTCCTCTACCACAGGACCGTTGCCGTGAGCCTCTTCTCTTTCTCGCGTCAGCGACGAGCCCGGCGTCGTCGTCGCGTCCCGCGACGCTGACGATCGCCCGGCCGTCGTCCGAGCACCTGGCGAAGTCAACACGTGCGTGTGTCGCCGTCTCACACCACCGCGCTGTCGCCACCTCCATTGAGGGTTGTGGTCTCTCCGATGGTTGTCGGAGCAGGCGATTAGGGCAAATCGGGTGGAGATTTCTGCCGGTGAGGGAGCTGCCCTTCTGGCCGAGCATCACTGGAGCAAGGTAAGGGGTCAACTTGTGTTTTGTCTAACCCCTGTGGTATTTTCCATGATTTGACAGTGGATTGTGTTTGGACAGTGATTTAAGACAGCGACTTGAAGTGTGCACCGGCAGTGTTCCATTCTGTACTGTTCAGGAGCGGTAAGTCTCAATCGGAGCAAGGTAAGGGTTTACTTTTGTCTTAATTTGGATAGGATTTTTAGGGCTGTTGTGGATCATATTTATTGGTTGAGTTCGGTCTGTAATTTGGGCAGTTTACCTAGGGTTGACGAATAGAGGAATTGGGGATATTGGTTGTCGGTGGGATCCTAGGGCTGGTAAGCACGATTTTGGTGTTATTCGGTTGATCGTATTGTATTCGATGGATATGGGATGGTTGGGTGATATTTTGTTGATTTCGGATAAATTTAGGGTTGTGGGATAGATCTACTTTTTGTGAGTTAGCTATGAGGTTTTGTTTGGATGTTGTACACATGATGATAGGGGTTGAGAAATTATATTCGAGTAATTGGATGAAAGGACGGTTATATTAGGTGGAAGGTGATCGAGATTTTATTAAACCTTTGGGTTAATTGGTTATGTAAGAAATCGATTAAGTATTCGATTTGTCAGTGGATTGCATTTTTGTGCTTAACAATAGTTATGCTATATGCAAGTTTCGATCACGAGGCAGGTCCACGGTCATGACGATTTCGTTGTTTTCTCGAGCATTTTATCAGACGGGTATTTTGACTTATCTCTTAGATATAGTCATATTGATATGCTAGTTAGTATAGCTTGCAATAATTTCATGTTTATATGCCTAGTATGTTATTGTGCCTACTTGATACATGCATTGTATCAGTTTATAGTTATATTTTCTCTGGTTTATTTGGATCATTGATATGTACTTATTGGTTGTGCATATTATTCGAATATGTGTTTTAGTTGGTATTTACATGCTTTAGTATCATGCACCATCTTGCATGATTGCATGATGGCTGGACGAGGTTCCTTTATAGTTGAGCCCGCAACCAGTTACATGGTCTGCACACACTGCCACTCATGGGTTAGTGGTACATCAGGAGGGTGTGTGCAGTTGCTCTGTCAGGCTCCACTGGTCCGCTCATGGGTAGCGATGAGGCAGCGTGGTAGCGGGTAGGGATCCCTCCTCTGGTCTACAACACCGAGAGATGAGAGCTTTGCTCCCCCACTCTGTTTGGGGCAGGAGGATAGGTGTACTCCGACAGCATCTTGTCTACTCGGTCACTCAGGAGCAGTGATGACAGAGTAAACAGTTGTCATAGCCCTACCCACTCGGCTTCACCATTACGTGTGAGGCGGCTGACTGGCGTCAGGGGTGACAATGTCATTTGCACAGCATGCATTTTGCATGGATAGCATTTGTATTGTGTTTACTGCATTTTTATTGCTGCCTTGGATGTTGCATATGATTGCCATGCATACATGATACATATTTGTATATGGTGATGACTTTATTTCTTCTAGTATGACACATGCTCCTATATCAAGGTAGGAGATTCAGGTAAGTACAGTCCTTTTGTATTTCTTTCTTGCATACCCTATATATATGAGACTGTACTGGCATGATTGTTATTGTTAGCTATATCTTATCTTGCATATCGATTATATCCGCTGAGTTCTTTGAACTTACCCCGTTGCTTTTATATCTATTTCAGGATGAAGCTGTCAGGAGAGTCCAGTTGCCAAACCCCCTCGTCGCGAAAGTTTATTAATTATTTGTTTTATGGTTTTGGGATATTTTGATTAGAAGATATGTTTAGGACTGGAGTTGGATTTATGTACTCGTGGATTTTTTGGTGTCCTTATGGACCTTTATTCAGATTTTTTATTCAATTGGATTCAGTTGAGTATTCCTGCCCAGATGGCATAAGGGGTAGGTTTAGATGTGATATACTTTTGGTTATATCATTTGATTGTTGGTCTGAGGCCCCTTTTATTACCTACGTGTGTTGTTTGGATTCCGGTCATTTTGACCGATGTATAGTGGTCGTGTAGGCCTTGTATATAAGTTTGGTATTGTCACCCGTACAGGGGAGATGCTGGCGAATTTTTGTCTGGCGGGGACTCCCCTAGGGCATGACAACAAAACCCACATCTCACATTACATTGATATGTAAGTGTATTTATACACCCTAGATACATATGAGATGCTAGGATATGAGTTAAGTTCAAGGTGTATAGTTTTTGCATCTAGATGAACCAAAACTCATCTTATATGAGTGGTGGATCATTGGGAAAGCTTGTGTACAAGTCATGTACATTGAGCCCAAGGAATATGATCCAAAATAAGGTTTTGAAAACATTTTAAAATCTTTTTGAAAAACCTTGGTGAAGTCTATCTTTTGATAGCAATCACCATTGATGAGATTGATACAAAGTGAGCTAAAATTTTAAAGTTTTTATTCTCTTTTGGATTTTGTATCAATTTTGATTTTTTATGAGTAAAATATTTTTCTATCATTTTTCACCCATTGTATTGCCTATAAGTAATATACATATGAATTTTCACGATTTTTCGATATACGTATAATTACTTATGATTTTTCGAATTTCATTTCTGATAATCAAATTCGATATTTGATTATCACGATCGCCTGAGTGGCGGTGATCGATGAGGGTGGCAATGATCGTAGCCGAGAGAGTCGATGCCAGAGCTACGGTATGTTTAGCCCGTGTTCAGCTACGGTTAAGGTCTCTAACCACTTCTAACCCTAGGATATGATTTGGGAAGCATTATAAAGGGTGAAAATCCATTGGATATGGATTAGGAGAGGTGTTAAGGTGATATATCAAATTTAAGGTATAGGAAAGTTTATGTTTGAACTTTGAACCTTAATTTTGATAGTTTAGAGTTCCTATTGGCTTAGGGACTTCCCAAGGACATTATTGGTGTAATGGTCAAGGGGGAGCAAGCCTTTAGGGGAAGGTATCCATCATGGGATGATGGATGGTATTTTTCCTCATGAGGAGGAAAAAGGGTTTTTGAGATATCCAATTTAGAAATTGGGAGAGTGTATAGGATTGTCTCTCTTGAGTGATATAGGACTTATCACTAGGAAGATGGTAGACATCCTAGGTATTTTTGGACCAAGGGGAAGATTGTAAGATCTCATTGGGACATGAGACATTGACCTCCTTGGAGAAAACCTTTTTGATGTTAGTCAAAAAGGGGGAGAACTTATTGAGAGAATGATATCAATTGGGAAAATTAATGGGGATGATTTGTTTGAGTTGGATGTTCTAACTCAATGGTTTGTTTGTTTTTTGTCAAACATCAAAAAGGGAGAGATTGTTAGTGCAATCGGCCCAGGTCACGATTGACTAGGACTCGAGCTTGACTTGAGAGATGTTTTGATGTCCGACAAAAATATATGACAATGTAATTATCATGGGAAAGTCCAAGTCTTAGGTACTTGGCATGGAAAGTCCAAGTGAGACACTTGGCATTTGGGAAAATCTAAGTCATGGGTACTTGATATGGAAAGTTTAAGTGGAACACTTGACATTTGGAAAAGTCCAAGCATAGGTCTTGGCAATGGAAAGTCCAACATGGGTTGGCATGGAAAGTCCAAGTATTGAGTACTTAGCATGGAAAGTCCAACATGGGTTGGCAAGGGAAAGTCCAAGCTTGAGTCTTGGCATTTGAGAAAGTCCAAGGGGTTTGATATTGGTGGCGTAAAGTCCAAGCGGGAGTCTTGGCAGCATAAGTCCAATGATTGGCAGCGTAAAGTCCAAGCGGAGTCTTGGCGGCGTAAGTCCAATGTGCCTTGGCGGTGTAGACACTGTTAGCATGACATAGTCGATGGAAGCATCTGAAGGCTAGCGCAATGGATGAACAAGTCATGGATGACTTGGAGGGATCCGAGAGGCGTGAGGCTGATAGAGGTGGCTAAAAGGCTTAGGTCTAGGCTAAGGGTGGTCTAGCAAGTATGGGGGAATCATACTTGGGTTAAAACCTCATGTTTGAGGTGTGCCAGTCGACTGGTGTCATATGGCAGTTGACTGGTGTGAGTCAACTAGGTTTTAATCATGAAAGTGCCCTATCACCGATCGCCATAGGTGGGCAATGATCGATTGACGAGCAACGATCGTGATCTTGTGATCAGTCGACTGATTGGACGAGCCATCGACTGATCTTGTGATCAGTCGACTGATGCTCGGGTTTTGGGGCACAGAATGGAGTCTCACTCGACCGCTGCGGTCAACAGTCGAGTGATGGCTTGATTAGTCGACTGATGGTCATGATTAGTCGACTGATGTCCTAGCCGTTGGATTTTTCCAGTGTGGATTACACCGTTATCTCACAGCAATAGTGTCATCAGTCGACTGATGGTCCCGAGCAGTCGACTGATCGGCGTTTTCCAGCCCAGGCAGAAGCTTTAAATAGAGCTCATGGAGGAGGGTTGGAGCAGCGATTTCTTGGACGTTCTTGAGGCGATTTGCTGCTACAAATCAGGGTCTTCAACCACGGTTCAAGCGATCAACAAGCAAGCAATCCAAAGGCATTTGTAAAGTATTTTCTTTACGTGTATTGTATTGTATTTCATATTATTTGCTTGTTGTATTTAGTTTATTATTGTAACTATTGTAAGGGGTTTCTCCGCCTCCACCTTGTATCGAGAAGGAGTTATTTGTGATTAGTGAGTGTGTGTGCATCACTAGAGCTCTTTAGAGCTCGATCCGTGGAGTAGGAACCATTCAGTTCCGAACCACGTTAAATACTTGTGTGTTTACGTGTTTGTATATTCGTTATTGCTTTATTATCATTATTCCGCTGCGCACTAATGAAAATTATAGACGAACACGTGAACGTATTCCATCGTACGAGCACGAAGCTATTCACCCCCCCCCCTCTAGCTTCCAATGATCCCCTACAGAATATATATATAAACGTCGCAAAATATTATACTCTTAGCGATGAGTTATTTTAATTCGTTGCTAAAATTTTAGTTTTTACGATGATTCTAAAATATGTCGTCGGTGATGTTATTTTATTTAAAAAAGGTAACGATAAATATATATAAACGTCACAAAATATCATACTCTTAGCGACAAGTTATTTTAATCCATTGCTAAAATTTTAGTTTTTACGACGATTATAAAATATTTTGTCGTTAATTTTATATGTTTTTAACAATTAATATTTTTAATAAGATTATTTACAATGATCGGTTATTTCGTTGCAATTTATGTGTTTAATGGCGAATTAATAATTCATCGCTAAATAATCATCGCTATTTTACTGATTTTTTGCAGTGTATAAAAGTGCCTAGACAAATAAAATATTGAATAACTTACAAAGTTATATAAATCCTTTAATTCCTTTATATAAAACAAAAGAGATATACAAAATTATACAAATATAGAGTATTACATTAACGAGTTATATCATCAAATTATAAAAAAAATTAAAAAAAGGAAACTACAGTAATTGAAAATCAATTTAGATTTATGTCGAGAAGATCGACTATAGAGATTATACATATTCTCAGATAACTAATTGAAAAGTATCGAGAATGAAAACAAAACTTATACACGATATTTATTGATCTTGAAAAAGCTTATGATAGAGTCACAAGAAAAATTATGTAAAGAATTCTAGAAAAGAAAGGTATTAGTGTAACATATATATTGAAATAATTAAAGTATATATGAGGATGCAATGACAAGAGTGAAAATGTCAAGAGAAGTAGCTGAAGTATTTCCTATAAAGATAAAGTTACATCAAGGATTAACTTTAAGTCCCTAGCAATCTTTTTACACTAATCATGGATGAACTCACTAGACGCATCTAAGATATGGTACCATAGTGCTTGTTATTTACAGATGAAATACGTAAAAGATTAAATGCTAAACTTTAATCTTGGAGGGAAATACTAGAAGCGAAAGGTCTTATATTTAATAGAATAAAAATATAATATATGAAATTTAAATTTAGCAATATTAGATAAAATGAGATAATTATTAATTTAGGAGATAAATGAGTTATCTATAGCTGAAAGTTTTAAATATTTATGATAATTTTTGTAAAACTATGGAGGAATTAAGAGAGATGTCTTACATAAAATACAAACATGATGATTGAAATAAAAAAAATATTCTTTGTGATTGTAAAATACCTTTAAAATTAAAAAAAAAATACAAAACGATAATTAGATTGTTATGTTATATGGAGCTAAATGTTAATTCGACTATAACTTAAGAAATTGAGCAGAAGATGAGAGTTACAGAGATGAAAATGTCAAGATAAATGTGTGGACATATAAGGATGAATAAAATAAGAAATAAAAATATTAGAGTGAAAATTAAAGTCACACATATTGAGAAAAAACTTAGGGAGACAAATTTAATATGGTACGAATATATGCTTAGATAATCGGTTGATGCTCTAATTAGGCAATGTAAAACTATTTAAAATATATAAATCAAAGGAGAAAGAGAAACATCAAAAAAATACTTAGTTAATAAATTGTCACGCCCAGGGAGAGTCCCCGCCAGACGAAAATCCAACAGCATCTCCCCTGTACAGGTGACAATACCAATTTTTCATACAAGGCCTACTCGGCCACTATACATCGGTCAACATGACCGGAACAAAAACTACACACGCAGATAATAAATGACCTCAGGCCATCAATCCAGGTAAATAGCAACAGTCTACTATATCTAGACTTACCCCTTCTGCCATCTGAGCAGGAATATACAACCAAACCAATCGAATAGTCCATAAGGACACAACAAATATCTCCAATCCTCCACAAGTACATAACCAAAACAAACACAAGTCCTACACACTTCATCTAGTTAAAAACCAAAACCATAAGACCAATAAAACCTATCCATTTCGACGAGGGGGATAGGCAGCTGGACTCTCCTGGCAGTTTCAATCTGAAATAGATGTAAAGCAACGGGGTAAGTTCAATGAACTCAGCGGATATAGTCGATATGCAAAGTAAGATATAGCTAGCAATACTAATCATGTCAGTACAGTCTCATATATATAGGGTATGTAAGAAAGAAATATAAAAGGACTGTACTTACCTGAATCTCCTACCCTGATATAGGAGCATGTGCCATATTGGAAGAAATAAAGTCATCATCATATACAAATATGTATCTTGTATGCATGGCAATCATATGCAACATCCAAGGCAGCAATCAAAATGCAGCAAACACAATACAAATGTTATC
The DNA here is from genome assembly GCA_025175895.1 of Wurfbainia villosa. Taxonomy (NCBI): domain Eukaryota; kingdom Viridiplantae; phylum Streptophyta; class Magnoliopsida; order Zingiberales; family Zingiberaceae; genus Wurfbainia; species Wurfbainia villosa. Next base: position 138,817,335 of record CM045986.1, on the reverse strand, counting down.
CATGCAAAATACTTGCGATGTAAATGACATGGTCACCCCTGATGCCAGTCAGCCGCCTCACACGCGATGGTGAAGCCGAGTGGGTAGGGATATGACAACTGTGCACGCTGCCATCACTGCTCCTGAGTGACCGAGTAGACAGGATGCTGTTGGAGTACACCTATCCTCCTGCCCCAAACAGAGTGGGGGAGCAAAGCTCTCATCTCCCGATGTTGTAGACCAGAGGAGGGATCCCTGCCCGCTACCACGCTGCCTCATCGCTACCCATGAGCGAACCAGCGGAGCCTGACAGAGCAACTGCACACACCCTCCTGATGTACCACTAACCCATGAGTGGCAGCGTGTGTAGACCATGTAACTGGCTGCGGGTTCAACTATAAAGGAGCCCCGTCCAGCCAGCATGCAATCATGCAAGATGGTGCATGATACTAAAGCATGTAAATCCAACTAAAATACATATCCGAATAATATGCACAACCAATAAGTACATATCAATGATCCGAGTAAAACAGGGAAGATATAACTATAAACTGATCCAATGCATGTATCAAGTAGGCACAATAACATACTAGACATATAAACATGAAAATTATTGCAAGTTATCCTATCTAGCATATCAACATGACTATATCTAAAAGATAAGTCAAAATACCCGCCTGCTAAAATGATCGAAATACTGAAATCTTCATGCCCGCGGACCTGTCTCGTATCCACGTCCTGCATACAACATAATTACCATTAAGTTCTAGCATACAACAAATGATCGAATCGAATCCTACATCGACCTCATATCCGATCCACTAGATTGATTTAGTTATCCTATTTAACCTAATCAATCCTCCATATATAATTACAGAACCGATCAACATCACACCGAAATCAACAACCCAGCCAACTATAGATCACTAAGAACTAACTCACACCCAAATCATATAACCAAAGTACAAACAACCACTGTCAATAACCTATAATTAAATTAAAATCATCCTGTATGTAAATCCAAACAATCAATCACAGCCCCACAATAGCTCACCAATAGGACATAACAAATAGACCTCCAATTTCATACCGTGAATCCGATCCACACTCACCCAGTACAACTCCTTTGATCTGAGTATAGGAATCAAATCTGGACCAATCAGATTGTTTTGCTAGAAATCCCTATTCGGACCACCTTCCTCACCTAGAAATCACAATATATAACAGCTCTAACAAGATCCTTGCCCATTCACAATCAAGAACAGAGTGTCACCCAGCGCATTCCACAACCCACCGATTACACAACTCAAGGGCCTAATCCACCCTATTTAGAATCCTCTGCTTAATCCATCTCCACAGCCGGCTCAACTCTCCCATACCAGCCCATACTCAGAAATACGCACAACACAACACTACACAATCCATCCATAGGACACAATGGACAAAAAAGATGCAATCGAAATGTATACCAACCCCAGACAACACAAATCAACCAATAGCCAATTGGAAAGAAGGAGATAGATCAGTTACCAACCCTAGGAACTCCACCGACGACACTCCCCCAATTATAGCAACATTACAGCCGAACAAACTTCAATAAGGAAAGAAAAATCAATCAGCTTACTAGAAATTTAGACTCCTCCGGCAGCAACTCCTCTACCCTGTTCACCGGAGAAAAATTCCGGCTGCCCTAATTCACTGCCCAACCACGAAGGATCAAAATTAGGACGAGAAATCCGCAACTAGATGGAGAAGGTTGACCTCTTACCTTGCTCCGGCGACCACCGGCAGAGATCACCGCCCCCTAACAGAGACAGTGATGGCGCGGTGGTGTGAGACGGTGACACGCACGACACTGATCAATTCGCGCGGAGGAGCAGGCGATGGCGGAAGGGTGCTGCAGCGACGGTCGCTCGTGCTCGTGAGGAGGCGCTACGGCGGATGCTTGCTGCAGCGTGGCCAGTGGCCTGGCCGTCAACTCGTGCGGCTCAAGCGAGCAGCGGCGGAGAGGGGCTTCAGTCGTCGTCGTCTACCGCGAGGAGAAAAGGCGAGAGGAGGAAGAGGGAAGGATCGGCGACTGAGATTGCGAGAAAAGATTTCGAGGAAGAGGGCAGGCGCGGCAGGGAAGAGTTATTGCGACGGGAACCATCGCGAAGGGGAAAAATCGCGGAAAAGAAAGTCGTGAGGAAGAAATCGACGCCGTTTGGAAAAACTGGAACCGTTCCAAAATAATTCGGATTATCCCTTTAAATATTCTGTATAAGCTTCATTTAATTCCAGAAAAATATGGAAAAATCCCCAAAATTCTCCAAAATTCCCAAAAAAAAAATCCCAATATTATTTTTCTAAATTTTGGCCATTAAATTTTATATTTTAAATTTTCCATATTTAACATTCTCCCCCACTAATAAAAATTTGGTCCCCAAATTTCCTACTCAGATGCGAGTAAGAGATACCACAAGTACTAAAAATATATTTCACGTACCTTAAGTAAACAGGTGGGGGTATTGAGCTCTGATCTTTTCTTCAAGCTCCCAAGTAGCCTCCTCATCGGTGTGGTGACTCCACCCGACCTTGACAAGTCGCACAATCTTGTTCCGCAACTGTCATTCTTTGTGATTTAGAATCCATCCCGGAACCTCTGCGTAAGTAGCATCAGGTTGAATGTGTTGGAAATTTGACGCCGCTAGAGGGGGGGTGAATAGCGTTTACTCTTGCGTAGATGGAATTCGATCGCGTGTTCATGTCTACAAGTTTCGTTAGCACAGCGAAATATATATAATAACAATAACGAAATGAACAACACAAACACAATAACACGAAGATTTAACGTGGTTCGGAACCACACGGTTCCTACTCCACGGATCGAGCTCTAACGAGCTCTAGCGACGCCAATGCAATCACTAATCAATAAACTCCTTCTCGACAACAAGTCGGAGGCGGAGAAACCTCGTACAAACGTTTACAACAATAAACAAAATAGATACAAGCAAATACAAAGGAAATGTAAAGAACACTTTACAAAACTAGGGTTTGAGCGCTTTGCTTGTTGGTTGCTTTGAAGAGGTTGAAGGGCCCTGAAATGCACCTGCAAATCGCCTTCAAATCGCCTCAAGAAAGCTCCCCAAGAACTGATAATGAAATCCTCCACGAGCTCCTCTTTTTGACCTACATCGGGCTGGATTTCCGCCTATCAGTCGACTGCCATAAGTCACCAGTCGACTGATGCCACTGTTGTCGTGAGACAACGACTCAATCCACGTCGGACATGTTCCAACGGGACTCTTGGCAGTCGACTGCCAACATTGGCGATCGGCCGCCCGGCGCCCGACGCATTGCCCGATCGGCTGAGTGTTCATGCTCGACATTGCTGATTGATCGGTGCAATGATCGACCTTGGCAATCGATCGCCGCCGACACCGATTATTTGCTCGATGAGCGATCCATTTCCATCTCTAAAGTCATAATGCTTTTTAACCCAAGTATAGTGCCCCCATACTTGCTAGACCACCCTTAGCCTAGACCTAAGCCTTCTAGCCACCTCCATCAGGCTCACGTCTCTCGGATCCCTCCAAGTCATCCATGACTTGTTCATCCATCGTGCTAGCCTCTAGGTGCTTCCGTCGGCTATGTCATGCTAACGGTGTCTACACCGCCAAGGCACATTGGACTTACGCCGCCAAGACTCCGCTTGGACTTTACGCCGCCAACCATTGGACTTATGCTGTCAAGACTCCCGCTTGGACTTTACGCAGCCAATATCAAACCCCTTGGACTTCTCATGCCAAGACTCAAGCTTGGACTTTCCCTTGTCAACCCATGTTGGACTTTTACAAATGCCAAGACCATGCTTGGACTTTCCCTTGCCAACCCATGTTGGACTTTTACATTGCCAAGACCCATGCTTGGACTTTTCATGTGCCAAGTGTCCCACTTGGACTTTTCATGCCAAGTACTCAAGACTTGGACTTTTCATGACAATTACATTGTTATATGTTTTTGTCAAAACATCAAAACATCACTCGAGTCAAAACTCGAGTCCTGGTCAATCGTGACCTGGGCCGATTGCACCAACAATCTCCCCCTTTTTGATGTTTGACAAAAACCAAACAAATCATTTGAGTTAGACCACTAACTCAAATCCCTTACCAATTATCCCAAATTGGTAAACACTCTCCAAATGTTCTCCCCCAAACATTCTCCCCCTTTTTGACTAACATCAAAAAGGTTTTCTCTCCAAGGAGGTCAATGTCTCATGTCCCAATGAGATCTTACAATCTCCCCCTTGATCCAAAAATAAATACCTAGGATGCCTACCATCTTCCTAGTGATAAGTCACATATCACTCAAGAGAGGCAATCCTATACTCTCTCCCAATTTCCAAATTGGGTATCAAAAACCCATCAATTTTCCCAATTGATGATACTCTCCCAATAACTTCTTCTCTTCAAGGAGAAAAAAACACATCCATCATCCCAAGATGGATACCTCTTCCTAAAGACTTGCTCCCCCTTGACCATTGCACCAATAATGTCCTTGGAAAGCCCCTAAGCCAATAGGAATTCTAAAACTATCAAAATTAAGGTTCTAAGTTCAACATAGAACTTTCACTCACCCTAAATTTGATACTTTGACCTAACACAGCTCCTAATCCATATCCAATGGATTTTCACCCTTTATAATGCTTCCTAAAGCATATCCTAGGGTTAGGAGTGATTAGGAACCTTTTCCATAGCTGAACACGGGCTAAACAAACCTTGTTAACCCGAATCAGACTGACAATGACTCGATAGTAATCGATCATTGCCACCCTATCGATCGTCGACCGCCACCAAGGCAGGTTGATCGATAAAAATTTCAATTTATTATCAGTATCAAGATTTGGAAAAATATAAGTAATTATACGTAATTTGAAAAATCATAAAATTTTATACGTATATTACTTATAGTCATTACAATGGGTGAAAAATATTTAAAAATTATTTTACCCATAAAATAGTGAGTTTGATACAAAACTCAAAACCATTGAAATTTTCAATGTTTTGGCTCTATTTTGTATCAACTCTATCAATGGTGATTGCTATCAAAAGATAGACTTCACCAAGGTTTTTCAAAATGATTTTAAAATGTTTTCAAAACCTTATTTTAGATCATATTCCTTGGGCTCTATGTACATGACTTGTACACATGCTCCCCCAATGATCCACATTTGAAATTAGATGAGTTTTAGTTCATCTAGATGCAAAAACTATGCACCTTGAACTTAACTCATATCCTAGCATCTCACATGTATCTAGGGTGTATAACTACACATACATGTCAATTGGATGTGAGATATGGGTTTTAGTTCATTTAAAACTAGGGTTTCATGCATCTTCTAAGGCAACCCTACTTGATTCCCTTATGAATGGGACTCCAAGTCATGCCATAGTCCTTAAATCAATTTCAATCGAAATTTTTCTTAAATGCATGAATGATTATGGCATTAATGGTGATATAAATAAGCATATGCTCATAATCATGATGTCATGGCATAAGATGAAATCTAAAAACACATGACATTTAAAACCTTAATCCTAAAACATGAACATGACATATAAAATGATTAAAAGTAAGCATGATGTCATGACATGTTATATGGCAAACAAAGCATGGCATATAAAATATATAGGTATAATAATACCTAAATTTTAATATTAATTGTCATTTGTTGGGATTAATCATATTTTGCCATATTAACCTAATCTCCCTAGTGTGCCAAAAACCCAAAATGGCACACTAACCTCTAAACCTAAATTTTGCCAATTTAATTGATTTTTCTTAATTTCAAAAGTGCATTGGCACATCCTAAAATCTTTTAGGATATTGATTCAAGTCTATTTCCAAGGTAACCATAACCTTGAAAATATCCTAAAGTGCCACCTTTACCATGGTTGAGTTAACTACCCATCCAATCAAGGTTGGCACACCCTAAACCCATCTAGCGTGAATCAATCACGCTCTTAGGAACCCAAAATCGATTTGAGCTCCTAGGGTTAATTAGGTATTCCTTAGGGATAACCTCCCTAGATACCTTCCTAATGACCCTTCTAGGCTTATTAGCCTTGGTCACTTGGGTCTTGCCTAGGTTGACTCTAGGGGTAACTCCCCTTGCAACCTTCTTGGTGGCCACCCTAGGTTTCCTAGAAATCCTAGCTACTAGGCACAACATTTGGTCAACCTTAGGGATGACTTCCCTATTGACCTTGGTCTTCCTAGACCTAGTTTGTGTCCCATAATCAAATGGAACACTATGGTAAGCTACCTTAGGCTTAGGTTTGTGACCCAAACCTTGCTTGCCTTTGGTTGACTTTTGACTCTTAGGTCCTTGGTGTTTACTTTGACTTTTGGACCCTTGATTTTGACCACTAGACCCTTTTAATTGATTTTGTATCTTATTTAGGGTCTTTTCAAGTTTTTCAAGCCTTGACCTCAAGACTTGATTTTCTTTTTCTAATCGCCCAATTTTAGAATTTTGATTTAAATCTTGGGCATGGGACTTTCTAGGCATATGCCTAGTCCATTTAGGGTTTAGACCTAGGTGCTCTTGCACCTTTCTAATTGTCTCCCTAGGTAAAATTGATCTTGAGTTATTTGACCTAGGTTTGTCCTTAGGTAAATTGTTTTTAGGGACATTAGTCCCAAATTTCTCCCTATTATCTAAGTAGACATTCTTAGCTCCTAAGCAAAAATACTTGTTCCTATTAGCATGCTTTTCATAAATTGCAAGTGAATTGAAATCCCTAGCATGCTTTTGCTTGTAAATTGAAGAAGGAGCAAAATTAGAAGTTACCCTAGGGTTTGCCTTAGCTCCCCCTACATATGATGCTCCATTTTGAGTCTTCTTGTCCCCCTTCTTGCATTGACTCCGGAAATGTCCCGGTTGTCGGCACTTGAAGCAAATTACTTGTTCTTTGCTCTTTTGCGTTGAGGGACCGGCATCCTTGACCTTTGGAGCCGGTGGAGCTTTCCTATTCTTCTTTGGGCACTTGCTCTTATAGTGCCCGGTTTCCCTACACTCAAAACATATTATATGCATTTTATTATTAACACATATGTTTGAGTTACCTAGGTTAATGGAGACCGGAATTGGACTTTGGGCTTCTTCATCTTGACCGGATGTCGAAGCTTCTTCTTGATGTTCCGGTGTGGAAGTTATCTCCTCCCCCTCAATCCTTGAGGTGGATGCTTCTTCCACTTCCTCCACCTCTTCTGATCCGGATGTTGATTCCCTATCAACCTCCGAATCCTCACTTCCTTGTGAGGATGATGCATTAGCCTCTTCGGTCTCTTCCTCTTGGACCGGTTGTGAGCCTTCATGATATTTTGCCACTTGACTCCAAAGCTCTTTGGCATCCTTGTACTCACCTAGCTCACACATAATTTTATTAGGAATCAAATCAACCAAGAATTTAATTACCTTTGTATTCTTTTCGAACTCTTGGATTTGTTCCTCGGTCCACTTCTTCATCTTGAGAATTCCTCCCTTGGGCCCTTTTGGATATTGAAATCCCTCCATCAAAATGCCCCACTCTTCAAAGTCCTTCATCATCAAGAATTCTTCAATCCTCACCTTCCATTGATTGAATCCTTCTTGTCCATAGAAGGTATAAGGGATAGGTGTGTTGATATCATATCCAAGCTTGTCTTGGAATTCCATCTTCACCCTCTAGCGTCTTGCTCCCGGTTGTTAATCCGTTGAAGAGCCACCGAGCTCTGATACCACTTGTTGGAAATTTGACGCCGCTAGAGGGGGGGTGAATAGCGTTTACTCTTGCGTAGATGGAATTCGATCGTGTGTTCGTGTCTACAAGTTTCGTTAGCACAGCGAAATATATATAATAACAATAACGAAATGAACAACACAAACACAAAAACATGAAGATTTAACGTGGTTCGGAACCACACGGTTCCTACTCCACGGATCGAGCTCTAATGAGCTCTAGCGACGCCAATGTAATCACTAATCAATAAACTCCTTCTTGACAACAAGTCGGAGGCGGAGAAACCTCGTACAAACGTTTACAACAATAAACAAAATAGATACAAGCAAATACAAAGGAAATGTAAAGAACACTTTACAAAACTAGGGTTTGAGCGCTTTGCTTGTTGGTTGCTTAGATGAGGTTGAAGGGCCCTGAAATGCACCTGCAAATCGCCTTCAAATCGCCTCAAGAAAGCTCCCCAAGAACTGATAATGAAATCCTCCACGAGCTCCTCTTTTTGACCTGCATCAGGCTGGATTTCCGCCTATCAGTCGACTGCCATAAGTCACCAGTCGACTGATGTCACTGTTGTCGTGAGACAACGGCTCAATCTACGTCGGACAAGTTCCAACGGGACTCTTGGCAGTCGACTGCCAACATTGGAAGTCGACGCAATAGCCGATCGCCTTCCACCACGGAGCGCTCGGGCTCGACATTCAATCGGGCAATGATCACGACTGCCGATCGGCCGACACTCCGATCATTGCTCATCGAGTCGATGATCGCCAGAGCATTTCGGCTCTAAATCGGTCGACTCACGGCAGTCGAATCGGCCATAATGTCAGTCGACTGCCAACCTCAAAAATGAGGTTTTAACCCAAGTATGGTGCCCCCATACTTGCTAGACCACCCTTAGCCTAGACCTAAGCCTTCTAGCCACCTCTATCAGCCTCACGCCTCTCGGATCCCTCCAAGTCATCCATGACTTGTTCATCCATCGCGCTAGCCTCTAGGTGTTTCCGTCGGCTATGTCATGCTAACGGTGTCTACACCGCCAAGGCACATTGGACTTACGCCTCCAAGACTCCGCTTAGACTTTGCGCCGCCAACCATTGGACTTATGCTGTCAAGACTCCCGCTTGGACTTTACGCAGCCAATATCAAACCCCTTGGACTTCTCATGCCAAGACTCAAGCTTGGACTTTCCCTTGCCAATCCATGTTGTACTTTTACAAATGCCAAGATCATGCTTGGACTTTCCCTTGCCAACCCATGTTGGACTTTTACAAATGCCAAGACCATGCTTGGACTTTCCCTTGCCAACCCATGTTGGACTTTTACATTGCCAAGACCCATGCTTGGACTTTTCATGTGCCAAGTGTCCCACTTGGATTTTTCATGTCAAGTACTCAAGACTTGGACTTTTCATGACAATTACATTGTCATATGTTTTTGTCGAAACATCAAAACATCACTCGAGTCAAAACTCGAGTCCTGGTCAATCGTGACCTGGGCCGATTGCACCAACAGAATGGAACCTGACACATCTGACAGAATATGTGTAGAGTCTGGCACATACTTCCTCAACATGGACATATGAAACACATCATGAATACATGTCAAGGACGGTGGCAGCGTTAGGCGGTAAGCGACTGCTCCGATCCTCTCCAAAATCTCGAATGGACCAATGTACCTTGGAGCTAGCTTACCACAGAGTCCAAATCTCTTCACCCCTTTCGTGGGTGAAACTTGCAAGAATACATGGTCACTAACAGAGAACCCCAGAGGTCTCTGTCTCCGATCGGCATAACTCTTCCGACGATCCTGCATCTCGGTCATCCTTTGTCTGATAGTACGGACCAACCCTGCCTCATACTGAGCTCTATGGGTCCTAGCAACTGGTCCTCCCAGTTGCCCCCGAAATCCATAACACAGGACCTCAGCAAGTCCTCTAGTGTCTAAATGGCCCTCTCAGACTGTCCATCTATCTGCGGATGGAATGCAGTACTAAAACGAAGCTGCGTGCCTAAGGCCTGCTGTAGACTCTGCCAGAACCGAGACGTGAATCGGGGATCTCTATCTGATATAATGCTCAAAGGAACACCATGCAATCTGATGATATCCCGACAATATAACTCTGTCAAACGATCCAAAGAGTCGGTCTTCCAAATCTCTAAGAAGTGCGCGGATTTGGTTAGTCAGTCCATGACTACCCAAATCGCATCATGACCTTGACGTGTCCTAGGCAAACCCACCACAACATCTATAATAATACGCTTCCACTTCCATTCCGGAATCGGAATTTCCTGAAGCATCTGTTCCTTAAACTAATGCAACTCCGAAAACCATTATCCTCCTCGGAGTCAGAGACGGTAGTCCATCTACCGTCCAAAATCCACTCCACCACACACTCTGTAAGTGCATGGGAGGCTATCGCGACCAAACTTTCTTGTTACAACCGTTCGTGTTCCAGCTACTCTATATTAGCTATCCAGTAGCTAGCCAAAACTCCATGAGCATTTCTGCTCCTCACCTATTCAAAACAACATAATAACTACGAAGTCCACGTCATATATATGACGGCTTATCTCGCAGTCCTTTAATTTCTGTGAGCTTAGGATACGTCTTATTCAATAGCATTGGAATCGCTCTGATCCCCGAAATGATGCATCCATATACACTACCCTTCCATCCACACCAGAATAATTAATCAAATCAATACCAGAAAAACCACCATCTACGGTGGCCAAGTGCGCAACTCCAACTACCACCATCAATAGTTGCCAAGTTACGCAACTCCAACGACCACAACTGATCCAATCATGTCCAGAATACACGACTTCCCAAATTCCTGGACGACTAAGTCATCAATAAGTCTAATAAGATAATCATAAGCGCATACAATTCATACCGAGTATGAAATTATCGTCGCTATACAACTGCATTCTCTTTACTCTAGGCTGATGATATAACAACCATCACAACGACAATGATAATTGTATGACACCATGTCACTACAATATCATCACACCAGTCACAAATCAATCCTAGAGTATACACAGGTGTCCTATAGCTAATCTAAATAGATCCTCTATCCACTATGAAGGATATTCATTTCCTTCCACAACTACCACATTCTATCATCGATAATCGATGCATAATCTCAAAGGTTCATCTCTCTTTTAACAAAGAGTTCCGGATCTTCTCTGGAAGAAATTCTGGGAAAGATAAATATCTCATCCAACACCTCCTATAATAAGGTAAAACGATCTTTCATCGTCTTGACCAGTGTAGGTATACACGTCTTATTCATAACCAAATCAATAATAGTAGGGACTGGTATTCTCTGAGGGTTTACTCCTTGTCCTTCAAATTGGTGGCTAGCAGGCCAAATCCCTAGCTTCATAATTCGACATCAGTCGACACCTCTAAAGAGTCCGTACTTCTGAAATCATCGTTAGGTTCCGCAAGGTCAATATGTCATCGACCTCGTCCCTGACCATGAGTAGGGGCAATTTCACTAGGTCAATACTTTTCCTAACCACTAAAGTACAGTAACTTTTCCTATAGCTCAGAGATATCCTTCAGTTTGCCTATTCCCAAAACACGAGAACTCCCAAAAATCCAAGGAAAAGAAAATCCTCGAAACACAATAAAATTGTCACGTCCTGGGGGTATATCCATTATCCAAATGACAGAGGAGCCCCTTAGTGACAATATTCCGAAATACATGGACCAGATCTGGTAAAAACCTCAAAATAATTATAGAAATACCAGTATTTTAATAACTGCATGCATGCACGACTAAACATATATCAATTAAAGTAAAATAGTTTTATGACCCCAAATCAAATTGCGACAAAATCCAAAGTGCATAAACAAAATGCAACACCGATTAAGTAAATAAAGCGGCATCCCGACGATGCAGTGGGACAAGCACGGCAAGGAACTCTCTGAGCGACACGAAGGTAGGTTAATAAGACACGTCCTCCATCAGTTAACCTAGAGGATAAGTGAGGAGGGGATAAGTATAACCACTCAGTGGATGGAATAGACAATAGTGCATAATCATAATGTACATAATGGAAGTCACAGAGAACAAGCTAGTGTAACCCAACCCTCAGAGTACCAATATCAGTCTACTACTATCCTGGTCGGCGGTATAACAAATATACCCGTAACATACACAACCCCTGCAATCTACAAGCAATGCACATCCAGATACCACAACAAAGTCTCGTGGCTCTCGAGGTAATACAAAGGGAACTATCTATGAGCTACCGCGAACGGAACTTGTGGGTCAACAATCAATATACTAAGCATTATCTACGCGCAACTACATGCTACCACGAATGAGACTCGTGGATAGACAGACAGTATATAAATATCTAGTTATTAACTGCCCGCACTAGCATACCACTACTAATAGGTCGCGTGGCCAGTCGATTATCCTAGGTTGTTAAGCCTAGGGTTATCCAATACATCCATCATAAAACGACTATCAACATCGACAAAGATCATCGATCTACAATTAAACCCATTAAGGCGCTCAAGCGAGGGTTTAAACACCTCTAATACGAAATGTTTACCAAAGTTGGTAAAGATCATCGACTAACAAATAAATACGTCGAGATGGTTAAGTCTAGAGGTTCCCCCTCTTCTAACCTGAACGGTTATCATGGTCGATAAAAATCATAAGTCCACAAATAAACACGTCGAGACGATTAATCATAGGGTTTCATCCCCAGCTACCAGGAAACGCCTATCAAGGCTAATAAGGACAACAAATCTACTAACAAGTCCGTCAAGAGGGTTAAGCCTAAATTATACCATTCTACCAGTTCAATCATGCATGCTACCACAAACAGATCTCGTGGGTACTTAACATGTAAAGTAGCTATCTAGCTACAGGCGTCATACGAATCCGATTATCACCAACTCCGAACGAATAACGCAAGAATATAACTTTACAGTAGGTCATCTCAACCATGATTGGGAGGCATGATTGACCACAATATACAAAGCACCTATAGGGAAACACTACTGTAAACTTTTTCTCAACCACGAATGGGTGATATAGTTGGCAGCCGATAGATATGCACAATGTTATATACCCTCGAAGGATTAATCGCATCCTAATCATACGAACTCTACTGGTCCGATCATCATATCACTGAAATAGTAAATGGATAAACATATACCAATATGCACATCCGGGTTATTACGCCTAGGGTTCCACTAATGTTGTTTCATTCCTGAGATCCGCTCCTACAGAATAACCTCATCTAAGTTATTCTATCTCTACTAGTCTCAATCATGGTATCCACCACAAAAACTCATAACCATATGAACATATAACACGCTGTCTCATAAACGACAGCATAGTCATACTAATGGCAATCAATGGCTGAAATTAATTAGGGTATAACTAAAGGGTCATGCCAGAACAAAGGCAAGGCAATACTAAATGAAGCATCAGATGCCTATATATACCCTAAACTATGTAAGCAATGTAATCATGTCATCATGCACTAGGATTGAGAGAGTCAAAGAATCTATATGTATACCTTCTACGAATTTATCCATCTTAGTCATATTATTCTACTAGTCTAATCCTAATACTAGTCCAAAAATTAAGAGGTAGACTTCGACCAATAATATCTATTCATTTATATCACCATGATAACTAGCTACATTAGCAATAATAGCAATTAATAATCATATGCTAACGATAAACCAACAACCTAAAAATCTAACAGTCTAACAGATATCAGGTTAAAACAATACTAGACAAAACATGATACTACCTAAGTAAACCGCATAACCAATATAACCAATAACAATATGTACTAAATCTAGAAAATTTTCTAGAATTTATTCACCTGTTAGTTGTCTAGAGATGTCCTGTCGTCGCCAAATCCCCAAATTGACCTCGTCAATAATACATCGAATTTCTGAAATATAAAAATCATTGGAAATCCGTACAACTCCGAAAATACCCCTGTTAACCTGCCAAACGTGGCAAACTCTGAAAACCCAAAGACCTTAAGGAACTCGGAACCTACGCTCTGATACCAAATAAATTGTCACGCCCCAGGAGAGTCTCCGCCAGATGAAAATCCGACAGCATCTCCCCTGTACGGGTGACAATACCAATTTTTCATACAAGGCTTACACGACCACTGTACATCGGTCAACACGACCGGAACAAAAACTACACACGCAGATAATAAATAGGCCTCAGGCCATTAATCCAGGTAAATAGCAACAGTCTACTATATCTAGACTTACCCCTTCTGTCATCTGAGCAGGAATATACAACCAAACCAATCGAATAGTCCATAAGGACACAATAAATATCTCCAATCCTCCACAAGTACATAACCAAAACAAACACAAGTCCTACACACTTCATCTAGTTAAAAACCAAAACCATAAGACTAATAAAACATATCCATTTCGACGAGGGGGATTGACAGCTGGACTCTCCTGGAAGTTTCAATCTGAAATAGATGTAAAGCAACGGGGTAAGTTCAACGAACTCAGCGGATATAATCGATATGCAAAGTAAGATATAGCTAGCTATACTAATCATGCCAGTACAGTCTCATATATATAGGGTATGCAAGAAAGAAATACAAAAGGACTGTACTTACCTGAATCTCCTACCCTGATATAGGAGCATGTGCCATACTGGAAGAAATAAAGTCATCACCATATACAAATATGTATCTTGTATGCATGGCAATCATATGCAACATCCAAGACAGCAATCAAAATGCAGCAAACACAATACAAATGCTATCCATGCAAAATGCATGCGATGTAAATGACATGGTCACCCCTGACGCCAGTCAGCCGCCTCACAGGTAATGGTGAAAGCCGAGTGGGTAGGGCTATGCCAACTATGCACTCTGCCATCACTGCTCCTGAGTGACCGAGTGGACAGGATGCTGTCGGAGTACACCTATCCTCCTGCCCCAAACAGAGTGGGGGAGCAAAGCTCTCATCTCCCGGTGTCGTAGACCAGAGGAGGGATCCCTGCCCGCTACCACGCTGCCTCATCGCTACCCATGAGCGGACCAGCGGAGCCTGACAGAGCAACTGCACACACCCTCCTGATGTACCACTAACCCATGAGTGGCAGCGTGTGCAGACCATGTAACTGGCTGCGGGCTCAACTATAAAGGAACTCCATCCAACTAGCATGCAATCATGCAAGATGGTGCATGATACTAAAGCATGTAAATCCAACTAAAATACATATCCGAATAATATGCACAACCAATAAGTACATATCAATGATCCGAGTAAAACAGGGAAGATATAACTATAAACTGATCCAATGCATGTATCAAGTAGGCACAATAACATACTAGGCATATAAACATGAAAATTATTACAAGCTATCCTATCTAGCATATCAACATGACTATATCTAAAAGATAAGTCAAAATACCCACCTGCTAAAATGATCGAAATACTGAAATCTTCATGCCCGCGGACCTGTCTCATATCCACGTCCTGCATACAACATAATTACCATTAAGTTCTAGCATACAACAAATGATCGAATCGAATCCTATATCGACCTCATATCCGATCCACTAGATTGATTTAGTTATCCTATTTAACCTAATCAATCCTCCATATATAATTACAGAACCGATCAACATCACACCGAAATCAACAACCCAGCCAACTATATATCACTAAGAACTAACTCACACCCAAATCATATAACCAAAGTACAGACAACCACTGTCAATAACCTGTAATTAAATTAAAATCATCCTGTATGTAAATCCAAACAATCAATAACAGCCCCACAATAGCTCGCCAATAGGACATCACAAATAGACCTCCAATTTCATACCGTGAATCCGATCCACACTCACCCAGTACAACTCCTTTGATTCGAGTATAGGTATCAAATCTGGACCAATCAGATTGTTTTGCTAGAAATCCCTATTCGGACCACCTTCCTCACCTAGAAATCACAATATATAACAGCTCTAACAAGATCCTTTCCCATTCACAATCAAGAACAGAGTATCACCCAGCGCATTCCACAACCCACCGATTACACAACTCAAAGGCCTAATCCACCCTATTTAGAATCCTCTGCTTAATCCATCTCCACAGTCGGCTCAACTCTCCCATACCAGTCCATACTCAGAAACACGCACAACACAACACCACACAATCCATCCATAGGACACAATGGACAAAAAAGATGCAATCGAAATGTATACCAACCCCAGACAACACAAATCAACCAATAGCCAATTGGAAAAAAGGAGATAGATCAGTTACCAACCCTAGGAACTCCACCGACGACACTCCCCCAATTATAGCAACATTACAGCTGAACAAACTTCAATAAGGAAAGAAAAATCAATCAGCTTACCAGAAATTTAGACTCCTCCGACAGCAACTCCTCTACCCTGTTCACCGGAGAAAAATTACGGCTGCCCTAATTCACTGCCCAACCATGAAGGATCAAAATTAGGACGAGAAATCCACAGCTAGATGGAGAAGGTCGACCTCTTACCTTGCTCCGGCGACCACCGACAGAGATCACCCCCCCCCAACGGAGACGGTGACGGCGCGGTGGTGTGAGACGGCGACACGCACGGCTGGCCCGATCAATTCGGTGCGCAGAGGAGCGGCGGCGGAAGGCCAGGGCGACGACGACGGCCGCTCGTGCTCGCGAGGCGCTTACGGCGGATGCTTCCGCAGCTGACGGCGCGCGAGGCGAGAGGAGGAAGAGGGAAGGATCAGCGGCTCAGATCGCGAGAAAAGATTTCGAGGAAGAGGGCAGGCGCGGCGGGGAAGAGGAGTTATCGCGACGGGAACCGTCGCGAAGGGGAAAAATCGCGGAAAAGAAAGTCGCGAGGAACAAATCGACGCGGTTGGGAAAAACTGGGACCGTTCCAAAATAATCCGGATTATCCCTTTAAATATTCCGTATAAGCTTCATTTAATTTTAGAAAATTCTGGAAAAATCCCCAAAAATCTTGAAAAAAATTCCAAGGATTAGTTTTCCTAAATTTTGGCCATTAAATTTTATATTTTAAATTTTCTGTATTTAACAATAATGATAAAATAAGATAAAATTTATTTAAATATACATGATAATTTAGTAGAAGATAGATTCTATTGTATAGAAGGATTCATATAGTTGACTCCACGTACTAAGTTAAACTTTGATTATTATTATTGTTATTAAACGAATATAAATAAACTCTTATCAAATCAAACCTCAAATTTACTCCTCAACATTTAATTTTTATATAGCCCTAATCTTTTCCATAGGTTGGGTTGAGCCCAGACATCTTGGTCTTGAGCTAACACGAAATGATTTGAGTTACAATCATATTCTTTCATGAATACTCGTAACAATACTTACAGAAAAATTGAAATATCCTTACATTATATTTTAGTTTTGCACACAATCAAAGCCGGTCTTCATTTTCAAAGTTGATCTTAGGACTTTGAGCGAAAGTGAAAAACTGTGTTTCATTTTCACTATAAAATTCAAAAATAAGTTTTATAAAATACTAAAAAAAATTTGAACTCTGAACGAGGACCCTAACAATCTTCCTCCAAGATCGACTCTGTGCACAATTTTGTGCTTCTTTGGTGTATCAATTGAAATTGAAAAATATATAATCATTATATTAGTCACAGTCAATCGGTTCTTCTTTTATAAAAATTCAAAAATATCTTGGATGAAATTTGAAAATAAGCTTCAATTTATATGTATTATTTTTTTAAAAAAAATTCTGAGCTCTAAATAAGAGGCCTAATAATTTTAAAAAATTTAGACTCGGTGTGGAGTCTCGACAGTCTTGGTCCGACTCTGATATTAGTGATTCTTCTCATGTATTTCTAAGCGAAAAGAAGGATAAATTGAATAGATACAAACGTAGACTGACTGAGCTAATTTAAACGTCTAAAAAAATTAAAAAAAACACTGACAAATAATTGTGCAAAAGGTTGGAACCACCAATCTCGTAGCCTCTTCGCTTCGACTTCCCAGAATTTGAAAGGGAGTAAATCACGAGAGGACTATGTCTGTAGACGCGATTTGTAAAACAATGAGTGGTCATCTGAGCCCGAGATAAAATTTTAGACTGTCTCTAGAATCGATCCTTATCCCTTATGTCAATACATGTTCTTGAAGAATTTACCCGATTGGAGTTGAGTCTTGTGCTCGTGTCGAAGAAATGATCACCAAATGGAAAACTCCTCTGATTTCACAAACCAAATCTGTTCGGATGCAGCCTCTCCACCTATAGCTTCTCTGCGTCTTCGCTGATCAGCCACCGAAGCCCTTGGACGCACCTTCCTTTGAAAGGAAGGGGATCATGCACGCACGGCTTACGCCGTGCGTGCATGATGGCGGTTCCACGAACTGTCATTGCAGTTCGTGGAACTGCTCTCACCACTTACATCTCTCACTCGTCCAAGGTATGTCACATACACACGATGATCACATAAATCATTTAGAAGAGGTATTTAAGTCACATAGACTAAATAATCATATAGACTATTTTAGAAGCAACATAGATCAATAGTCACATAGACTAATGAAACATCCAATTCATATATTAGAAAATGGTTCGTGCGACAGCAAGCACATTGAGCGTTCAAATGCTAAGAAAGTTGTTACACCTTACATAGCTGCTCATAGAGTGATGTATGCTAAGAGAAGTTGTTACGCCTAACTTAGACACTCTCCGAATGATACATAATCATTCTCCCGATGACACAGAGTCATCTTCAAGTGGTACAAAACCATTTTTCTTATGGCACACAGTCATTCTCCAGGTGACACACAGTCGTTTTCCAGATGATACAAAATCATATTTCTGGTGGTACATAACCGTTTACCTGGAAACATCCATGTCTTGCTATTTATCCAGATTAAATAATCTTATTTACATCAATATGAACATCTCTAATCCCTCTTAATGATCATCATGTCAAGAGCATGTCTCATATTCCAAATATTCACAAATATTTCTGTACACAATAGAAAAGAGTCGACTAGTGAATAATACTCATTAGATGTAAACCTATTTAATCTTCCTTTTTAGTATGAATCTATTCATTTTAATCAATCGCTTTCCTAGCCATGTTCCATAGACCGAATCATACATAGTCATAGGTAGACACGCTAAAGTAGCAAACCTTGATTAAAACTTCAAGTAGATACCTAAATAGTCACAAAGGGTAAATTTTTGAGATCAACATATAATCTCAAAGGGCTCACATAGTAGAGAAGCAGGGATCCTTTCTCCTACTACCCTTAGTGTCGTCTTAGCACATGTGGTATGAATCACATGCTACGATGTCTTTCCTCTTTACCAATAAAGAGTGCATGTTATTATCAAAGTAACATCGTACAGATTTTGATCTAGACATTCTCAATGCCTAATCTAGAATTCAACATATGAATCCAGAATTCAACATATGAACTCTAATCTGGCTCAAAACAGGTATAGTAAATGGTGGGTTCATTTACTTCGATTGTTTACCACAAAATGATCTTATCTTGATACAAATATCAAGACGACCCTAACTTATAGGAATGTAACAAATTTTATAGCTTCCAAAGCCAACAGCCGCATAAGCTGACCTACAAGCATCGGTCTTACCTCTATTCATACACAATAAATAGAGATGATTGTCCATGCGAGAGGACCAATCGTTACCTGTCAACATGCTTATCGAGATCTTATTACTAGAACGTAACATAACATACACATACACTGAATAAATTATGGCTTTCATAAAAAAAATTTAATCAAAACATATCTGATTGTCAATTACAATGTTGTTACATTCTACGAAGTCCCAAGGACTTTACATGCTCATTTAATGACTCTCTAGTCATCGGTTTAGTAAAAGGATCTGCAAGCATAGCTCGTGTAGGGATATACTCTAGAATCACTTTCTTCTTAGCAACAATATCCCTTATAAAGTTGTACTTTATGGCTATATGTTTGCCCTTGCTGTGATATTTGGGATCCTTGGAAAAAGCTATAGTAGCTTGACTGTCACAATAGACGGTCACTGGACTTCCACTATCCTCAGCAATCTTCAAATGCTTCAGGAACCTCCTCAACCAGACTGCTTCTTGTACAGCTGCTGAACATGCCACATATTCAGCTTCCATTGTAGATAAGGTCACACAGGCCTGTTTCTTGCTGTTCCAGGAGATGGCGCCACCATTCAACAAGAATGCATAGCCTGATGTTGATTTTCTATCATCTAGGTCCCCTGCCCAATCTGCATCTGAATAGCCATTTAGGCTCATATCTGATCCTTGATAACAAAGACAATAATCTGTCGTCGCCTTCATATATCTGAATATCCTTTTTACTGCTTTCCAGTGTCTCGATCCTGGGTTTGACTGGAACCGGCTGACTAAGCCCACTGCATAGCTGATATCGGGATGAGTACACAACATAGTATACATTAAACTACCTATGACACTTGCATATGGTTTTTTATTCATCTCGGCTATTTCAGCTGGAGTCTTGGGATTCATACTTTTGTTCAAAACAGTACCTTTCGCAATAGGTGTCTGTTCACCGTTGCAGTCAGACATGCTAAAATGTTGTAACATCTTAGTTATATAAGACTCTTGTGACAAACCCAAAAGTCTATTTGATCGATCCCTGATGATCTTTACTCCTAAGATGTATTCAGCTTCTCCCATATCTATTGTGTCAAATTGTGAAGATAATCACTTTTTGACTTCCACCACAAAACCTATGTCATTTCCTGCTATCAGCATATCATCAATATATAATGATAAAATGACATACTTTCCTTTTTTCTTCTTAAGGAAAACGCAATGATCTTCATTGATCATTTCGAAACCATAAGATAAAACTACTTTGTTAAATCTTATGTTTCATTGTCTTGACGCTTGCTTTAGCCCATATATAGATTTCTTTAATCTACATACTTTATTCTCTTGGCCTAAAGCAACGAAACCTTCTGGTTGAACCATATAGATTTTCTCGTCAAGTTCGCCGTTAAGGAAAGCGGTTTTGACATCCATCTGATGTAATTCCAAGTCATAATACACCACAAAAGCCAAAATAACTCGGATAGACACAAACTTCACTACAGGAGAAAATGTCTCTTCAAAGTCTATACCCTCTCTTTGGGTAAACCCTTTTGCAACCAGGCGAGCCTTGTATCGGTTAATCGATCCATCAGATTTCCTCTTTATTTTGAGAATCCATTTATTTCCAATGGCCCTTCGACCAGGAGAAAGATCGACTAACTCCCAAACTTGATTCCCAATCATTGACTCCATCTCTTCTTCCATTGCACTTTTCCACTTATCTCCAACTCTACATCCCAATGCTTCCTCAACTGATTGAGGTTCATCTTCATCAACTGGGAGTGTCATCATTGCCTCATTCTCAATATGAAACCTCCTTTTAGGTATGATTTTACGAACACTTTTTCGTAAGATGAGCTGTTGAGAAGTCACCCTGTGATCAGGCACATCACTCCCACTCAGTTGACTCGATCCAGGTATCCCACTAGACACCTGTTTTGTTGATAACGACTCATTCTCCTCAAAAAGAGGAACTGTCTTATCAACTTCTCCCCTCGTTGGGAACTCAGTTTCTAGAAAAGTGGCATCTCTAGATTCAATCTCAGAGATCGTTCCATCGCGTTGCTCACCTATGAAAACATAACCTTTTTAGGTCTCAGAATATCTTATAAAGATACATTTCTTACCTCTAGGTCCGAGTTTTCCATGCTTGTGAGAACTATCATGAACGTAGGCAGTTGACCCCCAGGGTCTCAGATTACTCAAATATGGTTTTCTTCCTGTCTAACGTTCATATGGGGTAGATGGAACTGACTTTGAAGACACTTTGTTAAGTATATAGGCCGTAGCTAGTAAGGCATCTCCCCAATAAGAGACCGGCAAATTAGCCTGCGCCATCATAGACCTAACCATTTCAAAAAGAGTCATATTTCTTCTTTCAGCAACCCCATTTTGCTGTGGAGTTCCTGGGATCGTTAGCTATCTAATAATCCCTTTTTCATTACATATTGTCTTGAACATATCAGACAAATATTCTCTTCCACAGTCAGTGCGTAAAGTCTTAACCTTACGTTCCGTTTGATTCTCAACTTTGTTCATATAACGAATGAAGCAATCTAATGCTTCAGATTTATGAGAAATCAAATACACATAACTGAAATGAGAGAAATCATCAATAAATATAATGAAATAGGAAGCTCCATGTCTAGCCTTCACACTCATCGGACCACAAATATCCGAATGAATTAATTGCAATGGTGACTCTGCTCTAATAGCCTTTCCAAATGGTTTCTTTGTCGTTTTTCCAGCAAGACAATGCTCACATATAGACAAGCTGATCTTAGCACGAGAGCCCAATAAACCCTCTTTAGCTAACCTATTCATGCGATCTTATCCTATATGTCCCAATCTAGCATGTCAAACCTCATCAGTTATATCTACATCGCTAGTAAGAGCAATATTCAAAAAACAACTATCAAATGCACAATTTACATCAGGCACCACATCTAATACCATAAAACCATTTGTTAAATAACCATATCCGATTGACACTGAGTCAATCTTAAGTTCAATATACCGCATGTAAAAATTTACACAGTACCCTAACTCAAGAAGAGAAGTTATAGAAACAAGATTTCGTCGAATCTCAGGAGCATACAGGACATCATATAGAAACAAAACACTACCACCACGGAGGTTAAGTTTGCAAGTGCTGATTCCTTTCACCTCAACTCTTGCATTGTTTCCAACATAGATCCATTTGTTGCCTGCTGGTACGCGACGGTACTCCACAAATGTAACTCGCTCCCGAGCTACATGGTTGGTTGCTCCCGAATCTATAATCCACAAAGGATAAGAATCAGCTAACAACACAGAGCTAGCAACAAAATGCTCAGAAGACAGATTCAAAGATACCTTTTTCGGCTCAGTGCATTCTCGAGCGAAATGGCCTTTCTTGCCACAATTAAAACAAGACAACTTGTTTTTAAGTTTCTTTCCTGTCTTCTTCTTCTTTTTCTCAGTAGGGCCTTGTCCTCCAGTTACAGTCTCTGTCTTCTTTCCTTTCCCTTTCTTTTTCCCAAACCATTTCTTCTTTTTGGATGTAGATGATCCAGCAGCACCTATAGCCACATAGGCTTGACCAGAAATCCTTGCGGATTCCACTCTCTCCGCCTCTAGTTCAACATGGCGCGAGACATCTGTAAAAGTCTTAATACTTTCACTGTGCGTTAAGGTCTGATTCATAGGTTTCCAGGAATCTGGAAGGGAACGGATTACTGCTTGAACCTGTTGTTCATCGGTCAACTCATGACCTGCAGTTTTAAGATCCCGAATCATGTTTGACATCTCCCTGAGATGCTGAACCATAGTGATATTCGGGCATTTTTTATAGCTATCAAATTTAATCGTTAGCTGACGAAGCTTGCACAGACTAACCCCATTGTACTTCTCCTTAAGGGCCAACGCATTAGTCAAATGTCAGGTCGTCCACCATTGAACTTATCAATATGCCCTTAGCAGTGGAGTCTTTCTTCTTCCATGCCTTGTAGGCATCAAGATCTCGTCTGTTCTGAGCTGAAGGACCATCTACAGGTTCATCCATAACTTGATATACGGCTTCTAGAACTTCCTGTTCCTCTAGGACATACTGTATCCTGAGTTGCCATATTTTGTAGTTATCTCCATTTAGTTTTTCTCTCCCTTATTCAGTTCAGCTATTATATTCTTCGTAGCCATAATCTATCACAAATAAACACATCATTCATATACTCAGTGTATGTTTTCTATGTATGTAATCTTAAATAAACTCAAAATAAATCTGATATGGTTTATAAAATCAAGTGATAACTGCGTTATCACTCATCATTTGTATGTGTCAATCTGACTTATATTGATCTATTTTATTACATACATCCCACTTAATGAAATTAATCAGCATATTTTTTTTAACAATAAATGAATACATCATTTAACTATATACTCATAATGAACTAATCAAAGAGTAAAAAAAATATGCATCATGTAGAGTTAACAGTATAAAATGAACATATCATTAACTTAAACAAGTTGTACAATGTTAACACATAACTAACTCTACTAAGAATGTAACAGATTACATTCTTACAACTCATAACATTAATAACTCTAATAGGCTAGATAACTCATAACACAAATAACTCTAATAGGCTAGATAAATGATTGCCATTACAACTAGGACATACACTAGTGCAATAGTAATCATGATATGTCCCTTCCGTCTGGACTCAACCACAGTACTCTCAGCTGGGACACTCACAGGCAACCCTTGCTGCCCTGACGCAGAATCCTTAGAAGACCTCACATGTAACGGATCACATCCCTCCACAGGGTCTTCCTCAGGATCCTCCTCACATTCAGTATAGTTAATTAGCTCTGTGCACAACTGGATATATGAAACACGTCCTTCATGTAACCCCCAACATTGTCGTGCCACGTCAGCAAGATTATCGGGCAATGAACGAATCAACGCCCAAATCCTGTAGTTATCTAATACTGGAAACTCCTGCATCTCGAGCTTCCAGAATAGTCTGTCCAGCTTCCCTATGTGTCCAATGACTCCATGGTAAGGATCATAGTCTAACTCTTCAATAGCCTCTCTATACCGGTTGCGCATCACATCGCGCCGTGTCATAGTAGTATACGTCCGCGCCATCTGTAAAATTGAAATGCATTATGTCAGTACATAACCGACAATGCCAGTACAAATACCGGTTTATTTCAATTTATCAAGGCACAGAACAAATATACAATAATCAAGAAAAAACTAAAATTTCTTGATTTTTAGGGGTTACTTACAATTGACCCATAGACATTCATTACTAGTCCTACCTTTATCCATGTCAGGTTCCAATTGTTCCAAAACAACCAATCTAACCATTGTTATGAGTTTAGTTGACCAAAGTCAACTTTACACAATACTTGTGTGAGCTAATTGGACACTTAACTTTAGTTGGAATCAAATTTATTGAACCTATGCCCAATTAGAAATACTGATTTTAAGCCCATTTATTCGGCCCAATTAAATTAAGCCAAATTAGACTTTCCGAACAGATTTAAAAATCTGAACAAATAAAAAAAACGGCGCACGGTTGGTTAGGCACTCTCAAACGATTGTCTAACTTCCTTGGTCGACGGGTCGAATCTCTCCGATTGAGCGATGAAGTGATTATCCGTGAAAGAGGATCTTTCACAACAATCTGTTCTTTACAGATTATGCAAATAACCAATCTGACCCTTTTTTTTATTATAAAAACTTTTTCCGTGTGTGTGCCTAAGTCCGCCCGCCGCCTCGAACGCCAGCGCCGGGCGTCGGCGTCTCGCCTCCCGGCGATCACCGCCGTCGCCGCGCAATAACGCCGCCTTCGACGGCGCCCATCGACCGCCTGCGCGTCGGCGACAGTGCCTCCTCCAAAGGTCGTCGTCTCCGAGGGTCGCCGAGGCATCAGTGACCACGCCGCCTCCGAGGTCGCCTCAGGTCGTCACCGGCGACCAAGTCGGCGAGGCGCCCGCTCTCGGCGATCGCTGTCGGCGATGGCGACCACGATCGCTCCACCTCCGAGCGGGGCAAAGCGCCGGCCGTGCGAGGTGGCAACCAACGCCCGCCGGTGCCGTGGGCGTCGCCAGCCATTTATGCCAGCCGCCCGCTGGCGCTGTTCACTCCAGCAGCGCATCGAACAGAGAAAACTCTCTGTTTCTCTTCTCCGGCGAGAAAATTTTCACAGGTAATGAAAAAAAAACCCAGAATTTATTGCTCTGATACCAATGTCAATACCTGTTCTTGAAGAATTTACCCGGTTGGAGTTGAGTCTTGTGCTCGTGTCGAATGAATGATCACCAAATGGAAAACTCCTCTGATTTCACAAACCAAATCTGTTCGGATGCAGCCTCTCCACCTATAGCTTCTCCGCCTCTTCGCTGATCAGCCATCGAAGCCCTTGGATGCACCTTCCTTCGAAAGGAAGGGGATCATGCACGCACGGCTTACGCCGTGCGTACGTGATGGTGGTTCCACGAACTGCCATTGCAGTTCATGGAACTGCTCTCACCACTTACACCTTATATAAATTTACCTATTAATTTATCAATACGCCGCACTCGTGAAAACAAAGTCATTCATCGCTCGGGTCACAAGCTGACGCTGCACAGCTCGACATTATTTTAGATCCTGAATAAAGTTTGTAAAATGGAGTAGAAATGGAAACAAAAAAAACGCATAGATAACAAAGACAACAAAAAAATTTGGATCATTTCTCCATTTATGTATTTCTCGATTTATATGTGCTATCTTTGTGCAGGGCATGCTAATTTTCTCCGTATCGTTTCAATTTTATCTGATGTCTCCGAAGAGACGCATAGTGGCTATATATACTGAACACTGAGTGAGAAACAGAGCTTCTCTTTCTCCTTTCTCTATCACTATCAGCAAATTAAAACAAGAAAAAGAAAAAGGATTCAAAAAGGGTTGAATATATTGTGCTCGAATTAAGTCTTATATATGGATTTCCACGTCAAGAAGCTTGGAATATTATTCTCCTGCATTATTATATTATACTGACGAACGAATCGATTCTTCTCCTTTAGCTACGTGATTCATTCTAACACACCTCAAACATCTATGCTTTTATTAAATTCTTGTTAAAATTTTCAAAGTTTGAAACTCTTAGCCCCTTGTTTACTCGATCGGAAAGATCGATGGAAGAAGGAAAATAATTTCAAATGAAAAAAAATCCAAAGAAAAGAAAGAGAAAACAAATTTTCAAGAAGGATTTTTTTATTGAAAAAATAAATAAACAGATGAAATTTGCAATCGACGACGGCGATTGTCAGTAATTAATAATGATGGTGATGGTGATGGTGACGAAGTAATCAATGATTGATGACTATAGTGACGATCGAAAATTGATAGTGATAATGATGGTGATCCACGATCGATGGTCGACAATGACGATTGCTTGCCCAAGTAAGAAGAGATTCCATCCATGACAATTGCTTTTGCAAAGTAAAGTCATCCTATATAATTAGTCAATGAGTAATCTTCACAAGTCGTATAAAAAGATGATTTGATTACGATTATAATTCTCTAGGATGTCACAATTGATTTTTTATTGGTTGAAAAAAAAATAAGAGGACAAACTTAAATGGAAAGAAAATATACAACAACAACAACAACAAAGCTTTATCCCACTAGGTGGGGTCGACTATATGGATCCTTCTACGCCATTGGACTCTATCCCCTACTATATCATCATCTATATTTAAATAAATTTTATCTTATTTTATTATTGCTAATCAAGTCTTTTTTGGTCTTCCTCTTCCTCGTTTGATGTGTATATTTGGTATCGTTTCACATCGCCTTTACCTGAGCATTTATTGGGTTGTCTAAGTACATGCGTATCGTACCACCTTAAAGCGTGTCTCTGAG
This sequence comes from Wurfbainia villosa, assembly GCA_025175895.1. Lineage (NCBI taxonomy): Eukaryota > Viridiplantae > Streptophyta > Magnoliopsida > Zingiberales > Zingiberaceae > Wurfbainia > Wurfbainia villosa. The sequence continues at coordinate 138,790,061 of CM045986.1, read as the reverse complement.
CTTTCCTTCAATAGATGCAACACCAACTTTTCTCTAATGCTCTCATTTATTATTATATCCATCCTCGTATGTCCACACATCCACCTTAACATCCTCATCTCTCGCAACTCTCATCTCTACTCATATGCTCGAGTCGTAGCCCAACATTCAGCTCCATATAACATAGCAGGTCTAATTGTCGTTTTGTAGAACTTCCCTTTAAGTTTTAGAGGTACTTTACGATCACATAAAATATCCGATGCTTTCCTCCATTTCAACCATCCTGCTTGTATTCTATGTAAGACATCTCTCTCAATCCCTCCATCATCTTGCAAAAATGATCTTAAATATTTAAAGCTCTCAATTCTAGACAACTCATCATCTCCTATCTTAACACTTGTCTCATTACGTCTAATATTACTAAATTTAAATTCCATATATTCTGTCTTTACTCTACTAAGCTTAAAACCTTTCACTTCTAGTGTTTCCCGCCAAGATTCTAGTTTAGCATTTACTCCACCACGTGTCTCATCTACTAAAACAATATCATCTGCAAACAACATGCACTACGGTAATGTGTCTTGAATGTGTCCAGTTAGTTCGTCCATGATTAGTGTAAAAAGATAGGGACTTAAAGCTGATCCCTGATGTAACCCTATCTTTATTGGAAATGCTTCAGTTAATCCACCTGAAGTCTTCACTGGTCACATTTACTTCATATACATATCATTAATTAGTTCAATATATGTTACACTAACACCTCTTTTTCCTAAAATTCTTCATATTATTTCTCTTGGAACTCTATCATAAGCTTTTTCTAAATCAATGAATACCATGTGTAGATCCTGCTTTTGCTCTCTATACTTTTCAATTAGTTGTCTGAGAAGATGTATAGCTTCTATTGTCGACCTTCCTGACATGAATCCAAATTGATTTTCGAGAACCATGGTCTCCTTCCTTAATCTTTTTTCTATTATTTTTTCCCAAAGTTTCATGGTATGACTCATTAGTTTAATACCCCTATAGTTTTCACAAGTTTGTATGTCTCCCTTATTCTTATATAAGGGAATTAGGATACTTACCCTCCATTGATCAGGCATCCTTTTTGTTTTCAATATCATGTTAAATAATTTTGTAAGTCATTCAATACCTTGTTTCCCTAGACACTTCCATACCTCTATCGGAATATCATCTGGTCCAACGACTTTTCCATTTTGTATTCCATTTAAAGCTTGTTCTACTTCTGAAATTTGAATTCTACGATAAAAATTTAAATTTCTATACTCATTTGACCTACTTAAATTATCTAAATTAAGTTGGTCTCCTAAACCTTTATTAAAAAGTTGATAAAAATATCTCTTCCACCGCTCTTTTATTTCTTCATCATTTACTAGTACCCTATTGCATTCATCTTTAATACATCTTATTTGATTAAGATCTTTTGTCTTCCTCTCTCTCACTTTAGCTATTTTATAAATGTCTCTTTCCCCTTCTTTTGTATCTAATTTTCGATATAACCGTTCAAAAGTTTCACTTTAAATTCATTCAACGCTTTCTTCTTCTTTCTTGGCTATATCAGATATTTTTTCAAATTTTCCTCATTTTTACAAATATTTAATTTCTTATATGCTATTCGTTTTTCTTGACTTTCTCTTGCACTTTTTTATTCCACCATCAAGATTCTTTACTTGGTGGTGCATGTTCCTTTGACTCACCGAGTACACTCTTAGCTACTATTTTAAATTTTGATATCATCTTAGCTACTAAATGGAAAGAAAATATAAAAAAATAAAATAATATATTGAAGAATAAAATTTTAAATCTGTCTATTCATTAGATAAAATAAAATAAAAATTTTCACCCTGAAAATCTTTTCATAAGTTCAATTTAGCGTTAAAAAGATACTAATGATATTTTACCTCAAAATAAAACGCCGAAAATTTTCACCTGCTCGTTTTTTTTTGTATTTTTTAGTTAAAATTCCAAAACGATGAACAATAAAGAAAAAAAAGATTTTATTATGATATTTATTTAGATCTACAGCAGAAGAAATTATTTTTTATTATAATCAACCGATCTGGAGCGGCTGCGTTAATTGACGAACTAGTTCTGCAGCGTGTAGGCGACGGTGGCGACGGCGACTACGGAGGCGGAAAGCCATCCCGCCGGGCAGCTCCCGGAGGCGGCGTTTGTACTCGGGCAGGGTTGGTAGGAGAGTGGAAAGGGGGCTCGGGGGCGACAGCGGAGGGCTCCATCGCTGGGGCCAGGGCTTTGTGGGAAGGAGCCGGGGCCGGCGCCTTGGCCACTGGAGCGATGGGCGGAACAGGGGTGGGGGTGGGTGGTCTGATGGGGGCCGGGCCGGGGGCCTGCGCGGCGTAGGCCGCGGAGAACAGGGTCACTGCCACTGCGAGCAGGGAGAGGCGAGTGCCGGAAAAGTCCATGGCGGCCGGCGGCGACGAGAGCGGTGCTAAAGGCTGAGGGGGTGGCAATCGGACAAAAAAAACGGAGAGAGAGAGATATATAAAGGCTCCAACGGCCAAGGGTAAAGGAAAGGATTTTTTTTTATTTATTTGTTATTATGAGAAAAATAAATTAAATTAATATTTTAAAAAAAAAAATTGAAACCGTCAATCTAGCAGTCTCTATCGGTCTATTTCATAGTCATTGTGAAGAAAATAAATCACGGAGGATTGTATGAATCTTGACGGTGTGACCAAGATACGTGGGGATCATTTGAATCCAAAAAAGAACTTTAGATCTCCTTCGGAATCAATCCATGTCACTTCTACAAGCATCATCGTGTCTTAGCCATCACGTCATCCTCGTGGGGACAATTAAATTGGCATCTTTATTCCCATATGTAATATATTTGATAAATTTTTTAATGTCTCACCTAAAATTTGATATTTTTTTTAAATATATCATGATTTAAAAATTATCAAAGAACGTATTTATTTCTTATATTATCTCTTTACTAAAATCAAAAATTTATGGTGTTGATTTTTAAAAATCAATACCACATTACTACTAAATTTTAAAAATCAACATTATAGTAGTATTGATTTTTAAAAATCAATACCACAATCGACACCACTATGATTCTAAATTTTTAAATATTATAAAAGACTTAGAAGTAGGGTTGCACACTTTTTTTTATATATATTTTCAATGATTCCCTCTTCCACTTTATGTCATTATTTTAGAATTTTAAATTCTCTAGGACCATTAATGAGTTTTGGCTAAAATTCATTGATGATCCTAGTCAACTCTATTTGAACTCAATTCAATTCTGGTAGGTTTTTGTGGTTACCTTGAGTTTAACAATATCGTAAAGTCTAAGCTTCAGTCTTTTGAGTCAATACATAATATATTTTTTAAAATTCAGTTTGCGTGTCAATTGACACATATCCATAACTTTATGTAATAGACTCATAATCAAAATTGCATACCATATCTACCTTCTCTATATCTTCCTTTTCCACTCTATGTATAGGTTTCGTAATTTCAAATCTTTTAGGTTCATCGATAAATTTTGATCAAAATTTATTGATAATCTTAATCAGCTCTAATTGTACTCAATTTAAATCTATTATATTGTTGTGTTGCCCCTTAGTCCCATTGTGGCTAAAACTTCAATTTCATAGTGGTGTTGATTTCTAAAAATCAGTACCATAGTCGATACTACTATAATTCTAAACTTTTGAACTTCGTAAAAGGTTCAGAAGTAAGGTTGCACATCTTTTTTACATTCTCAAGACTTCTCTCTTCCACTTTATATCTTGATTTTAGAATTTTAAATCCTCTAAATTCATTAATGAGTTTTGGCCAAATCTAATGATGATTTTAATCAACTCTAATTGAACTCAATTCAATTCTAGTAGACTTTTACTGTGACCTTGAATCTAATCATGTTCTAAAGTCTCAACTTCAAGGTATTTCTAGTAATATATAATATATTTTTTAAAATTCAATCTTTGTATCAATTGATATTGATCTTGCACGGTGGTCTCTTGGAAGATTAGGTTGGCTTGAGGAAGCCAAAGATGTGGAGAGGCCAATTGGTTATGGAGCTCAAGAGGGCACCCAACTGATGGGGCTGTGTGCAGTGCTCATGCAATGGTCCCGGGAAGAATGCCTTATGGGCTGGAGATGCTAAGTCGAGATGTTTCATATCATGGATCATTAACATTGAGCTAGAGTATTTAAAAAATATGGAATCATTATATTAATAATTTATTATTATTATTATTTTTACTGTGAGGAATAAATTAGAACTCTAGTTGGTAAATATAAAGGAGATGAGTCGTCGATAGTCTAAGATCATGACTTCTTCGAAAATTAACCTCTATCCATTATAAAAAATCTCTTTACACTTACTAACTGAATTACTTGAAAACTTTGAGTTAGATTACTTAAGATGTCATGCTAAGGTGCTTGGGTCCCGGACACTCATGTGATGAGTATTCGAGCTATTGAGCATTATGGACGCCAAGTTGGTTGGTGGTGCTTGAATTATTGTGCAAAAGATTGAAACTGTCAATCTAGTTGTTCTCTCACCCTGATTCCACAAGATTCGAGAGGGAGTAAATCATGAAAGAACACCGTCGTGGATGCGATTGGCATGACATGTAGTATGAGTCCAGAATAGAATTGTAGATCTGCCTCTAAAATTGATTCTTATCTATTATACAAATTTGACCATGTAATTTACCAACACGTCACTCTGAATTATTGATAGATGCTCTGGTTGTTGAGTACTCAAGATGCTGATTCGAAGTGCTTGAGCTGCTAGGCACTTGAGTTGCATTGGGACTCAATAACCTAGGTTGAGTTGGGAGAAGTTGATGTGGAGCCAAGCTACGTGGGCTAAATTGTTGATATGGAAGGAGATTATTATCCTAGATATTGTTAGATATAATCTTCTTTCAAAGAAGATCGTTTGTCAGAGATAAAAAAATTTTGAATATAAATTTAAATGCATAAATTAAATTCAAATTGATCAGTTAAAACAACTCCCTTTCTTAGATGAGTGATCGGATAAAGTCGGTAGAATAGAATTGACTAGGTTGGCAAGTCAACTGCCAAGTTGAAAGGTCGATAGTTGAGGTGGAATAACTATATACTCATAATGAACTAATCAAAGAGTAAAAAAATATGCATCATGTAGAGTTAACAGATAAAATGACATATCATTAACTTAAACAAGTACAATGTTAACACATAACTAACTCTACTAAGAATATAAGCAGTTACATTCTTACAACTCATAACATTAATAACTCTAATAGGCTAGATAACTCATAACACAAATAACTCTAATAGGCTAGATAAATGATTGCCATTACAACTAGGACATACACTAGTGCAATAGTAATCATGATATGTCTCTTCCATCTGGACTCAACCACAGTACTCTCAGCTGGGACACTCACAGGCAACCCTTGCTGCCCTGACGCAGAATCCTTAGAAGACCTCACATGTAACGGATCACATCCCTCCACAGGGTCTTCCTCAGGATCCTCTTCACATTTAGCATAGTTAATTAGCTCATGCTGCGGATATATGAAACACGTCCTTCATGTAACCCCCAACATTGTCGTGCCACGTCAGCAAGATTATTGGGCAATGAACGAATCAACGCCCAAATCCTGTAGTTATCTAATACTGGAAACTCCTGCATCTCGAGCTTCCAGAATAGTCTGTCCAGCTTCCCTATGTGTCCAATGACTCTATGGTAAGGATCATAGTCTAACTCTTCAATAGCCTCTCTATACCGGTTGGGCATCACATCGCGCCGTGTCATAGTAGTATACGTCCGCGCCATCTGTAAAATTGAAATGCATTATGTCGATATAGCAACCAATGTCAGTACAAATACCGATTTATTTCAATTTATCAAGGCACAGAACAAATATACAATAATCAAGAAAAAACTAAAATTTCTTGATTTTTAGGGGTTACTTACAATTGACCCATAGACATTCATTACTAGTCCTACCTTTATCCATGTCAGGTTCCAATTGTTCCAAAACAACCAATCTAACCATTGTTATGAGTTTAGTTGACCAAAGTCAACTTTACACAATACTTGTGTGAGCTAATTGGACACTTAACTTTAGTTGGAATCAAATTTATTGAACCTAAGCCCAATTAGAAATACTGATTTTAAGCCCATTTATTCGGCCCAATTAAATTAAGCCAAATTAGACTTTCCGAACAGATTTAAAAATCTGAACAAATAAAAAAAATGGCGCACGATTGGTTAGGCACTCTCAAACGATTGTCTAACTTCCTTGGTCGACGGGTCGAATCTCTCCGATTGAGCGATGAAGTGATTATCCGTGAAAGAGGATCTTTCACAACAATCTGTTCTTTACAGATTATGCAAATAACCAATCTGACCCTTTTTTTTATTATAAAAAAAACTTTTTTTTTTCCCGTGTGTGCCCTAAGTCCGACCGCGCCGCCTCCGAACGAGCGCCTGGGCGTCGGCGTCTGCATCGCCTCCGAGCGACCGATTGGCTGTCGGCGACAGCGCCGCCTCCGACGGCGCCCATCGACCGCCTGCGCATCGGCGACAGTGCCACCTCCGAAGGTTGTCGCCTCCGAGCGTCGTCAAGGCGTCAGCGGCCACGCCGCCTCCGAGGCCATCGCCTCCGAAGTCGACTGGGCGTCGGCGAGGCGCCGCCTCTGAGCGATCGCCTGTCGGCGATGGCGACCACGCCGCCTCCCAACGACCGCCTGGGCATTGGCGAGCGTGCCGCCTCCAAACGACCGCCTGGGGTCGCCTAGGCATCGGCGATCGCTCCACCTCCGAGCGGGGCGAAGCGCCGGTCGTGCGAGGTGGCAACCAACGCTCGCCGGTGCCGTGGGCGTCGCCAGCCATTTATGCCAGCCGCCCGCTGGCGCTGTTCACTCCAGCAGCGCATCGAACAGAGAAAACTCTCTGTTTCTCTTCTCCGGCGAGAAAATTTTCACAGGTAATGAAAAAAAACCAGAATTTATTGCTCTGATACCAATGTCAATACCTGTTCTTGAAGAATTTACCCGGTTGGAGTTGAGTCTTGTGCTCGTGTCGAAGGAATGATCACCAAATGGAAAACTCCTCTGATTTCACAAACCAAATCTGTTCGGAAGCAGCCTCTCCACCTATAGCTTCTCCGCCTCTTCGCTGATCAGCCATCGAAGCCCTTGGATGCACCTTCCTTCGAAAGGAAGGGAATCATGCACGCACGGCTTACGCCATGCGTGCGTGATGGTGGTTCCACGAACTGCCATTGCAGTTCATGAAACTGCTCTCACCACTTACACCTTATATAAATTTACCTATTAATTTATCAATACGCCGCACTCGTGAAAACAAAGTCATTGATCGCTCGGGTCACAAGCTGACGCTGCACAGCTCGACATTATTTTAGATCCTGAATAAAGTTTGTAAAATGGAGTAGAAATGGAAACAAAAAAAACGCATAGATAACAAAGACAACAAAAAATTTTGGATCATTTCTCCATTTATGTATTTCTCGATTTATATGTGCTATCTTTGTGCAGGGCATGCTAATTTTCTCCGTATCGTTTCAATTTTATCTGATGTCTCCGAAGAGACGCATAGTGGCTATATATACTGAACACTGAGTGAGAAACAGAGCTTCTCTTTCTCCTTTCTCTATCACTATCAGCAAATTAAAACAAGAAAAAGAAAAAGGATTCAAAAAGGGTTGAATATATTGTGCTCGAATTAAGTCTTATATATGGATTTCCACGTCAAGAAGCTTGGAATATTATTCTCCTGCATTATTATATTATACTGACGAACGAATCGATTCTTCTCCTTTAGCTACGTGATTCATTCTAACACACCTCAAACATCTATGCTTTTATTAAATTCTTGTTAAAATTTTCAAAGTTTGAAACTCTTAGCCCCTTGTTTACTCGATCGGAAAGATCGATGGAAGAAGGAAAATAATTTCAAATGAAAAAAAATCCAAAGAAAAGAAAGAGAAAACAAATTTTCAAGAAGGATTTTTTTATTGAAAAAATAAATGAACAGATGAAATTTGCAATCGACGGCGATTGTCAGTAATTAATAATGATGGTGATGGTGACGAAGTAATCAATGATTGATGACTATAGTGACGATCGAAAATTGATAGTGATAATGATGATGATCCATGATCGATGGTCGACAATGACGATTGCTCGCCCAAGTAAGAAGAGATTCCATCCATGACAATTGCTTTGGCAAAGTAAAGTCATCCTATATAATTAGTCAATGAGTAATCTTCACAAAGTCGTATAAAAAGATGATTTGATTACGATTATAATTCTCTAGGATGTCACAATTGATTTTTTATTGGTTGAAAAAAAAATAAGAGGACAAACTTAAATGGAAAGAAAATATACAACAACAACAACAACAAAGCTTTATCCCACTGTGTGGGGAACATTATATGGATCCTTCTACGCTATTGTACTCTATCCCCTACTATATCATCATCTATATTTAAATAAATTTTATCTTATTTTATTATTGCTAATCAAGTCTTTTTTGGTCTTCCTCTTCCTCGTTTGATGTGTATATTTGGTATCGTTTCACATCGCCTAACTGGAGCATTTATTGGCTGTCTAAGTACATGTTCGTACCACCTTAAACGTGTCTCTCGGAGCTTTCCTTCAATAGATGCAACACCAACTTTTTCTCTAATGCTCTCATTTCTTATTCTGTCCATCCTCGTATGTCCACACATCCACCTTAACATCCTCATCTCTGCAACTCTCATCTTTTGCTCATATGCTCGAGTCGTAGCCCAACATTCAGCTCCATATAACATAGCAGGTCTAATTGTCATTTTGTAGAACTTCTCTTTAAGTTTTAGAGGTACTTTACGATCACATAAAATATCCGATGCTTTCCTCCATTTCAACCATCCTGCTTGTATTCTATGTAAGACATCTCTCTCAATCCCTCCATCATCTTGCAAAAATGATCCTAAATATTTAAAGCTCTTAATTCTAGACAACTCATCATCTCCTATCTTAACACTTGTCTCATTACGTCTAATATTACTAAATTTAAATTCCATATATTCTGTCTTTACTCTACTAAGCTTAAAACCTTTCACTTCTAGTGTTTCCCGCCAAGATTCTAGTTTAGCATTTACTCCACCACGTGTCTCATCTACTAAAACAATATCATCTGCAAACAACATACACTACGGTAATGTGTCTTGAATGTGTCCAGTTAGTTCGTCTATGATTAGTGTAAAAAGATAGGGACTCAAAGCTGATCCCTGATGTAACCCTATTTTTATTGGAAATGCTTTAGTTAATCCACCTGAAGTCTTCACTCTGGTCGTTACTTCCTTATACATATCATTAATTAGTTCAATATATGTTACACTAACACCTCTTTTTCCTAAAATTCTTCATATTATTTCTCTTGGAACTCTATCATAAGCTTTTTCTAAATCAATGAATACCATGTGTAGATCCTGCTTTTGCTCTCTATACTTTTCAATTAGTTGTCTGAGAAGATGTATAGCTTCTATCATTTAATCTTCCTAACATGAATCCAAATTGATTTTCGAGAACCATGGTCTCCTTCCTTAATCTTTTTTCTATTATTTTTTCCCAAAGTTTCATGGTATGACTCATTAGTTTAATACCCCTATAGTTTTCACAAGTTTGTATGTCTCCCTTATTCTTATATAAGGGAATTAGGATACTTAACCTCCATCGATCGTGCATCCTTTTGTTTTCAATATCATGTTAAATAATTTTGTAAGTCATTCAATACCTTGTTTCCCTAGACACTTCCATACCTCTATCGGAATATCATCTGGTCCAACGACTTTTCCATTTTGTATTCCATTTAAAGCTTGTTCTACTTCTGAAATTTGAATTCTACGATAAAAATTTAAATTTCTATACTCATTTGACCTACTTAAATTATCTAAATTAAGTTGGTCTCCTAAACCTTTATTAAAAAGTTGATAAAAATATCTCTTCCACCGCTCTTTTATTTCTTCATCATTTACTAAGACTTATCAGATTCATCTTTAATACATCTTATTTGATTAAGATCTTTTGTCTTCCTCTCTCTCACTTTAGCTATTTTATAAATGTCTCTTTCCCCTTCTTTTGTATCTAATTTTCGATATAACCGTTCAAAAGTTTCAGTCTTAGCTTCATTCACTGCTTTTCTTAGCTTCTTTCTTGGCTATTGTATATTTTTTCAAATTTTCCTCATTTTTACAAATATTTAATTTCTTATATGCTATTCGTTTTTCTTGACTTTCTCTTGCACTTTTTTATTCCACCATCAAGATTTTTTACTTGGTGGTGCATGTTCTTTGACTCATGAAGTCTGCTCTTTATTCTTATTTTGATTTTGATATCATCTTAGCTACTAAATGGAAAGAAAATATAAAAAAATAAAATAATATATTGAAGAATAAAATTTTAAATCTGTCTATTCATTAGATAAAATAAAATAAAAATTTTCACCCTGAAAATCTTTTCATAAGTTCAATTTAGCGTTAAAAAGATACTAATGATATTTTACCTCAAAATAAAACGCCGAAAATTTTCACCTGCTCGTTTTTTTTTGTATTTTTTAGTTAAAATTCCAAAACGATGAACAATAAAGAAAAAAAAGATTTTATTATGATATTTATTTAGATCTACAGCAGAAGAAATTATTTTTTATTATAATCAACCGATCTGGAGCGGCTGCGTTAATTGACGAACTAGTTCTGCAGCGTGTAGGCGACGGTGGCGACGGCGACTACGGAGGCGGAAAGCCATCCCGCCGGGCAGCTCCCGGAGGCGGCGTTTGTACTCGGGCAGGGTTGGTAGGAGAGTGGAAAGGGGGCTCGGGGGCGACAGCGGAGGGCTCCATCGCTGGGGCCAGGGCTTTGTGGGAAGGAGCCGGGGCCGGCGCCTTGGCCACTGGAGCGATGGGCGGAACAGGGGTGGGGGTGGGTGGTCTGATGGGGGCCGGGCCGGGGGCCGGGCCGGGGGCCTGCGCGGCGTAGGCGGCGGAGAACAGGGTCACTGCCACTGCGAGCAGGGAGAGGCGAGTGCCGGAAAAGTCCATGGCGGCCGGCGGCGACGAGAGCGGTGCTAAAGGCTGAGGGGGTGGCAATCGGACAAAAAAAACGGAGAGAGAGAGGTATATAAAGGCTCCAACGGCCAAGGGTAAAGGAAAGGATTTTTTTTTATTTATTTGTTATTATGAGAAAAATAAATTAAATTAATATTTTTTAAAAAAAAATTGAAATCGTCAATCTAGCGATCTCTATCGGTCTATTTCATAGTCATTGTGAAGAAAATAAATAACGGAGGATTGTATAAATCTTGACGGTGTGACCAAGATACGTGGGGATCATTTGAATCCAAAAAAGAACTTTAGATCTCGCCTTCTAATCAATCCACGCACTTACAAGACCATCGCCTTAAATATCACTTGGCATCTTTATTCCCATATGTAATATATTTGATAAATTTTTTAACGTCTCACCTAAAATTTGATATTTTTTTTAAATATATCATGATTTAAAAATTATCAAAGAACGTATTTATTTCTTATATTATCTCTTTACTAAAATCAAAAATTTATGGTGTTGATTTTTAAAAATCAATACCACATTACTACTAAATTTTAAAAATCAACATTATAGTAGTATTGATTTTTAAAAATCAATACCACAATCGACACCACTATGATTCTAAATTTTTAAATATTATAAAAGACTTAGAAGTAGGGTTGCACACTTTTTTTTATATATATTTTCAATGATTCCCTCTTCCACTTTATGTCATTATTTTAGAATTTTAAATTCTCTAGGACCATTAATGAGTTTTAGCTAAAATTCATTGATGATCCTAGTCAACTCTATTGAACTCAATTCAATTACGTAGGTTTTTGTGGTTACCTTGAGTTTAACAATATCGTAAAGTCTAAGCTTCAGTCTTTTGAGTCAATACATAATATATTTTTTAAAATTCAGTTTGCGTGTCAATTGACACATATCCATAACTTTATGTAATAGACTCATAATCAAAATTGCATACCATATCTACCTTCTCTATATCTTCCTTTTCCACTCTATGTATAGGTTTCGTAATTTCAAATCTTTTAGGTTCATCGATAAATTTTGATCAAAATTTATTGATAATCTTAATCAGCTCTAATTGTACTCAATTTAAATCTATTATATTGTTGTGTTGCCCCTTAGTCCCATTGTGGCTAAAACTTCAACTTTATAGTGGTGTTGATTTCTAAAAATCAGTACCATAGTCGATACTACTATGATTCTAAACTTTTGAACTTCGTAAAAGGTTCAGAAGTAAGGTTGCACATCTTTTTTACATTCTCAAGACTTCCCTCTTCCACTTTATATCTTGATTTTAGAATTTTAAATCCTCTAAATTCATTAATGAGTTTTGGCCAAATCTAATGATGATTTTAATCAACTCTAATTGAACTCAATTCAATTCTAGTAGACTTTTACTGTGATCTTGAATCTAATCATGTTCTAAAGTCTCAACTTCAAGGTATTTCTAGTAATATATAATATATTTTTTAAAATTCAATCTTTGTATCAATTGATATTGATCTTGCACGGTGGTCTCTTGGAAGATTAGGTTGGCTTGAGGAAGCCAAAGATGTGGAGAGGCCAATTGGTTATGGAGCTCAAGAGGGCACCCAACTGATGGGGCTGTGTGCAGTGCTCATGCAATGGTCCCGGGAAGAATGCCTTATGGGCTGGAGATGCTAAGTCGAGATGTTTCATATCATGGATCATTAACATTGAGCTAGAGTATTTAAAAAATATGGAATCATTATATTAATAATTTATTATTATTATTATTTTTACTGCAGTGAGGAATAAATTAGAACTCTAGTTGGTAAATATAAAAGAGATGAGTCGTCGATAGTCTAAGATCATGACTTCTTTGAAAATTAACCTCTATCCATTATAAAAAATCTCTTTGCACTTACTAACTGAATTACCTGAAAACTTTGAGTTAGATTACTTAAGATGTCATGCTAAGGTGCTTGGGTCCCGGACACTCATGTGATGAGTATTCGAGCTATTGAGCATTATGGACGCCAAGTTGGTTGGTGGTGCTTGAATTATTGTGCAAAAGATTGAAATTGTCAATCTAGTTGTTCTCTCACCCTGATTCCACAAGATTCGAGAGGGAGTAAATCATAAAAGAACACCGTCGTGGATGCGATTGGCATGACACAGGGTAGCCATATGAGTCCAGAATAGAATTGTAGATCTGCCTCTAAAATTGATTCTTATCTATTATACAAATTTGACCATGTAATTTACCAACACGTCACTCTGAATTATTGATAGATGCTCTGGTTGTTGAGTACTCAAGATGCTGATTCGAAGTGCTTGAGCTGCTAGGCACTTGAGTTGCATTAGGACTCAATAACCTAGGTTGAGTTGGGAGAAGTTGATGTGGAGCCAAGCTACGTGGGCTAAATTGTTGATATGGAAGGAGATTATTATCCTAGATATTGTTAGATATAATCTTCTTTCAAAGAAGATCGTTTGTCAGAGATAAAAAAATTTTGAATATAAATTTAAATGCATAAATTAAATTCAAATTGATCAGTTAAAACAACTCCCTTTCTTAGATGAGTGATCGGATAAAGTCGGTAGAATAGAATTGACTAGGTTGGCAAGTCAACTGCCAAGTTGAAAGGTCGATAGTTGAGGTGGAAGGTTGATTGCCGAATTAAAAGACCGAAATAAAAGAGATGCCGAGATTTGTATTTAGTTTTCTTAAAATAAATTTTTTCCCCTTCTAATAGTGCTTTTCAGTTTACGACGAACGGTTGTTGTCACGCCCCGAGAATATGCCGAATCGAAAATTAAACGGACAACACCTCCCCTCTACATGACAACATTTCGGATTAATACAAGGCTTGTAGACCCACAATAACAACAATACATATATATGAAAACAACAACTACATAAAACACAGCGGAAACATACTACAATCTCACAAACGACAACACACATGTATACCGGTATGACTAACACCGACTCAGGACACCATAATAAAACCAGAAAGGAAGAAAAGGGGTACAACATCAATAGTCACAACTACAATCATCACATAAAATAAATCCATAATAGAATACAAATGAGAACACCAAAAATCCGGACTCTTGGAGTTGAGATGAGATGATGCCAGCCAGCGGTGCTCCAAGTCCATCACGAAGTCAGCTACCTGTTATCTGGGCGACAGAAAAATCCAGGGTCCGTTGGGGGGTGAGTAAAACTCAACAGGTAATAGAAAGCATGTATATATGTAATATCACATGTATTTCAACAATATAATCTAGAGGTACAACAGGTATATCAGCATAGTATATAAATACAAACATATACCATCTAACCAAATAAACAACATAAAATGCAGATATACATGAAGTCTGCTACGCTACTCTGATCTAACCTGAACATATATCCAACATATATATATAACAGGAAGAATAATACTAACTCATAATCTACTCATGCTACCGGTCAAGGTATCTAATGGTCTGTCCAACACATACCAGTATCTGACACAACTGTATAACATATGCAAGAAACATACATGAATATGATGTACAATCAAATGCAGCAAGCATAATACAATCAAATGCAACATCACAATAAGCATATATATATAGACTGCATCTATATATGTATACTAATCACAATCATCCATATATATATATACATGCATATATGTATATATATGACAATATGCAAAAATGTTATAAGTCGGCAATGCAGGATGCATGGTCATGTCGGCTCACCCTAAAGCTACCACAACCCCAGTGTGGCCTCGGTGGCTCGAGCATGACAACTGTCCTAACTCAACACCAACCACTACTCTCGAGTGGCCGAGTAGGCAGTATGATCGAGTAGCATATAAGCGTAAAGAGCAAGCTACACGATGGGGGTCCCTGCTGTTGGTCACTCCGATAGTCACTATCAATGAGTGGTCGAGTGTCACACACGCAGGACTACGATACGCAAATCCAACTACCACCGTCTATAGTGGTAGAGTGCGACACCACAATGCTCTGCCCTCACACCGGTTACTCCTCCTATGAGTAACCGTGGAGGCAGGATGACTGGCGACACTCTCAACCACAAGGGAGACCTCGTCGTCGGCATGCATGCAAATGACATGAATGCAATATCTCACATACAGACATCCACCATAGACTCTCTATTCTACAGAGAATCATACTAACCAGATCAACGCACTCTCTATCCTGCAGAGAGTCGTACTTAACTGATCATAATACTCTCTATCTTGTAGAGAGTCATACCAATCTAATCGACGCACTCTCTATCCTGTAGAGAGTCGTACTCAACTGATCATAATACTCTCTATCCTGTAGAGAGTCATACCAATCTAATCGACGCACTCTCTATCCTATAGAGAGTCGTACTCAACTGATGGACGCACTCTCTATCCTGTAGAGAGTCGTACTCATCTGATTATAACAAACTAGGACCACCGGTCCGTAGTGACACACTAAGTATCATTCCCCTGACCATTTACACAATACATGGTCGGTGGTAACATGCAACCTAAGGGTACTAGAACTAACCCTAGGTTCAAGACATTATCTACCTACGGATGACCTTTTTGCCCAATGCACAATCAGGTTGTCATCCGGACTTTACTATTTGCACTTAACTAAACAAATTTTAAGTTACTTACATCACCTATATATATATATAACTCCTAATCATGGTAAAATAAACATGATAGCAACAATGGAGTTAATAGCCAACGGTAAAGTATCAAGCATATGATAATAAGAGCAGTATCAAGGTAATATGAACACCTAACATGCTCATATCTATGACTAAATCTGAATGCAATACATCTACTCATACCAGGTAGGAAATTACCCACCTGTTGTAATGCTCGTAATAATGAAGTCCTCACGGTCGCGGACCAGTCTCGTATCCACGTCCTGCACATTTCAAATATTGTGGTTATGTTCAAGCATACGACAACAGATATATATATAATTTTACTACTCTATCGTTTCTATATTCGCGTCCCCTTTTTATCGACCACGACTTAGGAAAATTTTCCAAATTATCCAAGGTCGATTTACTATAACCAACCTTCACATTAGATCCTCAACTGGTACGGTTAACATCATAATTAAAACCCTCCATTTCCAATTAACCACTACACAAGTCTATACATTCAATTCCTTACTAACCGGATATTCCACAACCCAAAACAACTCTCTAATCATGTAAACCAGCGATCACAGCTTCTGTACCGCCATTCACAGCTCATGCACAGCAATCACAGCCGTTCACAGCTTTGTTCACAGTCGCACAGCCTTACTCCACTGACAGGACTTCCATCCCACAACCCAAACAAGTCTAGGATAGACCCATTCCTCACAGTCAGCCAACACTTCCACTCACAGTCGTCCTAACCAACCAAAACCCCTTCTCCCAGCCAACTCCATCAACCTTTCCCACTGTTAACTAGCTAACTCAAGGGCAACAAAGAACTGATTCCGCATTTTATGTAACTAAAAGGGAAAATGGTTTGTTTACCGGCAATTTGATCCTCACCGGCAGCAACTCCTCAAAACTTGGCATCCCCGTTCAGTTGCTCAAGACCACTGCCCAAACCAACACAATCCGAATTAGCCATGACAAATCAACAGAATATCCAAAAATCCCGTCCACTGTAAGAAAAATCCACGCTTTACCTTGCTGTTATAATTTCCACCTAGCTCAAAACCCCAAAACCCAGAATCAACTCCCGCACCGCCCCTGCTCACCGACATCACCAAAGCCCAATTTTTGCCCAACTCGCTTGGTCAAGCTTCGTGAAGGGAAATCACAGCAAGGTAAACGGAGGAGAGATCAAACTTACCGACAGTCAGAATCTCCCCTAATTCTGCTTGGTTCGTCGGACACTCCCACTACAACGCCGCTGCCCTAATCACCTGCCACGATCTCCGGTGCCCTAGCTCCTACCGGTCGACAAGGAGAACCCCAATGGTGGCTCGCCACCGGCGAAATCAACGCCCGACGACGCTATTCTAGGTCACACCGAACCTCCGGCCCACCACCGCCTTCCCTACCTGAGCACCGTGCCGTCGCCGTCGACCCAAGCCCCCAAATCGCGAGCCTCCTTCGTTGCTTTGGTCTGTCCGCGAGCACCGTCGCCTGCCGCCGTCCACTCGCGCAGAGGAGCTGACGAACTCCGGCCGGCAGGAGTCAAGGAGGTCGCACGGAGGAGGAGGGAAAACGAGAGGAGAAGCGGTCTGTGCGTGCGAAGAGAAATGCCGACCGGTGTTGTGGTCGCGGAGGAGATAAGAAGAGGACGCGATCGGGAAACGCTCGCCGAAAACGAATTAAGATCAGCGGCGCGGACGGCTCCGTTAATGAACGGGTTGGATTTGGCAGATAACGGATCGAATTTCAGTCCCGTTAAGTCCTTTAACCCCTTCTAAGCAAAGAGGGTATTAGAAATCTACATTCGAGTTCAGAAAAATTCCTAAAAATTCCTGAAAAAATTCCATAGGATATTTTCCTAATTAAAAAGAATTATTTTATTATTAATATTATTATTATTATTTTTCTGGGGTATTTTACATTCTCTCCCACTTATAAAAATTTGGTCCCCAAATTTCGTACTAATATGCAAAAATTACTTCAAACAAGTTTTTCGAAAGGGCCACATACACTCCTCAAGTGAACAGATGAGGCTATCGAGCGCGGATAGTATCTTCTAGCTCCCAAGTAGCCTTCTCATCAATATGATGCTGTCATCCAATCTTTAAGAGTCGGATGGTCTTGTTACACAGCGGACACCCCCTTCCGACTAAGAATTCGTACTGGAATCTTCTCATAAGTCGCATTAACTAAGGTAGATTCGGAACCTCCTTCAGAACATGATCAGCAAGCAACCTATATTTCCATAGCATAGAAACAAGAAATACATTGTGAATCCCCGCCAGTGTCGGAGGTAAAACCAACCGGTAAGCTACACCTCCCATAATCCACGACACAAGATCTGAATATATCCTTCAACGTCTAAATGATACCCTCAGGTTGTTCATCTGTCTGTGGATGAAACGTTGCACTAAGTCGTAGCTCTGTGCACATAATCTGGTGCAGACTCTGCCAAAATCGCGAGGTAAACAGCGGATCGGTATCAGATCTAGTACTCAAAAGTACCCCATGCAATCCGATAATTTTCCGACAATACAACGATGCTGGATGGTCCAACAAGTACGACCCACGAATAGGAAGGAAATGAGATGATTTGGTCAGTTGATCCACAATCACCCAAATTGCATCACGTCCTTTACGAGTTCTAGACAATCTCCCAATGCAGTCTATCGTACTGAGCTCCCGCTTTCATCTCAGTACACTACCTTACTGATCACTAGTATTCCACCTTTACTAGTTAACACACCCAATATAAACCTACGAAATCAATCATGTTCTACATGTCGTTCCACCAGTATAAACGTCTCAAATCTCGGTACATCCGAGTACCACCAAGATGCATAGCAAATCTTTAATAATGTGCTTCCTGTAGCCACTCTTCCTTAACTAGATGCGTGTCCAGAACACCTATTCATATTAGAGACGGAAAATCATCTTCTCACAAGAGAAGTCCATCTACCGTTCAAAATCCTCTCCACCACACTCTGTAAATGCATGGAAGACTAAAGCGATCACTCTCACATGTTGCAATTGTTGCAACTGTTCGCGCTCCAGCAACTCCATTGTAGCTACCAGTAGCTTGTTAAATTCAATGAGCACTTCTTCTCCACACAACTACAAATCCAGATAATAACTACTAAAGTCACGTCATGTATATGACAAACTATCTCGTAGTCTCTTAACTGACGTAAGCATAAGGTACGCCTCATTCAACTACATCAGAATCGCTCCGATCCCTGAAACGACGCATCTGCGTACATCATCCTTTTATCTACTCCGGAAGGATTAACTAATACTCGTGTAAAAGTTAACCGTCGTCTAGGTCTTGTAACTGGTTTCACCAGCTTCTGACTAAATGATTTCCATCATCACCTTTGTCAAATAAGTCCGGGGTATAGTAATGCCAAGCATTCTATCCACATCTACGGTACTAACCAAACCATGCAAGGAAAACCACCATTTAGGGTGGTCGAGTGCGCAACATCCAACTACCACAATCAACAATGGCCAGGTTACGCAACTCCAACAATCATGAACGGATCCAATCGTGTTCAGGATACACGATTCTCAAATCCCTGGACGACTAAATCGTTTAATAGTCTAACAACACAATCAAAACTCATAGAATTCATAGTAAGTATGAAATTGTCGTCCTCCATACACCTGCATCCCCTTTACTCTAAGCTGATGATATATATTAATCATCACAACGACAATGATAACCGTATGACATCATGTCACTACAATATCAATACTCCAGTCGTAAACCAACCTTAGAGTATACACAAGTGTCTTTGGCTGATCTAAATAGATCATTCATCCTCAACGAAGGATACTTACTTTCAACAACTATCTCATTCCATCATCAATAATCGATTCATAATCTCAGAGGTCCATCTCTCTTTAAACAAAGAGTTCTGGATCTTCTCAAGGAGGAATACTGGGATATATAAATATCTCTTCCAACATCTCCTATAATCGCAACTTATATTCTTCCAATTTCTATAGTGTTTAACAACACTGATACCAACAAAACTATCACCCGGTCTATTGTTGGGTTTCCGGCACCGCGGCGTGTGTGTGTTCGATCATGTTTCGTAAACATGTGCACAGCGGAAGCAACAAAAATAATAAATATTCCTATTTATTACAACACACACAACACACGCATGCTATTACAACAAGTGTAGACATAACCGTAAATTAAAATTGCAATAAAAGAAATTAAACTACGTTATACCTTCCGTATGACGTGTAGCGGGAACGGCATCAACCGGAACGATTCTCGTAAGAATCGTCTCTATCCGTATCCACGCCGAGCTCCTCGGGATGACTTCGCCAAGCCACGAGCTTCGTCTTCGTACGGGTTACTAGCCTCGTGTTGAAGACGACGTGATCGAGAGATGATCACGGTCCGAATCCAAATTCGGACCTAAAACAAGTCCTCAAGACTTGCTTCTCCGGAGAGGTATTCGTCAACCGATTGACGAATCCTTCGTCCTCCACCTCAGAGGATTACCGGAGATCAAATCCCCGGTATGTTATCCGCTGTCGGAGCACTAACCGTCGTCCAAACGACGCTCCGACGAGAGGAGAAGAAGCTGTCCAGAAAACTGGACAGCTTTGGTGGAGGAAATAAGCGCCGGCTAAAGAAGAGATGGAGGCTCACCTTTACACCGAACCCAAGGGAGATCACCGGAGGGTCGCCGGAGGTTCACCGGCCGAAACTTGGACGCCGACAAGGAGATGGCAGCAGCTCAATCAAGTTGGGCGGCAGCCCTTGTTGTTGACGCCAACAACAAGGAGGATGGGTTGGGCGGCCACTATTTGGATTAGGGTTTGGGATTAGGGTTTAAGCCCTATTTTATAGAGAACTAATTCTCTTAATGGTTAATGGATCATATCCATAAAGCCCGTTAACCCGCTCCATTAAGATAAGTTAAAATAAACCAAACCATGATGGTTTATTTTAAGTTAAAACGAACCGAACCAACCTTTGGTTCATTCGTTTAATATAAACCAAACCCTTTGGTTTATTCTCATCCATTGGATTAGGACCAAACCATTTTGGTCCATCCATTATGTCTTCATAAGACACGGCCCATCCACGCTTCCATTGCAACTGAAACAATTTCATGCTCGCTTTATGTTTGGTCCAACCAAACATAGTTTCTCTCGGTCTGAGAATCCCATTCTCAAGCTCGTTTTAAATCCTTTGGATTACACTCGTTGTGCGTGTGACCAAATAGGTTCTCGGTTTATGTTGGCCGTCTATAATTAACCATTAATTATAGAGCGATCATGAGTGGCACCTAGTAGTACATCATGATCCCCAATTAACGAAAAGATCAGCAGTTGATCGAACTATTTACGAAACCCTTGATGGCTTGAATGATTCGTGCCCCATTCCCTTCACTCATCTTATACCCACTTGGTTGAGGACATGGTCTATTGTATCGGTCCCCACTAAGTGACTCGTCACACCTAGCCCAAGTATCATTTCCTCGTCCTACAGTTCTAGTTACTCCACATGTATCGAAGAGTACCTTACTCTAAACATGTAATGCTTTGGCAGACTTTAGTAACAATCCGACGAGAGGCCATAGGTATACATCTCCTCGCAAGGAGTGGTGAATCCTTTATAGGCTATTCAAACACCTTGATCACTTGACTTATACCCAATCATCCGGGTCCACATCTCCTTAGAGATGTTTGCTTAAGATGTCAAAGCATAAGTCTCCATGATCAAGATGACTTGAATACAAAGTCGAAGGAACATCGCACTTAAGCCCGCGATAAGAACTTCATTGACATATCTATATGCGAGAAAATATGAAGTCTTACGGTTGGTCACTCAATGAACTAGTTACCATAACTAGCATCCACGATTAACTCGGACATCACTATGTCTCGGCCCGGTGAGAATCATTTGCTTGGATACACCAAGGAGTATACCTCGTGCTAGTCTCTGAATTGATGGTGTCCAAATCCATCAATTCATTGACTAGGGATAATTAGATACATCACAATTACACATGTAGAGATACTCACTAGTTGTGATCCAATCACAAATTCTCTCATCTTTGTGAATCGTATCGTGGACATTGATAAATGAGTTTAAGATCAATCAAATACATAAAATATGTATACTCAAATAGTGAATCTTCATTTATCATATAAATGGTTCATACATAAAGCGATTGCCTTAGGACATCTCTCATATATTACTAACGGACTCCCTTGGCTAATGCCAATCGCTCACGGTATCCAATACCATAGTCTCTAACATGACCCTCAAACTTACTTTGAGGTAATGCTTTAGTCAAAGGATCCGCTAAGTTCCTTTCGGTGGGAATTTTCTCGATTTGTATTTCGTTCCTATGATCTCTCTCTGATAAGATGATAGCGGGCCGAAGCACATGTTTGGATCATTGATGAGACCACATCAAGTTCAAAGATGAACTTCTTGATCCAAACCGCTTCCTTTTGCTTGTCGCAATGTATTCTCGCTTTAGTGGCGTAATCCGCTATAGTGTCAAGCTTGGAACCTTTCCAACTTATTGTGCCTCCATTCCGGTGAATACATACCTGCAAAGACATGGAATCATCCTTGTTCTCTCGAGCCGCATCCGTATACCCACGTATCACCATGTACCCTTCTCCATATATTAGGAACACATCCTTAGTTCTTCTCAAGTACTTAAGGATCGCTTAATACCACCCAATGATCCATTCCTCGATCGACCGTATCCGCCGTGACACTCAGAGCATACGATACATCGGGCCTCGTACATAACATAGCATACATGATAGATCCTATGGATGCATAGGGAATCTTACTCATGCAAATCCTCTCGCCTTCTGCGGCGCGGACACATAGACTTCGAAAGGTGTACCCATGCCCGATGGGTAAGAAACCTTTCTTGATTCCGACATGCTAAACCTCTTTAGCACTCGGCCCATATATGTAGACCGCGAAGACCAAAGCAACCGCTTTCGATCTATCTCTATAGATCTTAATCCCGAGGATGTAGGTTGCTTCTCCTGTGTCTTTCATGGAGAATGTCTTGATAACCAAACCTTCACTGATCAGAAGATGGACACATCGCTTCCTATAAGTAATATGTCATCGACATACAATACTAGGAACACGATCGCACTCCCACTAACCTTCTTGTACACACAAGGTTCGCTCGATTTTGTGAGAAATCAAACTTTTGATCGTCTCATCAAACGGATATTCCAGCCTCGGATGCTTGCTTCAATCCATAAATGGATCGCCGCAATTTGCATACCTTGGTTTTATCAACCGATGTGAAACCTCAGTCAGATATCATATACACGCCCTCGAAGGTGTTTCCATTAAGGAAAGCTATTTTCACATCCATCCGCCATATCTCATAATCATAATGAGCCGCTATGGCCGTGAGCATCCGAATGGATTTAAGATAGCTACAAAGTAATAGGTTTCGCCATAATCAACACCTTGCTTTGACGATATCCTTTCGCCACCAATCTAGCCTTATAGGTAATCACATTACCATCCATGTCGGTTTTCTTCTTGAAAACCCACTTGCACCCTATAGGCTTTATGCCTTCAGTGGGTCAACCAAGTTCCAAACTTGGTTTTCATACATGGAATCCATTTCACTTCATGGCACCAAGCCACTTATCCCTTTCTCGAACTTGTCAAGACTTCTTCATAATCGTAGGCTCCTCATCAATGAGTAACACGTCGTCGATTCACTTACGAAATCCATATCTCTCAGTGAATATGCGGTTCTACCAGATCTACGAAGATGTGGTGTTACAATAGGTCCAAATTGATTGCTCATCACTATGAGTTGCCTACCGCTGTGCTTCACCGTATCTCATCAATGTCTATTTGAGTCTCTCGAGCCTCCTCAAGCTCGACGACACTCCCAATCGCTTTCTTGCAAGAGAAACTCTTTCTCTAGAAACACAAAGATGCCTCAAACAAACACCTTTGTTCCACAGATGATAGAATTGGTAACCCTTGTTTCCTTAGGGTATCCAATAAATAGACATTTATCGACTTAGCATCCAATTTGTCCGATACAAATTGGCTTACATAAGGTGACAACCCCATATCTTCAAGTAAGATACATGAGGTTTCTTACCATTCCATATCTCATATGGAGTAGTTGAGACTACCTTGGTAGGCATTCTGCTTAACAAGTAAACAAATATCATGCATAACCCCAAAAGGACTTGGGAAGAGTCGCATGATTCATCATCGACCGACCATGTCCAACAAGGTCCTGCTACGCCTCGATACACCATTATGCCGTGGTGTATAGGGCGGAGTCCATTGAGACAATATGCCATTGTCTCAGATAATCAAGAAACTCTTGACTTAAGTATTCACCACCTCGATCCGATCAAGTATTTTAATACTTTTGTCATGTTGTTTCTCTACTTCATTTCTGAATTCTTTGAACCTTTCAAAGGCTTCGACTTGTGTTTCATCAAGAACACATACCCAAACCGTGAGTGATCATCTGAAGGTAATGAAGTAGCTATAGCCTCCTAATGCTTGAGTTGATATAGGTCCACATACATCAGTATGTATTAGACCTAGTAACTCTCCCACTCGTTCACCTTTTCCAGTAAAAGGTAACTTAGTCATCTTGCCTTTTAAGCATGATTCGCATGTATCGTATGAATCCAATTCAAATGATTCCGCACCACATCGGTAATTCGACATGCGCTTGCTTATATGGCCAAGACGACAATGCCACATGTAGGAGTCTATTTGATTATCCTTTCGAGCACGCTGTTGCTCGCTCGATATTGAAAATGTCACCGGATACGCCCAACGATAAACACCATTGCTTAAAGTTCCAAAGTTCCATAAAGAACCCCATTCAAAGTTATGTAACAACAATTGTTACTAAACGTCAAATGGAAACCATTTCTATTTAAACAAGAAATAGAAATGATGTTCTTTATCAACAAGGAATATAAAAGCAATTGTCCAGCTTCTAAGACAAGTCTCAGGAGTTTCAACAAATACGCTCCGATGGCGGTGCAAGAACCTTTGCTTCCATTCCCAACACGTAAATTTGACTCTCCTCGACGAAGTCTTCTTCTATTCCTTAGCCCATGTATGTCATTACATATATGTGAGTCACACCCAAAGATCCAATACCCAAGTGTCTAAGGAAATAGAATGACAATCAATAAAGAAGATATCAAGAGGATGGGGCATCGGATGCCTTCTTCTTCTTCATGGACTCAAGATAAATCTTGCAGCTTTCTTCGCCAAAGGGCCTTCCTTGCCAAAGTGATGGCAAGTGCCCTTTGCATACTGTTCCGCCTTCTTTGCCTTTTTCTTTCCTTTCTTCTCGCTCTTTGCCTTCCTCTTAGAACCTTTCGAGGAATCAACTAATGTAACCGCCTTTCCTCATGCTTCATGTAAGGCTCCACAGCCTTTCAAAGATATCGAGGAGCTCGAATGGTGGATTCCAATTTGTTCATCCGATAGTTCATCACAAATTGCGAAACTCTTGGGCAAACAATGCAGAATTAAGTCAATACTTAACTCATGATCCATCACAAAACCGAGGGTAGCTAGTCAGCCGATGTACCCGCTCATCTTTAGCACAAACTGCATACTGACGAACCTTCTTGCATCTTCGTGGTGAAGAGGAGCCTAGAGACCTCGAACCTTTCGGATCTCGCTTGCTCATCGAACAACTCATGAAGATGGAAGACCATAGTGTTAGCATCCATATGCTCATGCCGCTCGCACTGTTACCATCGCCGCTAGCATGATGCAACTCGCCACCGTAATTTGCCACATGCTTCGATAGACCAACATTTGGTCCGAGTTGCATTGTCCTTAGGACGCCAGAAGAGGCTCTTCAAGGACATACACAAGCTTTTCTCCTTGAGAACAATTCTCAAGTTTCTAAGCCAGTCCAAGAAGTTCGGCCCAGTCAATTTATTTGAATCCAAAATGGAACGCAAATTCAAACACATCATGATCAATATATTAACTTAGAAATACAAAACGAGCATATATGAGAAAATGATTTTAAAATGCATCAATATACATTTATAAATCCCATTCATTTTTGAATTTCAAAACCCCAAAATCACTCGAGATTGTAGGTCCATCTCCGAATGGCTGATATCCATCATAGTTATGAACAACCTTGGAGAGAGTCCAACAAGCCATTCATAACTACGACGGTAGGTATCATCTATACCGATTGCATATCACGATATGCAACTATCACAATGTGCTATCAACTAATTGAATGTTCACATACATCGGGTTGTTAACACATTAACAAGTATGCATCTTATGCATAGCACCCAACTTCACCTCCCTTAACATCGACCTTGGAGAGAGTCCAACAAGCCGATGCTCCAGGTTAAAGCCAACCCATTAATCAAGAATAGTTTTAATATGGTTAGAGCACATTCAACCAATTAGCCCAGCTTGGAGAGAGTCCAACAACCAAAGCTAACGATTGACCTCTGACTCTTACCATATTAGTATTAAACTATTCCATGGTTTGAACATGTTCGGGTTCGAGCCGGGCTTGGAGAGAGTCCAACAACCCAAACAAGAAACGGAACTTTGGTTCAAACCATATTAATGGAAGGTGTAGGCTTTAATATTGTTTAAAGGTTGTTATGTCTCATCCTCTTTGCATGCAAATAACTATTATCTACATGGCATGGCATACATGGCATACATCTACATGTCACGACACGCATGACATTATGTTATGCATCTAATGCAACTACATGTCATACAATTATGTCATGTACAATATTTCCTTATATGTCATAACTATTTATGGAAATAAAATATGTTTAAGATTTGATTCTCCAAATCAAATCATAATTAAATTAGGAAACAATTTTCCAAATCTAATCACATATTTTATTCATGGAATTATTTGATTAAGGAAAATCTATTTAGGAAACCAATTTCCTAAATCTTCAAAACTACTTATGGAAATAAAATATTTTAAAGATTTGATTTCCCAAATCAAATCAAGATTAAATTAGGAAACAAATTTCCAGAATCTAATCAAATATTTTATTTATGGAAAATATCAATTTCCATAAATACTTCCAACTTTCCAAAAGTGGAAGATTTCCATAAATACTTCTAGACTTTCCAAAATTGAAAAATTTCCATAAATACTTCTAAATTTCCAAAATTTAGAAAATTTCCAGAAATACATTATGACTATCGCAAAACCAATTTTACGATTATGTCGAAACACAACCCGGCTCGATACCATCCTGGGTTTCCAAGACCGCGCAGTGTGTGTTCGATCATGTTTCGTAAACATGAGCACAGCGGAAGCAATAAAAATAATAAATACTCCTTTTTATTACAACACACACAACACACGCATGCTATTACAACAAGTGTAGACATAACCGTAAATTAAAATTGCAATAAAAGGAAATTAAACTACGTTATACCTTCCGTATGACGTGTAGCGGGAACGACATCAACCGGAACGATTCTCGTAAGAATCGTCTCTATCCGTATCCACGCCGAGCTTCCTGATGACTTCGCTAAGCCACGAGCTTCGCCTTCAGACGAGTTACTAGCCTCGTGGTTGAAGACGACGTGATCGAGATGATCACGATCCGAATCCAAATTCGATCCTAAAACAAGTCCTCAAGACTTGCTTCTCCGGAGAGGTATTCACAACCGATTGATAATCCTTCGCCCTCCACCTCAGAGGATTACCGAGAGATCAAATCTCGTATGTTATCCGCTGTCGAGCACTCAACCGCCGCCCAAACGACGCCCGACGAAGAAGCTGTCAAACTGGACAGCTTTGGTGGAGGAAATAGGCGCCGCTAAAGAAGAGATGGAGGCTCACCTTACACCAACCCAAGGGAGATCACCGGAGGGTCGCCGGAGGTTCACCGCCAAAACTTGGACGCCGACAAGGAGATGGCAGCAGCTCAACTGTTGGGCGTTGTTGTTGACGACAAAAACAAGGAGGATGGGTTGGGCGGCCACTATTTGGATTAGGATTTGGGATTAGGGTTTAAGCCCTATTTTATAGAGAACTAATTCTCTTAATGGTTAATGGATCATATCCATAAAGCCCGTTAACCCGCTCCATTAAGATAAGTTAAAATAAACCAAACCATGATGGTTTATTTTAAGTTAAAACGAACCGAACCAACCTTTGGTTCATTCGGTTAATATAAACCAAACCCTTTGGTTTATTCTCATCCATTGGATTAGGACCAAACCATTTTGGTCCATCCATTATGTCTTCATAAGACACGGCCCATCCACGCTTCCATTGCGACTGAAACAATTTCATGCTCGCTTTATGTTTGGTCCAACCAAACATAGTTTCTCTCGATGCGAGAATCCCATTCTCAAGCTCGTTTTAAATCCTTTGGATTACACTCGTGGTGACCAAATAGGTTCTCGCTTATGTTGGCCGCCTATAATTAACCATTAATTATAGAACGATCATGAGTGGCACCTAGTAGTACATCATGATCCCCAATTAACCAAAAGATCAACGGTTGATCCGTAACTATTTCAAACCCTTCAAGAGCTTGAATGATTCGTGCCCCATTCCCTTCACTCATCTTATACCCACTTGGTTCTGTGACATGGTCTATCGTGTCACCCACTAGGTCGACTACGCCACACCTAGCCCAAGTATCATTTCCTCGTCCTACGGATTCTAGTTACTCCACATGTATCGAAGAGTACCTTACTCTAAACATGTATTGCTTTGGCCAAAGACTTTAGTAACAATCCGACGAGAGGCCATAGGTATACATCTCCTCGCAAGGAGTGGTGAATCCTTTATAGGCTATTCAAACACCTTCGATCACTTCGACTTATACCCAATCATCCTGGGTCCACATCTCCTTAGAGATGTTTGCTTAAGATGTCAAAGCATAAGTCTCTATGATCAAGATGACTTGAATACCGCAAGTCAAAGGAACATCGCACTTAAGCCACAGTAAGAACTTCATTGACATATCTATATATGCAGAGAACCATATGAAGTCTTACGGCTGGTCACTCCAATGAACTAGTTACCATAACTAGCATCCACGATTAACTCCGGACATCACCATGTCTCCAGCCAGTGAGAATCAGCTGCTTGGATACACCAAGGAGTATACCTCGTGCTAGTCTCAACAGAATTGATGGTGTCCAAATCCATCAATTCATTGACTAGGGATAATTCCGATACATCACAATTACACATGTAGAGATACTCACTAGTTGTGATCCAATCACAAATTCTCTCATGCTGTGAATCGTATCGTGGACATTCAGTAAATGAGTTTAAGATCCAATCAAATACATAAAATATGTATACTCAAATAGTGAATCTTCATTTATCATATAAATGGTTCATACATAAGGCGATTGCCTTAGGACATCTCTCATATATTACTAACATCTATGATCTTCGATATCAGAACTATTTCCGCAATCATTTCGATCATCTACTCCCCTTGTCTATGCAGCGGCAAGCCTTGGAGTTCATCCAAAACTACATCCGAATACTCTCAGATTATACGCACATCCGAGAGCATATCGTACCATACTTCCAACAATTTGACCATCCGTAAGGATATGTCCACAGTAAAAGTATGTCTATCCAAGTCTAAGGGTCTCCCTTGACTTTTAAATTGTTGGTCCACTTCTCACCTGACGGTAGAGATACCACCGACCCACAAGTTGATGTAAAGGACCTTTCCAATCCAAACAAAGAATGTTCTAAACTAAGATACTCGTAAACTACAAGTATCTTTCAATATATTAACTCAGAGGGTAAACTAGAGTAATACCCTGGACGATCAAATATCTGTCGATCCGATCCAAAGGCTCCCCGCAGGTCTCCGCCTTTCTCTGAAGAGAACAAAATCAGATCCAACAGTCCGCAACAAAGCGATTGCATTTCTATTACGAATGATCTGAGGATTTTTCCTAGATCATTCCATCTCATCACTAAATCCTATGAGTTGCAACTGTAGAATACTGAATAAATACGACCATCGTCGTATACTCTCTCCTTTGTATTAAGCAAATCACATCTGGAGGTAACTGTTGTCTGCATGAGTCTTCCACGATGTCTTCTGCTGATACTGCTGCATAGATCACTTCCCCTGGAGGGAAGTATCAAAGAACTCCAACCACACCTGAGGTAGTAGGTTGCTGAAGATGAGATAACTCAATCCTTTGTGCTGATCTCTGCTGTCGAGACAATGCATCTTCCTCTCGGGACACCATCGATAGTCTTCAACTGAATCTTCAAAGTACACCTCCTCCACTGTACTAGTTGCTCAACAATAGCAACAGCTGAACTGCTCCAACGGATAATCTGACTTCGCGTGTCTTCGTGATCTGCACTGCACGCACATAATCCCTTCGAAGTCTTTGTTCTGATTGTGTTGATATCCACGAGAACATTCTGATGATCTGCGGTTGGTCTTCTATAATCGGAACATAGCTCAAGGCCTATGACTCCGATCTTACTCCTTTATCCAACAGTCGGAGACTTCTTACTCTATTAAGTTGACCTGCAATATCTGCTTATCGGTCTCCAACTCTTAAACCCTTGTACGGAGTCATTTCTAAACTCCTGTCTCAATCCAACGTCTTCCGGCAGGATCTGGTAGAAGATCCCGACATCCTAATCCACTATAAGTCAATAACTCTGGGTGGCTTAAATCATCCACCCATCTTCTTGAGCTATTAGGTGGTAGTAACCTCTGCAAGTCTCACGACTCTGCACAATACACTATTACTAATCGATCGCCCTTTCTGAAAGCTCAAGAATTTCTTACAATGTGTCACTAAAAGTGACACAAGGAAATACTCTCTTTCAACATCACTAGACCATGATCAAGTGATGTATTATTTTCCGAAGATTATTTTCTGCATTTAACACCAAATACCGGCTTGATCCCGATAATGGTATGCAAACAATTCTTCTTTCTCGGTATAACATGAGTTAAGTACTCAAAAGTACTCTCAAAGTTATACAACTCAGTACGAACAACTCCGGGATAAAATTCCTATGAAACACTGTAACCTAGCCTTTCGCTATCTGCATCACAATAGTCTACAAGTCTGTTCATTACCCACAGGTAATGATCTGACTAGCACAGTTAGTGGAAATCTCTAAGACTGTAGTCTCTGATTTCCATAATAAATGTGATGACTTGGCCCCTATTTTCTGACTCGGTATCAGTCGGCTCTCAAAGGTAAATCACCTTCTCGACACAGGTTCAAGACTCACAGACTTAACAGGTTGTTTCCGGGGTCAACTCATACCACGGTTACGAACAATAACCAACACACTACAGGTTATTCCCTATTATTAACATTAAAAGCATAGTCAACTAAAACCGGGAGTATAAACCCAAAAGGTCACTCTGGTTGGTCGCCTCGGTGGACGACCCCTACTACAAGTCTGCACAGGTGTCATAACTCTATTGTATACACATATTGATTAAGTTTAGATAAATATCTACTAAGCCATAAGTTATCAGGAATTCTTACCTCATGCTGCTTGGAGCTCAGGTCGTTGTCCATCTCATCTCAAAACACCAAAAACAGAATAAATCGACTCCCAAGAATCCAAGACTCGATACAAAAACAACATTGTATGGCATCGCAGAACCTTGGACTCTGATACCACTAAAGTTGTCACGCCCCGAGAGCATGCCGAGCCGAAAATCAAATGGACATCACCTCCCCTGTACGTGGCAACATTTCGGGTTAATACAAGGCCTGTAGGCCCACAATAACAACAATACATATATATGAAAACAACAACTACACAAAACACAGCGGAAACATACTACAATCTCACAAACGACAACACATATGCATACCGGTATGACTAACACCGACTCAGGACACCATAATAAAACCAGAAAGGAAGAAAAGGGGTACAACATCAATAGTCACAACTACAATCATCATATAAAACAAATCCATAATGGAATACAAACGAGAACACTAAAAATCCGGACTCTCGGAGTTGAGATGAGATAATACCAGCCAGCGGTGCTCCAAGTCCATCACGAAGTCAGCTACCTGTTACCTGGGCGACAGAAAAACCCAGGGTCCGTTGGGGGGTGAGTAAAACGCAGCAGGTAATAGAAAACATGTATATATGTAATATCACATGTATTTCAACAACATAATCTAGAGGTACAACATGTATATCAACATAGTATATAAATACAAGCATATACCGTCTAACCAAATAAACAACATAAAATGCAGACATACCTGAAGTCTGCTACGCTACTCTGATCCAACCTAAACATATATCCAACATATATATATAATAGGAAGAATAATACTAACTCATAATCTACTCATGCTACCGGTCAAAGTATCTAATGGTCATCTAACACATACCAAGATTCGACACAATCAGATAATAACATAAGAAACATGCATGAATATGATGTACAATCAAATGCAGCAAGCATAATACAATCAAATGCAACATCACAATAAGCATATATATATAGACTGCATCTATATATGTATACTAATCACAATCATCTATATATATATATATGACAATATGCAAAAATGTCATAAGTCGGCAATGCAGCATGCATGGTCATGTCGGCTCACCCTAAAGCTACCACGACCCCAGTATGGCTTCGGTGGCTCGAGCATGACAACTGTCTCAACTCAACACCAACCACTACTCTCGAGTGGCCGAGTGGGCAGTATGATCGAGTAGCATATAAGCGTAAAGAGCAAGCTACACGATGGGGGTCTCTGCTGTTGGCCACTCTGACAGTCACTACCCATGAATGGTCGAGTGCCACACACGCAGGACTACGACACGCAAATCCAACTACCACGGTCTATAGTGGTAGAGTGCGACACCACAATGCTCTGCCCTCACACCGGTTACTCCTCCTATGAGTAACAGTGGAGGCAGGATGACTGGCGACACTCTCAACCACAAGGGAGACCTCGTCGCCGGCATGCATGCAAATGACATGAATGCAATGTCTCACATACAGACATCCACCATAGACTCTCTATTCTACATAGAATCATACTAACCAGATCAACGCACTCTCTATCCTGCAGAGAGTCGTACTCAACTGATCATAATACTCTCTATCTTGTAGAGAGTCATACCAATATAATCGATGCACTCTCTATCCTGTAGAGAGTCGTACTCAACTGATCATAATACTCTCTATCCTGTAGAGAGTCATACCAATCTAATCGACGCACTCTCTATCCTGTAGAGAGTCGTACTCAACTGATGGACACACTCTCTATCCTGTAGAGAGTCGTACTCATCTGATTATAACAAACTATGACCACCGGTCCGTAGTGACACACTAAGTATCATTTCCCTGACCATTTACACAATACATGGTCGGTGGTAACATGCAACCTAAGGGTACTAGAACTAACCCTAGGTTCAAGACATTATCTACCTACGGATGACCTTTTTGCCCAATGCACAATCAGGTTGTCATCCGGACTTTACTATTTGCACTTAACTAAATAGATTTTAGGTTACTTACATCACCTATATATATATAACTCCTAATCATGGTAAAATAAACATGATAGCAACAATGGAGTTAATAGCCAACGGTAAAGTATCAAGCATACGATAATAAGAGCAGGGTCAAGGTAATATGAACACCTAACATGCTCATATCTATGACTAAATCTGAATGCAATACATCTACCCGGACTAGGTAGAAAATTACCCACCTGATGTAATGCTCGTAATAATGAAGTCCTCATGATCGCGGACCCGTCTCGTATCCACGTCCTGCACATTTCAAATATTGTGGTTATGTTCAAGCATACGACAGCAGATATATATATAATTTTACTACTCTATCGTTTCTATATTCGCGTCCCCTTTTTATTGACCACGACTTAGGAAAATTTCCCAAATTATCTAAGGTCGATTTACTATAACCAACCTTCACATTAGACCCTCAACTGGTACGGTTAACATCATAATTAAAAGCCTCCATTTCCAATTAACCACTACACAAGTCTATACATTCAATTCCTTACTAACCGGATATTCCAGAACCCAAAACAACTCTCTAATCATGTAAACCAGCGATCACAACTTCTATACCGCCATTCACAGCTCATGCACAGCAATCACAGCCGTTCACAGCCGCACAGCCTTACTCCACTGACAGGACTTCCATCCCACAACCCAAACAAGTCTAGGACAGACCCATTCCTCACAGTCAGCCAACACTTCCACTCACAGTCGTCCTAACCGACCAAAACCCCTGCTCCCAGCCAACTCCATCAACCTTTCCCACTGTTAACTAGCTAACTCAAGGGCAACAGTGAACTGATCTGCACGGACAGAACTAAAAGGGAAAATGGTTTGTTTACCGACAATTTGATCCTCACCGACAGCAACTCCTTAAAACTTGGCAGCCCCGTTCAGTTGCTCAAGACCGCTGCCCAAACCAACACAATCCGAATTAGCCACGGCAAATCAATAGAACATCCAAAAATCCCGTCCACTGTAAGAAAAATCCACGCTTTACCTTGCTGTTATAATTTCCACCGGCAGTTCAAACCCCAAAACCGACAGCCAACTCCCAGAATCCGACAGTCCTGTTCACCGGCACCACCAGTGCTCCCAATTTCTGCCCAACTCGCTTGGTCAAGCTTCGTGAAGGGAAATCACAGCAAGGTAAATGGAGGAGAGATCAAACTTACCGACAGTCGGAATCTCCCCCAATTCTGCTTGGTTCGTCGGACACTCCCACTACAACGCCGCTGCCCTAATCACCTGCCACGATCTCCGGTGCCCTAGCTCCGGTGCTGGTCGGTAGTGAGAACCCCAACGGCGGCTCTGCTCACCGACGAAATCAACGCCCCCGATGCACTGCTCTAGGTCACACTGGAACCTCCGACTCCGACAGCCAGTCGCCGCCTTCCCTACCCGAGCACCGTGCCGTCGCCGTCGACCCAAGCCCCCAAATCGCGAGCCTCCTTCGTTGCTTTGGTCTGTCCGCGAGCACCGTCGCCTGCCGCCGTCCACTCGCGCAGAGGAGCCGACGAACTCCGGCCGGCAGGAGTCGAGGAGGTCGCACGGAGGAGGAGGGAAAACGAGAGAAGAAGCGGTCTGTGCGTGCGAAGAGAAATGCCGACCGGCGCTGTGGTCGCTGAGGAGATAAGAAGAGGACACGATCGGGAAACGCTCACCGAAAACGAATTAAGATCGGCGGCGCGGACGACTCCGTTAATGAATGGATTGGATTTGGCAGATAACGGGTCGAATTTCAGACTCATTAAGTCCTTTAACCCCTTCTAAGTAAAGGGGGTATTAGAAATCTCTATTCGAGTTCAGAAAAATTCTTAAAAATTCTTGGAAAAATTCCATAGGATATTTTCCTAATTAACAAGCATTATTTTATTATTAATATTATTATTTTTTTTTTCCGCTGTATTTTACAGTTGCCCCCCAAAATATATCAACATAACTACAAATATAATTAAGTATGAATTACTCACGATGAATTGAGAATATATCTTAACACTATCAAACAAGAGTTGCCAGTAAGTCACTCAACAAGAAGAAAAAGAATATGGGAGAGTGTAGGTTTCTATCATCTTACAGAATGCTATTAATTTTTTCGACAATTTAATACGTACCAAATCATACTCGTACATGTGTCAATTAGGTTCAATGCAATCTGTTTCTTTGATTTGAATCCCCTACAGACAAACACGTGTAAGAGAGCCTTCCACTCATATATATTATCAATCAGATATTGTGATTCAATATAAATCAACTAATTTATCTCGTTCAATTTTCAATGTGAAATTAAAATTTTTTTCCCTCAACCCATTCAATATAATGTCTTTTTTTTTTCTATTCAAATTTCCAACTTGATAATATGCTAGTTTAATATGTATTTATTGTTAGGTGATGCAGACTATGTTTTTTGAAAGTGTTATTTACACTTCAAATTAAAGTTGTGGGGGTAAAGGTATTATTTATTCTTTGTGGAATGATTAGTGGGGACAAATTATTTAGTGGATGCAAAATGAGGAGAATTTATCTCACAGCATATTAACAAAGACAAAGAAAAGTAGGGGTTTGTTTAACAACATTATTCTTCTTTATTATTTATATTGTCTGGAACATGATTTTCAGTTCCCTAAATATATTCTATTCTTAAATCAAAAGTTGTGTGAAATTCTAAGCTATGATCAGAAAATGATCTTTACAGGACAATATAGAAAGGTTTAATGTGGCTATATTAAGGTAAACTTCAACTAGGCAAATCAATACTGCTTTACTGTTGATTATGATCAACTTCAATGTAAAATTGTATACCAGAAAATGAAAAATATATTTTTATAGTGAAAAATAATTATGTTCATCTCCTGTCTCCCTCATTATTGGTCCCTCGATGATGATGAAAAAAAATAAATCATATTAGAGGGCTATGCCCCTTGATCCGATGATTAAAAACACTAAAGAATTTTTTAGCCTAGGTGAGAATTCTAAATTTCATATTGAAATTCGACCTCTGTCTAGGGGCGAAGCCACTCTTGGACTAGGGTGGACTCCATCCCAACCTTCTTTTTCCCCCTTTTTTAATTAATAATTTTATTATTTTTTTAAGTCCCTTCCTATTAAACTAAAAATAATTAATTGTAAAAATAAAATATCAAATTAAGATGATAATTTTAATAAATATGATAATTTTAATTTGTTTTATTTTGTATTCTAAATTTAATTGTAATATGATGATATAGAAAGTCGATAGTTCTCTTTTGTTGAGTCCTCTCATAAGAACTTGCTCGTCTATCCGTAATATAATCCTATCCAAAGTAACCCAAGTTAGAGGGCACTGATGCTCTGATAAAGCTCTTCCAATACTTAAGTCAGATAGGAGAAAAAATAGTGCACGCTAAGTTATGAGAAAACACAGAATATATATCTGTCATCGTTCACCAAACTCATCTTTTATAAGCCCCCAATTGTTGTTATGCGTCTCCTTGGGGTAACAGTCGCCTCTAGCTATCACATCTCTTCAATTTGCATCAATTTCCATCGACGTGTCATTCTCATCCGTAATCATCTTTATTAATCGATCGCCCCAAATTCCTTAGGATTCTATCATTTTTTACAATTCTGACTCTTCGGGATCTAGACTTCTCAGCACTCCAACTTCATACTATCCCGATTTCCTTGGATGCCTAATTCCTTAGGTTCTCGACTCCTTGGGTGTTCGACCCTCCGAGCCCCTAACCCCCTTCACTTGATCGCCCGAGTATATAACCTGAGATTTTATTGGTATCGTATCTTTTTTTTTTCTCTCCATAACATCATATCCTTTCTTCTTCACAACAAGTAAGAAATTTACTATTCAAAGATAATTTAAATTTTGTATTTCTTATTCCACAATTTTTTTTTCTGGGACAAAAAGACAACGAGCGTCAACTGCTCGAGAGGTGGTCAATGAGGTAGTGATTGGCGGTTGCGCATGAGGTGGACGCTACCTTGCGAAGCGATGAGCAATCACTTTGCGTGAGGTCTCTTCGTAAACATCCTAGGTAGTCGACGATCATCCTCGAGTGGTTTTGAATCCTAGTTACATCTCTGCTCCTATCCATATGTAGCAATATTTGCGTTGCTCTAGCCATCGGACCATCCCGAAAGGACACTTGCTTCGTGAAGAGTTCATTCACAATGACTCCATGAGTGCAAACCCTCTTTTTCAGGAAAAAAAAAAGAAAGAAAAATTGATTTGCTTTATGCTTTTAGGTAAGAAATGGGCCTTTAGGGTTTAACTCCAAGAATCTATTGATAGAATTATAAGATTACAAGATATATTTGAATTTGTAGGAATACAATAGCATAATTAAGCAAATAAGATCTAATTTTCATTATATTTTATGACATATGTAGTAGTATTATCAAACTGTAAAGACAATAATATAATCAGAAGAACTTGAATACAATGAAGAGGTCATCATCTCAGTGTCATCTAGAAAGTCGATGATCCTACAAGGAGTAAAGGTAGGTCTTTCGTATAGTGTTAGAGTGATAGTGTTGAAACTCTCCTCACCGATAAAAAATAAGAAGATCTATTGGAATCATCTAGTCCTATGAGGATCATGCCTTTTAGGTAAGAAATGGGCCTTTGGAGGTGTAACTCTTAGAATCTATTGATGGAATCGTAAGATTATAAGATTATAAGATATATTCAAATCTGAATACAATAGTATAATTAAGCGAACAAGATCTAATTTTCATCCTATTTTATGACATATGCAATATTATAAAACTATAAAGATGACAATATAATCAGAAGAACTTAAATCCAGTGGAGCAGTCATCATCTCAGCATTGTCTAGAAAGTCGATGAACTTGCAAGGAGCAAAGGCAAATCTTTCGTAGAGTGCTAAGATGGTAGTATTGAAACTCTCCTCGCCGATAGGAAGCAAGACGATCTGTCAGAATCATCTAGTCCTATGGAGGTCATACTCTATATTTAATTGGATCGGATTCATTATCGATCTATCATCAATAACGAATCCAAGTTAACAAATTTTATACATGAAATTCCACATCTAATAACTTGCAAAACTTGATTAGATCACTTTATTAGATTTGAATCAATACGACACAATCGAACTTTGTATCATGCTAAATAGGAAATTAAATCCAACATCTACCTCTTGGTCAACCTATCAAAGACAGATCAACTAACCTCGAACTCAAAGATTGGACATTTGGTTCAAGGCCTTGAAACCATCTTATGTCACCTATTAGGCTTCAAGAATAAACTCTCTAGATGGCAAGAGGTAAACCTTATCTTTAAAAAGCATATATAAAACAAACCGAAAGTATACGCTTGAGTTTCGAGGCTTTGATTCGTCTCCAACTCGATGTCTTCCATTAAAGTTCGAAGCTCCACATAGCTCCACACTCATTCTTGATCACTTCAACAATCTCCTTGGTCAATATAAATGGTTATGCAAACTCGCAAGTAAATCATCAAACTTTGTAGCCTCGTACACAAAGTTTTGGATTCCATGGTTTAAGCAAAAATGTTTGTTCCATGATATGCTATGATTTTCATTACAACATAAATTGTATACTACACTTTTCAGTTCTATCTTATTTTTCAAAGTTTTTTGCTTCACTAGCATCATCTTTGGTAGGTGTTTGGTTGTACTAAGAATTTCCATTGGTCTTATCTATTCCACCATGGGACTGATGTCATCTCTACTTCTTGGTGTTGGGCTCCTTTAGGCTTGTTCTTATTCAGGCCAGCATATAGAGCTTTCATCACATGGGGGGTGTTCTAAGGGGCCTCCTATGATTTGTTCTTTGATCTCCCTTATCATAGTGAAAAAGTCTCCTGATTACCTATAAGCGTAAATGAATTAAATATTTGTAATTAGTAAGCTTGTTGTGTGATTTAATAAGAATTTTTTATTGTTCATTCAACATATACAAGATCAATTAAATGAATAAATTTGAATGTATATGTATTTAATTTATACAAAAATTGTGAATTATTTATGAATAATATGTTGCAAATGTGAATGGAAAGGTGGATGGAGGCTTTATTGTGTATGAAACTTTAGTCTCACATTGAAAGTTTTAAGAAATTATGGTTGGTTTATATTATTTCACGAGTATGTATGTTGTGAATAAATGCATAGAGAGAAGTTCTCTTTCACGCGCCCCATAAGGGGATGCAGATCCAAGGCTCGGATTGACTAAATCTAGGTGGCTTATATACAAGCACGACCTGCGTGCATCGAATGTTGGACTGGTTGAGACAAAATTTGCCCAAGAAAATAAAATAGCATTTTGCCATCCAAATTATTTTTGCTCCATGATAACGGATACATTAATATGATTAATGAGAATCCTTATTCAGTTGAAACGGCTAGCGATGTCTTAATCACTGAAATGATTGGAATTTCACTATAGCGAATAAAAGCAATTTAATGACTTTTATTCGGCCAGTCATGTATATCCTCCTATAAAAGGAGTCTAAGTCTTGAATAGAAAAAGAGAGACGAGAAATCATCTACTTGCGTTCTCTCTCTCTCTCTCTCTCTCTCCGTCGAGTATTTCTTTCACTCGTCAAAACTCTGCGATAGCACTCAGGTGCATTTCAGTTTACCGTGACCATTAGTGCTTGGTGGATACCGCAGTTTTGTTGTTATATCCTGAGAAACATACGCCCCACTATAATCTCGAAACACTTCGGAGGTGGGACGGATCTGTTTTAAAGAATTTGCATTGAATGCAAACCTTAACTCCTTTGTTTCTAAGCAATCAACTCAGACTCGGGCAACTCAACAGTTGACCACTCGACCTCGGGTGACTCGGCAATTGATTACTCAACCTTTAGCGACTCGACAATCGACCACTCAGATTCACCGACTCACCACTCGGTGACTCAGCAGTTGGCCCCTCGAACTTGCCCATTCGACAGTCGACCACTTGATACTCGACCTCAAGAAACTCGATAGTCCGCCACTCGATAATCAACGACTTAGTAGTTGGCCACTTCGTAGTCGGCTACTCAGCGACTCAATCACTCGATAACTCGACCACTTGCATGGTGACTCGATCACTCAATACTCAACCTCAGTCACTCGATCAATTCTTCAAGATAGCTTGAGATAATCAACTCAAGTCACTCAACAAATAAGTCTAAATTGATATGTAATTTCAAATTTAGACTATTGTCCCTGTATCTCTAGACACAACATAGTAGATTGTCCAACACAATATCCATTAATAAAATTTATATAGGAATCATATTCATCAACAAAACTTTTATTAAACTTGCAAATTTTAAGAAAAGTTCTCAAGCAAGCAAATGATTTTATAATATTAAACTTATTAATCTACCAAATAAATTTAAAAATGTAAAAGTTTCAATCTATCGAACAAGCTTGAATCAAGAGTTTAATAACATCTTAGAGCCATGCAAGCTAGTAAAAAAAATTAAGTTTAAACATTCATTTTAACCATTTGATTCATTTTAAATTTAGCTTGATATCTTATCAAATACGTTTGAATGACATAAATTTTATTTGCACAAATAAAATCGAATGATTAGCACGGTACAAAATTATAAAAGTTAGCAAGAATCAATATGACCATAAAAGTTGATTCAATCTTTACTTCTAAATGAAAATATCAACTAGAGTATCTGTCTTCTACCGTGTTAAACATCGATATGACCATAAGTTGATCATAATTAACTTTTTTTTTCTTCGCTGTTGAATAGACAAGATGGGACCTCAAGGTGAGGGGTTGCACTCCTTGCAGAAGTTGAATGACATAAAATTTACAGTCCTACTTAAACAAGCTCAAGTTTTGTACCAATAAATAAGGATTCATCTCTGAGGACCGCAAGTCTTTCGAAGTATCTATCCTCCTACCGCGTTAATTCTAAATTGGACAATATGTTTCTTATAATTTATTTTCTTCATGTTGACATTTAAGATGGACGAAACTAGGATCTCGTTGTCATCTCCTTTTGACTGTTCCATTACTGAATTGGTTGGAGGCAGATTTTTGCAGCCTCCTGTTCGCTGTGTTGGGATTCTTCTGCTGCTAAACTGTGACTTAGGATTGTTGTCCAGTAGCTAGAGGGATATCTCTGAGGTTCATTCACATAATCTTGGTTTATTTTTGTTAAAAATATTAACTACGCTTGATTTTTTTGTTATTATTTTAAACAAGTATTTTTTTTTTTCCCTCGTGTGTGGTTTTTCTCTCCGAAAGACTTGGCTTTTTGGGAGAGAGTTCAATTCATAAGCTTTATTTTTTTATATAATCTAAATTTTACGATCCAATTAAATTTTAGAGATGAACGTTTCAATCTCACAAAAAACTTTTATTAACCATTAGAATAATTTCAAAAAGTATAGATGAATCCTGACGAATTAATAGTCTAGCATCATTGATTTGAACATGATAGATGTTTAATTTGCATCTTGAACCCTGATTGATTAGGATATATTTTCCATTAAATTTCCTTAAACTCTTCTTCTCTCTTCTTACCTTCATGGCTTCATTCCATTAGGGCACGAGTTGATTCATAGCCTTTAGACTCTCAGGGAATAAACATTCCTATATTTACTTGCCAAAAAAAAAATCTTGAATCCTTATTCTCATACAATAGTTATTACAATTTTATAAGGAATAGTTATTCATTCTCTATTCTAAGAATAACTATTCTCTATCTATTGATCTATTCGATACTTTAAGCAATAATTCAATTAGTTCAAAAAAATTTTGAGATACCGGGCAATTTGAATCGATAAGTTGATCAATCGAATTGGTCAAGCCATGCTACCCAAACAGATAGGAAGAGCAAGGAAGGTTGGTCGAGCTAGTTAAATAGGATAAAATGGTCATATGAAATGAAGTAAGTCGGACCAAATAGACTAACCAAAAATGATCGAGCAAGGTTATTGGGTCGAATGGTAACATAAAATTTTGGTTTGAATAGGTTAACTAATCAAGTAGGCGAGCTCAATCAGATTAGTAGAGTTGTTTGAACGGTTACGGTACGTGGTTAGGCTAGTTGAGTTTGATAGATCAAAGAGACAAGTAAAGGAAGAGAACCTAAATGAGGCGATCGAGCTAGACAAAACATTGGCCAATTGGTGAGTTTAGGTGATCTAACAAGCCATGCTAATTACGAAGATAGTGCTAATTAATAAGATAGAATGTAAAGTAGGATTATTCAAAATATATTTTGCAAAGCATTCGATCGTGTCAATCATATATAAGAACAATTGTTGTATTTTTATCTATTTAGATGAGTCAAACTAAGAAATACCTATTGTCTATCAATTCCTTGTGATATGTTTATCTATGCTTTATCTATTTCATTATGATGCGGCACATATTTTCTGCCTCTTCTAAATGAAGGTGTTGAAGAGGATTGGAGTTCTCTATGGCCGTTGTCATGCCCCGAGAGTATGTCGTGCCGAAAATCAAACGGACGACATCTCCCCTGTACGTGACAACATTTCGGATTAATACAAGGCTCGTAGGCTCACAACAACAACATAATAAGCAAATATAAATATACCACACACACAGCAGAAACATAACAATATATATACAGACATCCAAACCAAAACACATAGGTGTACACCACCTGATAAGTCCACAATACTAAACTGTAAATAAAACATCGACACAAAACAAGTCCACGATATAAAGACAAGTCCATAATAGAAAATAAGTCCATAACATAGACAAAAATCCTCGGGAGACTCGGAAAAACGGAGATGGGATGGATCATCGGCGCAGCTCCAAGCCTTCACGAAGACTTCGACCTGTTACCTGGGCAACAGAAAAACTCAGGGTCCGTGGTAGTGAGTAAAACTCAGTAGGTAATAGAAAAACATGTATATATTAATATCACATGTATTTCGATAGAAAAATCTACAGGTATCACTAGCATGATTACATATCCATGTATATACCTTCTAACCAAAAGCCAATATGAAATGCAGACATACCTAAACGTCTGCTACGCTACACCTATCCAACCTGAGCACCTATCCACAACATAAGGTATAAAGAATAGTACTATCTCATACTACATCCTGATATGGGTCGAGGGTATCACAATGAATAACCAACAAATATGCAAGTACCGGTCTACTACCATATAGAAAATGCAATAACATGTATGAATATGTACAAACAAATGCAACAAGCATAGTACATACAAATGCAACATCACAATAAGCATATATATATAGACTACATCTATATATGTATACTAATCACAATCATCCATATATATATATACATGCATATATGTATATATATGGCAATATGCAAAAATTTTATAAGGTGACAATGCAGCATGCATGGTTATGTCGGCTCACTCTAAAGCTACCACGACCCCAGTGTGGCCTCGGTGGCTCGAGCATGACAACTATCCCAACTCAACACCAACCACTACTCTCGAGTGGCCGAGTGAGCAGTATGATCGAGTAGCATATAAGTGTAAAGAGCAAGCTACGCGATAGGGGTTCCTGTTGTTGGTCACTCCGACAGTCACTACCCATGAGTGGTCGAGTGCCACACACGCAGGACTACGACACGCAAATTCAACTACCACCGTCTATAGTGGTAGAGTGCGGCACCACAATGCTCTGCCCTCACACCGATTACTCCTCCTATGAGTAACCGTGGAGGCAGGATGACTGGCGACCCTCTCCACCACAAGGGAGACCTGATCGCCAGCGTGCATGAAAATGACATGAATGCAATGTCTCACAAACAGACATCCACCATAGACTCTCTATTCTACAGAGAGTCATACTAATCAGATCAACACACTCTCTATCCTGTAGAGAGTCGTACTCAAACTGATTATATCAGGCTAGGACCACCGGTCCGTAGCGACACACTAAATATCATTCACCTGACCATTTACATAATACATGGTCGGTAGTAAATATGCAACCTAAGGGTACTAGAACTAACCCTAGGTTCAAGACATTATCTGCCTATGGATGACCTTTTTGCCCAATTTACAATCAGGTTGTCATCCGGACTTTACTATTTACACTTAACTTAAACAAATTCTAAGTTACTTACATCACCTATATATATAACTCCTAATCATGGTAAAATAAACATGATAG
Source organism: Wurfbainia villosa (assembly GCA_025175895.1). Taxonomy (NCBI): domain Eukaryota; kingdom Viridiplantae; phylum Streptophyta; class Magnoliopsida; order Zingiberales; family Zingiberaceae; genus Wurfbainia; species Wurfbainia villosa. The sequence goes on along the minus strand of CM045986.1, from coordinate 138,745,615 downwards.
CAGCAATGGAGTTAACAACCAACGGTAAAGTATCAAGCATAAGATAAATAAGAACGGAGTCAAGGTAACATGATCATATAAGATGATTGTGCATCTAAATCTGTATGCATTAAACTACCTGACCAGGGTAGGAATTACCCACCTGCTAAGAAGCTTGTGACAATAAAATCCTCACGGCCACGGTCCTACCTCGTATCCACGTCCTGCACAAACCATAATATGCATTAAGTTCAAGCACATGACAATATATTATTTACTACTATCTTGCTCCTATAGTCGCATCCTTTTTATCGAATACGGATTAGGAAAATCCCTCAAATTATCCAAGGTCGATTCACTATAACCAACCTTCACATTAAACCCTCAACTGGTGCGGTTAACATCATAATTAAAACCCCCCATTTCAATTAACCACTACACAAATCTATACATTCAATTCCATACTCCAATTTCCATATTAATCGGATATTCCACAACCTAGAACAGCTCTCTAATCATATAAACCACCGATCACAGCTCCTGCACCGCCATTTACATCCCATAACCAACTAAGGCTCCAATTCATAGCCGCAAACAACTGACTCGATCCATTGACCGACAACCCTCCGATCATCCTCTTTCATAGCCTCCCAAAATTCATTTACGACCCTTACAACAATACCACTGCCTTCCCACCATTCAAAACTCATGGTAGGCAACAATTCAAGCAACAACAGTTGAAAAGGGATGATCAACCAACTATACCTGCACTTGGGATCCAGCGGCAATATTTTCCCCCAACTTGCCCTGTTCGCCGGCCAAGACCTCCGCTGCCCTAGCTTTGGCAGAAATCACCAAGTAGTTCCCAAACACTCGTTGCGACCTGAGGAAAACGAGATTGAAGTCACAACTCTCCCACCGCTTGATCTGATGGGGAAAACAACCATCGAAACCCAAATTAGGAGGAAAACAACAACCACGAGTCCTGTGGCAACAGGGCTCTATCACTGCATTACCGCCACCGATTGACTCGTGCATAGAGGTCCCTGAGTACCAAGGAGGAAATAAATAAACTCACCAACGATAAGCCTACTAGCTATGGCAGCAGCGTCGTCGAACCGCTTGCTCCAGAGGGCCGACGAGATGCGAGTCCAGCGAAAAGGAGTCGAATTGACCTCCAGCCGAATCTTCCCAGTCGTAGCGATGACGTCGTCGTGCTTCTCGCATGAGGAGCCAACGAGATTCGAGACTGGCAGAAATCGGAGAGGGCAACGCTAAGATTGCTCGGGGAGGAAGAGAAGAGCCACGCGTGAGAAGGAGAAAGGTTGCGCAAATGGGGAATGGAAACTGTAGCTCGTTCGGTGAGGGAGGGAATGTTGGACGGCGGAGTCGGCGATAGGTGAGGAACGTTTCGTGTAGAGAAACACTCGCGCAGTAAGGGGTCCTTCGGCGACAAGGAACGAAATCGACGGTGAGTTGAAGAAAAGTGGATCGAATTTGGGTTTAAGAGTTAATGGGTCGGTTTGAGAATGGGTAGGGTTTAAATCCAATAAGCCATTAACCCTAGATTCAATTAAATCTAGGTTAATTAAACTATTGAAATTTCTTAAGCTAGGTTAGATGTAATTAACTCCTGACCATACAAAAATTTTTTTCCCGTTGTATCTTACATTCTCCCCCACTTATTAAAATTTGGTCCCCAATTTTCATACTTAAATGCAAAAATTAGATCAAGCATATTCCGAAATAACCACATACCTCAGGTAAACAGATGAGGGTATCGAGCTCGGATAGAATCTTCCATCTCCCATGTAGCCTCCTCATCCGTATGATGCTGCCATCCCACCTTTACGAGTCAGATGGTTTTGTTCCGCAACTGTCGCTCCTTGCGACCAAGAATCCACACTGGAATCTCCTCATAAGTCGCATTCGCCTGGAGTGGTATCGGAACCTCTTTCAGAACATGGTCAGATCGATCGCGGCATGTATTTCCTCAGCATAGAAACATGGAATACGTTGTGAACACCTGCAAGTGTCGGAGGTAAAGCCAATCGATAAGCTACACCTCCAATCCGCTCCAATATCTCAAATGGACTAATATAGCGGGGAGCTAATTTTTCTTTTAGCCTAAATCTCTTGACTCCTTTAGTGGGTGATACTCATAGGAATACATGGTCCCCGACAGAGAATTCCAAAGGCCTTCGCCTCCAGTCCGCATAACTTTTCTATCTATCCGGTGCCTCTGATAATCATCGTCTAATGACTCATACCAACTCCGCATCATGCTGGATACTCTGAGGCTCCAATAACTGTCGTTCCCCAACCTCCTCCCATAACACAGGAGATCTACAGGGTCTGCCGTATAATGCCTCGAAAGGAGCCATCTGGATAGAAGAGTGGTAGCTATTGTTGTATGCAAACTCCACTAAAGGAATGTGATCCTCCCAACTACCACCGAAATCCATGACGCAAGATCTCAATAGATCCTCCAGAGTCTGAATGGTACGTTCAGACTATCCGTCTGTCTGCGGATGAAATGTTGTACTGAGTCGAAGCTCTGTGCCCATGGCCTGCTGCAGACTCTGCCAGAATCGCGAAGTAAATTGCGGATCTCTATCAGATATGATACTCAGAGGTACACCATGCAATCTGATAATCTCCCAGCAATACAATTCCGCTAGATGATCCAATGAGTCCGTCCCACGAATCGGAAGGAAGTGAGCTGATTTGGTCAATCGATCTACGATCACCCAAATCGCATCATGTCCTTTACGGGTTCTGGGTAATCCCATAATGAAGTCCATCGTGATATGCTCCCACTTCCATTCCGGGATCAGAATTTCCTGAAGTAACCCAGCAGGTTTCTGATGTTCAACCTTCACTTGCTGGCATACTAGACATCGTGCAACAAAATCTGCAATATCCCATTTCATACCGTTCCACCAGTATAAACGCTTCAAATCTCGGTACATCCGAGTACCACCAGGATGTATCACAAATCTCAACTGATGTGCTTCCTGTAGCAATTCTTCCTTAACTGGGTGTGTGTTCGGAACACATAGTCGTCCACGGAAATGAAGTACACCATTCTCGTCACTCGAGAAATCCGTCTGACATTCTGAGTCTATCGTGCTGCTCAAGAACTGTAGATGATGGTCACTGACTTGTGCTTCCTTGATCCTTTCAGCAATGGCGGACTGGGCAACCATAGATACCAATACTCCTCGGGATGTTTAACCGTGTTCAGACAATCCTAACTCTGAGAACTGTCGAACTAGATCAGTAACTGCTGTCAGATGACTGGCCAGAACTCCATGAGACTTCTTGCTCAGCGCATCTGCTACCACATTAGCTTTTCCCGGATGATACTGGATGGTGCAGTCGTAATCCTTCAGATATTTCATCTACTGTCTCTGTCTCAGATTAAGCTCTTTCTATGTGAATGTATACTTGCTTTTACGTAGATCTCAAAGGTAATCTCATACAAGTAGTGCCTCCATATCTTCAATGTGAAAATAATGGCGGCTAACTCCAGATCGTGCATTGAGTAATTCCTTTCGTGATCTTTTAGTTGATGGGAGGCATAAGATACCACACGGTTGGACTGCATCAGAACTGTACCCAACCCTTGGATAGAAGCATCCGTATAGAGAACCATCCCATCAACACCAAAAGGAATCACTAAGATTGGTGCAGAAACTAGCCGTCGCTTAAGCTCCTGGAAGCTAGTTTCACAAGCCTCTGACCAGGTGAAATTGACTCCTTTCCGAGTCAGGCGAGTGAGTGGCATGACGATACTCGAGAATCCCTCCACGAATCTCCGATAATACCCGGTCAGACCAAGGAAACTACGGACCTCCTGCACTGATTTTAGATGCTCCCAGCTGGTAATCGCCTCAATCTTCTAAGGATCTACAGAAATACCTCTGTTGGATACCACATGTCCAAGAAAACTCACTGAGGATAACCAGAACGCACACTTGCTAAACTTGGCATACAACTACTCCCGTCGCAATGTCTCCAATACTATCCGCAGATGTTGTTCATACTCTTCGTCGGATCGAGAATAAATCAATATATCATCGATGAACACTATCACGAACTGATCTATGTACCTCAGGAATACCCGGTTCATTAAGTCCATAAATACAGCTGGGGCATTCATGAGACCGAAAGGCATCACTAGAAACTCGTAATGCCCATAATAGCGGTCAAAAGCTATTTTTACGAACATCCTCATCTCTTATCCAAGCGATGATATCACGGCCTCAATTTTAGAATACACACATGTATCCTTAAGCTGATCGAACAAATCTTCTATCCTCGACAGTGGATATTTATTCTTAACTGTGACTGCATTTAGTTGTCGATAGTCAATACATAGCCGCAATGATCCATCCTTCTTTTTTGACAAAGAGTACCGGTGCTCCCCATGGTGAAACACTAGGGTGGATGAATCCATTATCCAGTAACTCCTGCAGTTGAATTTTAAGTTCATTCAGCTCCTTTGGCGCCATCCAATAAGGAGGTTTCGATATAGGCGCGGTTCCTGGAATCACCTCTATCGCAAATTCAACTTGCCTAGGAGGTGGCAAGCCTGGAAGTTCATCTGGAAATACATCTGGATATTCTCGGACTACTCGCACATCAGAGAGGGGTGGTAGTCCTTCGTTCTCAACTTTGACTAGAGATAATAAATAACCCTGACAACCCTGGGTCAATAGCTTCTGAGCCAATAAAGCCGATATAATAGATAATCCATCATCTCTAGTACCAACAAATTCCTAAGCTGGTTGATCCGGTGGTCGAAATGTCACCACCCTTGCTCTACAATCCACTGTAGCATGATAAGCGGCCAACCACTCCATAACCAAGAATGATATCGAACTCTATCATTTCCAACACCTGGAGGTCAACTGTAAGGATATGCCCGTCAAAATCTAATGGGCAACCTTCAATTTCTTGGTGGCTAGTCAGTACCTCTCCTGATGGCAAGGACACTGCTAACCCACAAGAACGAACCATTGGGATCCTTCCGACTCTACCCAGAAATATTCTAGATACGAATTAATGAATGAGAACTACCGGTATCAATCAAAGTATCAGCGTATATAGAATAAACTGAAACCATACCCCGTATGACTGATCCCTCAACCTGCTGCGCCTCATCTCTGGTGATGGCAAAAACTCGTCCAGTCTCAATATTTGTCGGCTGCATCCCCGACGAAGAAGTAGTGTGCCTCCACTCGGGCTGAGTTTGACTCTAAGGTGCTAAAGACTGAGTCACTGGTGCAGGCATAAGATAACCCTGAGAGATGGCTGGTAACATCGGCGGTGCAGATACCCCTGGATAGTAGATCACTGGAGAAGTAGGATACTGGATAGCCGTCGGCATCACTGAAAGGGCACCCCCCCTGTATCTGATACAACTGCGCCTGCGAAGGTACTAGCTATCTCTGACCATAAGACTGCATCTGCGGTGCTGTCCTATGTTGCCGCTGCTGGTTGGACTTTCTTCCCTTGTTAGAGCTATCAGAAAACTCTAGCTGTGGTCTCAATGTACACTCTCGACTGGTATGTCCGGGTTGCTTGCAATAGTAGCAAACAGGCTGCTCCAAAGGACACTCTGGAGCTCTATGACTTTCGGATCTGCATTTATAACATCCAATTCTGTTCTGACTCTTACGGTTCTTCTGAGAACCTCCAGCCTGTTCAGAAGCTGGGCGCTTCCCTTTTTACACCGTAGACGATCCCTCTGCAGTACCTCGAGCATTGCACTTCTGCTCCTGCTTCTGCTGCTTACTCTGGGACATCTGCCTCTCTATATCTTTTTCATTGGAGATCTGTTGGGACGTCATTTCAATACAAATGGCTCGGTCCAATGCCTCCCTGTAAGAGGCAATAGAAGATCCTGACATCCTCGCTCGGATATAAGCTGCTAGGCTCTGTGTGAACTGGTACATCCGATCTGCATCCTGTGCTACCAGATGAGAGCAGAACTCTGATAGTCTGGTAAACTCTGTGTTGTACTCCATGGCGGAACGGTCGCCTTGCTTCAGACTCAGGAATTCCTGACGATGTGCCGTAGCAAATGCGGACGAAAAGTATTGCCTCTAGAAAGCATCTCGAAAGGCGGCCCAAGAAATCCCTCACTCCCCGAGTAGAGTCTTCTGCATTTTCCACCAAGTAACGGCCTGGTCTCTGAGGTGATACGCAGCAAGGCTCACCTTCTTATCGTCCGTACAGTCCATATACTCAAAAGTATCCTCCAAATTCTCCAACCATGCACGTGCGATCCATGGATCAGACTCCCCTCGGAATAAGGTAAATTTGACCTTGGTCGAACGTGCTAATACGAGTATCCGTGCTTTAACATTGAGCCAATCGAAATCCATAGGTGCCGACCTAGTCGGTGGTATATCCATATTCTGAGGCTTTGTACCACCAATAGGGGATTGCTGAGGCTGTGCTTGAGTAGCTGGCTCAGTCGTAACCGTATCTTGTCCCACCACTCTGGCTGCTCGCCTGGATGGACGACCTCGACCACGAGTCTGCACAGGTGCCATAACTCTGACAGTATACACCTGTTGAACAAGTCTAGATAAGTATCTAACTAAAGTATAAATTATCAGGAATACTTACTTCGTGCTGCTCGGAGCTTATGCCGCTGTCAATCCCATCTCACAAAACCAAATCCGAAAAATATACCGACTCCCGAGAATCCAAGACTCAAAAACAAAATTATTGTATGGCATCACAGAACCTTCGGCTCTGATACCAATAAAGTTGTCACGCCCTGAGAGTATGTCGTGCCAAAAATCAAACGGACGGCATCTCCCCTGTACGTGGCAACATTTCGGGTTAATACAAGACCCGTAGGCCCATGACAACAACATAATAAGCAAATATAAACATACCAAACATACAGCAGAAACATAACAACATATATACAGACATCCAAACCAAAACACACAGGTGTACACCACTTGATAAGTCCACAATACTAAACTGTAAATAAAACATCGACACAAAACAAGTCCACGATATAAAGACAAGTCCATAATAGAAAATAAGTCCATGACATAATCAAAATCCATAACATAGACAAAAATTCTCGGGAGACTCAGAAAAGCGGAGATGGGATGGATCACCGCGACTCAAGCCGTCACGAAGACTTGACACTGCACAGGCGACAAAAACCCAGGGTCCGTGGTAGTGAGTAAAACTCAGCAGGTAATAGAAAAACATGTATATATTAATATCACATGTATTTCGATAGAAAAATCTACAGGTATCACTAGCATGATAACATATCCATGTATATACCTTTTAACCAAAAGCCAATATGAAATGCAGACATACCTGAATGTCTACTACGCTACACCTATCCAACCTGAGCACATATCCACAACATAAGGTATAAAGAATAGTATTATCTCATACTACATCCTGATATGGGTCGAGGGTATCACAGTGAATAACCAACAAATATGCAAGTACCGGCCTACCACCATACAGAAAATGCAATAGCATGTATGAATATGTACAAACAAATACAACAAGCATAGTACATACAAATGCAGCATCACAATAAGCATATATATATATACTGCATCTATATATGTATACTAATCACAATCATTCATATATATATATATATATATATATATATATATATATGTGTGTGTGTGTGTGTGTGTGTGTGTGTGTGTGTGTGTGTGACAATATGCAAAAATGTCATAAGGCGACAATGCAGCATGCATGGTCATGTCGGCTCACCCTAAAGCTACCACGACCCCAGTGTGGCCTAGGTAGCTCAAGCATAACAACTATCCCAACTCAACACCAACCACTACTCTTGAGTGACCGAGTGGGCAGTATGATCGAGTAGCATATAAGCGTAAAGAGCAAGCTACACGATGGGGGTCCCTGCTGTTGGCCACTCCGACAGTTACTACCCATGAGTGGTCGAGTGTCACACACGCAGGACTACGACACGTAAATCCAACTACCACCGTCTATAGTGGTAGAGTACGACACCACAATGCTCTGCCCTCACACCGATTACTCCTCCTATGAGTAACCGTGGAGGCAGGATGACTGGCGACCCTCTCGACCACAAGGGAGACCTAGTCGCCAGCGTGCATGCAAATGACATGAATGCAATGTCTCACAGACATACATCCACCATAAACTCTCTATTCTACAGAGAGTCATACTAATCAGATCAACACACTCTCTATCCTGTAGAGAGTCGTACTCAAACTGATTATATCAGGCTAGGACCACCAGTCTGTAGCGACACACTAAATACCATTCACCTGACCATTTACATAATACATGGTCGGTAGTAAATATGCAACCTAAGGATACTAGAACTAACCCTAGGTTCAAGACATTATCTGTCTACGGATGACCTTTTTGCCCAATTTACAATCAGGTTGTCATTCGGACTTTACTATTTATACTTAACTTAAACAAATTCTAAGTTATTTACATCACCTATATATATAACTCCTAATCATAGTAAAATAAACATGATAGCAGCAATGGAGTTAACAGCCAACGGTAAAGTATCAAGCATAAGATAAATAAGAATGAAGTCAAGGTAACATGATCATATAAGATGATCATGCATTTAAATCTGTATGCATTAAATTACCTGACCAGGGTAGGAATTAGATGCAAAGTAAAGGAAATGGGATGAATCTCCTTATACAAAGTAAAGGAAATAACACACAAATGATTCTCCCTCAATCTTGCTTCGCCAAGGATACTCCCTTTTCCTTGTCGGTCCCCCTTCTAATCCCTCTCTTCCAATCTATATCTCCAGATGAAGTAGAAGCTGAAGAAGCATGTCGGCCCCTCCTCCTCCTAGAAGCGGTGAGTCTAGATAGAAAATTCATGAGAATCTCCTTTCTCTTATGTCTTCTTTTATATCTTACTTCCATATACGCACTTCAGGAGTCCCCGCCAGCATTTAAAATCCACAAGATCTCCCTTGTACGGGTGATAATACCAATTTTAATACAAGGCCTACACGCCCACTATACATCAGTCAACACGACCGGAACATACCACAATACAATATACATAATATGCGGCCTCAGGCCATCAACCAAAATAAGTAAAAGATCTAAAACATCAAGACCTACTCCTTTTGTCATCTGAGCAGGAACATACAACCAAAACGAACCGAATATAAGTCAACAAGGACATAACAAATATAACCAAAACATCCACCGGTATACAATCCAAACAGAAATCCTAACATATCCTCTAATAAAATCCAAATCCATAAAACTAATAACCAAAACCATAAGATCGATAAAACCTATCCACTTCGACGAGGCGGATTGGCAACTGGACTCTCCTGACAGCTTTATCCTGAAATAAATATAAAACCACGGGGTAAGTTCAAAGAACTTAGCGGATAATAATCGATATGCAAAGTAAGGTATAGCTAACAATAAAAATCATGCCAGTACAGTATCTAATATAGGGTAAGCAAGAAAGAAATGCAAAAGGGACTGTACTCACCTGAATTTCCTACCATGATATAGGAGTATGTGCCCTACTATAAGAGATAAAATCATCACCATATATGAATATGAATCCCGTATGCATGTCAATCATATGCAACATCCAAGGCATCAATAAAAATGCAGCAAACACAATACAAATGTGATCCATGTAAAAATGCATGTCGTGCATATGACATGGTCACCCTGACGCCAGTCAGCCACCTTACATGCGATGGTGAAGCCGAGTGGGTAGGGCTATGACAACTGTGCACTCTGCCATCATCTGCTCTGGTGGCCAGAGTGGACGGGATCTTTGTCGAGTACACCTATCCTCCTGCCCCAAACAGAGTGGGGGAGCTAAGCTCTCATCTCCCGGTGTCATAGACCAGAGGAGGGATCCCTGCCCGCTACCACGCTGCCTTATCGCTACCCATGAGCGGACTAGCGGAGCCTGACAGAGCAACTGCACACACCCTCCTGATGTACCACTAACCCATGAGTGGCAGTATGTGCAGGCCATGTAACTGGCTGCGAGCTCAACAATAATGGAACCCCGTCCAGCCAGCATGCAATCATGCAAAAATGGTGCATGATACTAAAGCATGTCAATCCTACTCAAAATACCTATCCGAATAATATGTACAATCAATATGTACATATCCATAATCCAAGTAACTATGATCCAAATAAACAGGGAAGACAAAAATCATATCCTATCCAATGCATGTATCAATAGGCACAAAAACATACTAGGCATATAAACATGAATATTATTGAAAGCTATCCTAACTAGCATATCAACAATGACTATATCTAAGAGATAAGTCAAAATACCCGCCTGATATAATATTCGAAAATCAACCAAATCGTCACGACCGTGAACCTGCCTCGTGACCGAAACCTGCATAAAACATAATTACCATTAAGTCCAATCACACGACATCGATTAGATAAATTCTACATCGAACCTGTATTCGCTTAATCTACTGAATACGAGTACTACACCTCGATACACCCAATTCACCATCCACAGGATGGAACCAAAACCCAAATAGCTATCTCACAGATCAATACACATCCTGAACCATTCATAGCTCACTTAACATACCAATTATGGTCGTACAATCGACATCATCCCAATTAGAACCTCACAACCATTTCAAATAGAACATCTCAGCCCTCACAGCCCCTTAGACCCATTCACCGTGATCACAACCCTCACAGCTATTTACAACCATTAATTCTCCCGCCCACAGTCGTACGACCGTTCACAGCTCAACTATAATAGACTCACAGCCACACATCTCTTCACACAAACGTACAATCGACGATTTTTAAACAGAACCCTCCATTCCCGCACCATACATTAATACCTAGCAAAATCCAACAATTAACAGATGAAAGGAGGGTAAATCAAGCTTACCATCACTTGGGTCTCCACCGACCTAACATGTCCCGATCCCCTGTTCACCGGAGCAACCTGAGCTCTAGGACACTGTCCAAACCATAGATCCAAGTTAGGATGAGGAAATTCCACAGTTAGGTACAGACCTTATCCAAGGTAACAAGAGGAAAAATTGACGTTTACCTATTCCCGATGACCATCGACAGAGAAATCCTGAACACCGACAGCCCCCCTCCCACGGTCGCATAGCCCAACCCTCCTCCCCTACTACCACAAATCTATTGATCAAACTAAAAGAGATAGGAACCACTGCTAGGAGTTCGATCGGACCTTACCAAGCTTCGGCAAAGATCACAGCCTTCGATCAGAACGAGGTGTCGACGGCGCTTGAGAGTTGGCGACGCGAGCAAGAGAGGAGCGGCGGCGTCACGGCGCGATGACGCCGCGAGGAGGAGGAAATAGCGAGGCGGAAGCCCGATATGGCCAAGTCACGGCGGTGAGGGTCGGCAACGCTGCGCGAGTCTTTGGAGTAGCGGCGGCTTCGCGGCGTAGTGACTTAGGCACGAGGATGGCGGCGAAGTGGTGGCAACCCACAGCGGCGGTGAATCGGCGCTGTGGAGAAGAAGACTGCGGCGGCGATGGTTGGCCACCGGCGCATGCGGCTCGGGCGAGAAGCAACGATGACAGACGGCGGCGAGGCGATGAGACAAAAGGGGCAGCGGTGCTCTCGGGAAAAAGGCGGCAGCGTTGGCTGCTTAGCGACGTCGTCGCAAGCAGGAGCAGCCGGCGCACGCGATCGAGAGCGGGAGGAGATGAACGACGAAGGGATGGCTGCGCGAGAAATTCCGACGATGAAGGAGAGGGAAGCGCGAGGGAGAAGAGAGCGCGGAAGAGAAAGGAGGTAGTCGGGCGAAGAGGAAAGGAATCGGGAGAAAAAAATAGGATATTAAGGAACCCCAACTTAGGTTTCCTTTATACATTATAGGTTAATGAAACTTATTAACCTCTCATTTATCAATATTCCAAACAGGCTTTAATAAAACCTATTAAATCTTTCCGCAACCAATTATTATATAAATTCCAGAAAAATCTCAAAAATTCCTAAAATTCTCCAAAAATCTCGAAAAAAATTCCTGGGATAATTTTCTCTAAATTTTTGACTATTTAATTTATATTTTAAATTTTTCGTATTTAACATTCTCCCCCACTAATAAAAATTTGGTCCCCTAATTTCCTGCTCCTGTACGAGTATGAAATGTCACAACAACCATCTCAGATATCTGGAGACAAGTCACACACCTCAAGTGACTAAGTGGGGTATTGAGCTCTTATCTTTTCCTCAAGCTCCCAAGTAGCCTCCTCATCTGTGAGGTGACTCCACCCGACCTTGACAAGCCGCACAATCTTGATTCGCAACTGTCCTTCCTTGTGATCCAGAATCCGTACCGGAACCTCTGCGTAAGTAGCATCAGGTTGAATGGAACCTGACACATCTGATAGAATATGTATAGAATCTGACACATACTTCCTCAGCATGGACACATGAAACACATCATGGATACCAGCCAAAGACGGTGGTAGCGCTAGTCGGTAAGCGACTGCTTCGATCCTCTCCAAAATCTCGAAAGGCCCAACGCACCTTGGAGCTAACTTACCACGGAGGTCAAATCTCTTCACCCCTTTCGTGGGTGAGACTCGCAGGAATACCTGGTCACCAATAGAGAACTCCCGAGGTCTCCGTCTCCAATCTGCATAACTCTTCTGACGATCCTGCGTCTCGGCCATCCTTTGTCTGATAGTACGGACCAACTCTGCCTCATGCTGAGCTCTCTGGGGTTCTAGCAACTGGTCCTCCCTAACCTCCCCCCAGAGGGTGGGTGTACGACACTGTCTACCATACAATGCCTCATACATATGGAATGGTCCGCTCAGACTATCAATCTGTCTGCGAATGGAATGCAGTACTAAACCGAAGCTGTGTGCCTAAAGCCTACTGCAGACTCTACCAGAACCTAGACGTGAACCGGGGATCTCTATCTGATATAATGCTCAAAGGAACACCATGTAATCTGATGATCTCCCGACAATATAACTCTATCAAACGATCCAAAGAGTCGTCTTCCGAATAGGAAGTGCGCATATTTGGTTAGTCGGTCAACGACTACCCAAATCGCATCATGACCTTGACGGGTCCTAGGCAAACCCACCATAAATTTCCTGAAGCATCTATTCCTTAAACTAATGCAACTCCGGAAACCATTATCCTCCTCGGAGTCAGAGACGGTAGTCCATCTATCATCCGAAATCCACTCCACCACACACTCTGTAAGTGCATGGGAGGCTATCGCGACCAAACTTCCTTGTTATAACCATTCGTGTTTCAGCTACTCTATAGTAGTTATCCAGTAGCTAGCCAAAATCCCATGAGCATTCTTGCTCTTCACCTCTACAATACAACCTATTCACTGCCAAGTCCACATCATATATATGACTTATCTCACAATTCTTTAACTGCCGTAAGCTTAGGATACGTCCTATTCTATAGCATCGGAATCGCTCTGATCCCCGAAATGTTGCATCCATATACACTACCCTTCCATCCACACCAGAATGATTAATTAACACTGGCGTAAAAATCAACCATCGTCTGAGCCCTGAAACTAGTTTCACAAGCTTCAGATCAAGTAAATTTCATCACCTTCCTAGTCCAACCAGTCAGTGATGTAGTACCGCTAGAGCATCCTATCCATATCTATGGTAATAACCAAATCAATACCAAGAAAACTACCATCAACGGTGACCGAGTGCGTAACTCCAACTACCACCCTCAGCAGTCGCCAAGTTACGCAATCCAACGACCACAACTGAGCCAATCGTGTCCAGAATACATGACTTCCCAAATCCCTGGACGACTAAGTCGTCATTAAGTCTAATAAGATAATCATAAGCTCATACAATTCATACTAAGTATGAAATTGTCATCGCTACACATCTGCATTCTCTTTACTCTAAGTTGATGATATACCAATCATCACAACAACAATGATAATTGTATGACACCATGTCACTACAATTTCATTCCACCAGTCATAGATCAAACCTAGAGTATATACAGGTGTCCTATAGCTGATCTAAATAGATCCTCTACCCACAATGAAGGATATTCATTTCCTTCCATAACTACCATATTCTATCATCGATAATCGATGCAAAATCTCAAAGGTCCATCTCTCTTTTAACAAAGAGTTCCGGATCTTCTCTAGAAAAATACTGGGACAGATAAATATCCCATCCAACACCTCCTATAATAAGGTAAAACGATCATTCATCGTCTTGACCAGTGTAGGTATACACGCCTTATCCATAACCAAATCACTATTAGTAGAGTTTGATATTTTCTGAGGGTTTACTCCTTGTCCTTCAAATTGGTGGCTAGCAGGCCAAATCCCTAGCTTCCTAATTCGACATCAGTCGGCACCTCTAAAGAGTTCGTACTTCTGAAATCATCGTTAGGTTCCGCAAGGTCAATACGTCATCGACCTCGTCCCCGACCATGAGTAGGGGTAATTTCACTAAGTCAATACTTTTCCTAACCACTAAAGTACAGTAACCACTAAAGACAATACTTTTCCTATAGCTCAGAGATATCCTTCAGCTTGACTGGTCCCAAAACACGAGAACTCCCAAAAATCCAAGGAAAATAAAATCCTTGAAACACAAAACCCACAAACCAAAACCGCAAACCAATAAAATTGTCACGTCTTGGGGGCATATCCGTCAGAGGAGCCCCTTTAGTGACAATATTCAGAAATCCCTGGACCAGATCTAGTAAAAAAAACCTCGAAATAATTATAGAAATACTAGTATTTTAATAACTGCATGCATGCACGACTAAATATATATCACTTAAAGTAAAATAGTTTTGTGACACCAAATCAAATTGCGACCAAAAATCCAAAGTGCATAATCAAAATGCAACACCGATAAAGTAGACAAAGCGGCATCCCGACTATGCAAGGAGACAAGCATGACAAAGAACTCTCTGAGCGACACCAAGGTAGGTCAACAGGACACGTCCTCCATCAGTTAATCTAAAGTATAAGTGAGGAGAGGGTGAGTACAACCACTCTGTGGATGTATAGACAATAGTGCATAATCATAATGCACACAATGGAAGTCACAGGGAACAAACTAAAGTAACTCAACCCTCAGAGTACCAATATCAGTCTACTACCATCCTGGTCAGCGGTATAACAAATATACCCGCAACATACCCAACCACTGCAACAAGCAGTGCACATCCGGATACCACGACAAAGCCTCGTGGCTCTCACACAAAAAAGGAACTATCTATGAGCTACAGCGAATGTAACCCATGTGTCGACAATCAATAGCACGGTCTACGCGCAACTATATGCTACCACGAATGAGACTCGTGGATAGACAGACAATATATAGATATCTAATTATTGACTGCTCACAACCACATGCTACGTTTAATGGGTTGCGGGGGCAGTCGATTATTCTAAGTTGTTAAGCCTAGGGTTATCCAATACATCCCGCATAGAACGTCTATCAACGTCCACAAAGATCATCGATCTATAATTAAGCCCATTGAGGCAGTCAAGTGAGGGTTTCAACACCTCTAATACCAAATGTTTACCAAAGTCGGAAAAGATCATCGACTTATAAATAAATAAGTCGAGATGGTTAATTCTAGGTTTCCAACCCTTCCAACATGCTTGGTTATCAAGGTCGATAAAAATCATAAGTCCACTAATAATCACGTCGAGACGATTAATCATAGGGTTTCATCCCAGCTAACAGGAAACGTCTATCCAGGCCAATAAGGATCACAAATCTACTATCAAGCCCTTCAAGAGGGTTAAGCCTAAATTATATCATCCTACCAGTTCAATCATGCATGCCCCAACCTGCTACCACGAACATATCTCGTGGGTACTTAAGACGTAAAGTAGCTATCTAGCTACCGACATCACATGAATCCGATTATTACCAACTCCGAACGAATAACGCAAAAATATAACCTTACAGTAGGTCATCTCAACCATGATTGGGAGGCATGATTGACCACATATACAAAGCACCTACCTATAGAGAGACTCTACTACAGACTCTCTCTCAACCAAGAATGGGAGATATAGTAAGGATTAATCACATCCTAACCATACGAACTCTACTAGTCCGATCACCATATCACTGAAACAATAAATGGATAAACATATACCAATATGCACATCCGGGTTATTACACCTAGGGTTTCACTAATATTGTTTCATACCTGAGATCCACTCCTACAGAATAACCTCATCTAAGTTATGTTATCTCTACTAATCTCCGTCATGGTATCCACCTCAATAACACATAACCATATAAACATATAACACACTGTCTAATAAACGACAGCATAGTCTTACCAATGGCAATCAATGGCTGAAATTAATTAGGGTATAACTAAAAGGTCATGTTAGAACAAAGTCAAGGCAATACTAAATAAACATCAGATGTCTACATATTCCCTAAACTGCGTAAGCAATGTAATCATGTCATCATGCACTAGGATCTAGAGAGTCAAAGAACCTCTGTATATATCTTCTACGAATTTATCCATCTTATTCATATTATTCAACTAGTTCAATCCTAATACTAATCCAAATAGTAATAGATAAACATCTACCAATGATATCTAATCATTTATATCACAGTGGTAACTAGCTACGTATAGCAGTAATAGCAATTAATAATCATATGCTAACGATAAACCAGCAACCTAAGAATCTAACAGTCTAACAGATATAATGTTAGAACAATACTAGACAAAACATGATACCACCTAAGTAAACCGCATAATGAATATAACCAATACAAATATGTACTTAATCTAGAAAAATTTCTAGAATTTATTTACCTGTTAGCCGTCTGGAGATGTCCTGTCGCCGCCAAATCCCCCAAATTGACCTCGTCAATAATACCTCGAATTTCCAAAATATAAATATCGTCGGAAATCCGTACCAATCTGAAAATACCCCAGTTAACCTGCCAAACATGGCAAACTCCAAAAACCCAAAGACCCTAAGGAACTCGGAAACCTACGCTCTGATACCAAATAAATTGTCACGCCCCGAGGGAGTCCCCGCCAGACGAAAATTCGACAGCATCTTTCCTGTACGGGTGACAATACCAATTTTAATACAAGGCCTACACGGCCACTATACATCGGTCAACACGACCAGAACATACCACAACACAATATACATAATATGCGGCCTCAGGCCATCAACCAAAATAAGTAAAAGATCTAAAACATCAAGACCTACCCCTTCTGCCATCTAAGCAGGAACATACAACCAAAACGAACCGAATATAAGTCCACAAGGACATAACAAATATAACCAAAACATCCACCGGTATACAATCCAAACAGAAATCCTAACATATCCTCTAATAAAATCCCAATCCATAAAACTAATAACCAAAACCACAAGATCGATAAAACTTATCCACTTCGACGAGGGGGATTGGCAACTGGACTCTCCTGACAGCTTCATCCTGAAATAAATATAAAAACACGGGGTAAGTTCAAAGAACTTAGTGGATAATAGTCGATATGCAAAGTAAGGTATAGCTAACAATAAAAATAATGTCAGTACAGTCTCTAATATAGGGTAAGCAAGAAAGAATTACAAAAGGGACTGTACTCACCTGAATCTCCTACCCTGATATAGGAATATGTGCCCTACTATAAGAGATAAAATCATCACTATATACGAATATGAATCCTGTATGCATGTCAATCATATGCAACATCCAAGGCATCAATAAAAATGCAGCAAACACAATACAAATGCGATCCATGCAAAAATGCATGTCGTGCATATGACATGGTCACCCTGACGCCAGTCAGCCGCCTTACATGCGATGGTGAAGCCGAGTGGGTAGGGCTATAACAACTGTGCACTCTGCCATCACGCTTGCTCTGGTGGCCAGGAGTGGGACGAGGATCTTTGTCGAGTACACCTATCCTCCTGCCCCAAACAGAGTGGGGGAGCTAAGCTCTCATCTCCCGGTGTCATAGACCAGAGGAGGGATCCCTGCCCGCTACCACGCTGCCTTATCGCTACCCATGAGCGGACTAGCGAAGCCTGACAGAGCAACTGCACACACCCTCCTGATGTACCACTAACCCATGAGTGGCAGTGTGTGCAGGCCATGTAACTGGCTGCGAGCTCAACAATAATGGAACCCCGTCCAGCCAGCATGCAATCATGCAAAAATGGTGCATGATACTAAAGCATGTCAATCCTACTCAAAATACCTATCCGAATAATATGTACAATCAATATGTACATATCCATAATCCAAGTAACTATGATCCAAATAAACAGGGAAGACAAAAATCATATCCTATCCAATGCATGTATCAATAGGCACAAAAACATACTAGGCATATAAACATGAATATTATTGCAAGCTATCCTAACTAGCATATCAACAATGACTATATCTAAGAGATAAGTCAAAATACCCGCCTGATATAATATTCGAAAATCAACCAAATCGTCACGATCGTGAACTCCGCCTCGTGGATCAAAACATAATTACCATTAAGTCCAATCACACGACATCGATTAGATAAATTCTACATCGAACCTGTATTCACTTAATCTACTGAATACGAGTACTACACCTCGATACACCCAATTCACCATCCACAGGATGGAACCAAAACCCAAATAGCTATCTCACAGATCGATACACATCCTGAACCATTCATAGCTCACTTAACATACCAATTACGGTCGTACAATCGACATCATCCCAATCAGAACCTCACAACCATTTCAAATAGAACATCTCAGCCCTCACAGCCCCTTAGACCCATTCACCGCGATCACAACCCTCACAGCTATTTACAACCATTAATTCTCCCGCCCACAGTCGTACGACCGTTCACAGCTCAACTACAATAGACTCACAGCCACACATCTCTTCACACAAACGTACAATCGACGATTCCTAAACAGAACCCTCCATTCCCGCACCATACATTAATACCTAGCAAAATCCAACAATTAACAGATGAAAGGAGGGTAAATCAAGCTTACCATCACTTGGGTCTCCACCGACCTAACATGTCCCGATCCCCTGTTCACCGGAGCAACCTGAGCTCCAGGACACTGTCCAAACCATAGATCCAAGTTAGGATGAGGAAATTCCACAGTTAGGTACAGACCTTATCCAAGGTAACAAGAGGAAAAATTGACGTTTACCTATTCCCGATGACCATCGACAGAGAAATCCTGAACACCGACAGCCCCCCTCCCACGGTCGCATAGCCCAACCCTCCTCCCCTACTGCCACAAATCAATCGATCAAACTAAAAGAGAGGGGAACCACTGCTAGGAGTTCGATCGGACCTTACCAAGCTTCGGCAAAGATCACAGCCTCCGATCAGAACGAGGTGCCGACGGCGCTTGAGAGTTGGCGACGCGAGCAAGAGAGGAGCGGCAATGGCGACGTCTGGCCTGGCAGTAGACGCACGCGAGGAGGAGGAAACAGCAGACGAAGCTGAGGCAACCCGATACGGCCAAGTCACGACGGTAGGGGGTCGGCAACACTGCGCATGAGTGCCGGAGTAGCAGCAGCTCGCGGCAGCCGTGACCTGGGCACAGGGGATGGCGGCGAAGTGGTGGCAGCCCACAGCGGCGGTGAATCGGCGCTGTGGAGAAGAAGACTGCGGCGGCGGTGGTTGGCCACCGGCGCATGCGGCTCGGGCGAGAAGCAACGATGGCCGACGGCGGCGAGGCGATGAGATAAAAGGGGCAACAGTGCCCGCAGGAAAAAGGCGGCGGCATTGGCTACTTGGCGACGCCGTCGCAAGCAGGAGCAGCCGGCGCACGATGCGGCGCGTGCAATCGAGAGCGGGAGGAGACGAGCGGCGAAGGGATGGCTGCGCGAGAAAATCCGGCGGCAAAGGAGAGGGAAGCGCGAGGGAGAAGAGAGCGCGGAAGAGAAAGGAGGTAGTCGGGCGAAGAGGAAAGGAATCGGGAGAAAAAAAATAGGATATTAAGGAACCCTAACTTAGGTTTCCTTTATACATTATAGGTTAATGAAACTTATTAACCTCTCATTTATCAATATTCCAAACAGACTTTAATAAAACCTATTAAATCTTTCCGCAACCAATTATTATATAAATTCCAGAAAAATCTCAAAAATTCCTAAAATTCTCTAAAAATCTCGAAAAAAATTCCCGGGATTATTTTTTCTAAATTTTTGACTATTTAATTTATATTTTAAATTTTCCGTATTTAACACAAGGCCAACAGTTGTATAACAAATCGTTCGGATCACCGTCCACGTGGAAGACCATGCAGGTCTAAGGAATCACATGGTTTTGTCGTTAGCGAGTATGCGCTATCAGGAACCTTCTGTGAGGCCTTAGATGGTTATGAGATATAATAAACTTCTTACAAGAACGTGTTGTGGTATCCTCCCTTTCCTTCATTTAACTTATATGTCATTCCTTCAATCAATCATTCTTGCTACTTTTCTGACTCAATCCTTCTCTCCGAGTCACCATTTCTCTAGTTCATCTCATTTCCCTAAGTCGTTATTCGACGTCATTATAGTCATCCAGCCGATATGCTTCTAGCTTAATTCAGCTCCCTGAGTTGTAACCCCCTCAACCTTCCGAGCTTAATCCCACTTGACTCGGATATATATTCCGAGCTATAGTCTTATTCATTTGATCTTACCCTCTAAATCATAATCCTTCATTTTTTTCTTCCTCTATTCTCTAAGTGGAGTTATAGCAGTATCACATTATAAGAACCTAATGCACCTTTAGTGTAGTTTTTTTTTTTTTCATTGAATTGATACAGGAGACTTGTTTAAGTGGCTAGTACGTACTTTACGATTTAAGTTGCTAGACTCGTTCAAGAAAAATATAGAAAAAAGATTTATCCAAATGAAGACTTTGTTCTCAGTAGTTTGCCATATAAGTCGTTAGATTCATTAAAGACAATATAGAAAAATAGCGTATTCAAATGAAGACTTTGTTTGAGGAACCATGTGATCTGATGAAGAATTACTTTCGTATAGTCAAAGAGATAAATTGAATGAGACAAGGATGAACAACAAAGTTTAAATGATGCAATTACGAGAAGATTATGGATGACAAGACTTCAAAAGAAGTATGTAAAATTCTTTAATATTCCTACAAAGATGTTGACAAGGTGAGAAAAATGTGACTTCAACACTTCATATTCCATTCAAAACTTTGCATATGAAATTCAAGACTTTTAGACTAGTTTACAAGAGTTCTCTCTCATTAATCAATTGAGAAGAAATAGCGAATTAAACTCGAACGACATTTGAGTTATCGGAAAGACTTCTTTGATCACTTCATGATGCACTAATCGCTGAGAAAAATATGGAAATGGTGGAACTTGCTCTCTAACAAAACTCCTTTAAGGATGATAAACGAAGAGTTAAGTTCAAGGACAAGATCATGGATGAATATTCAAAATACTAGTGAACTTCAATATTTCAAATAATTAAAAGAAATATTGAAGACCCAATATTCAAAGCACTAGTAGTAGAATATAAAGGTGATATTCTAGTTCACCTTATCCTTATAAATGTTTGTTATATACCTGCAATGAAACACAATTTTCTTAGTCTAGCACAATTTTTGAAGAATGATTTTAATATTAATATGAAGGCCAATTAACTATATGTAAAAAAACAACACCAATTGCCTAATTGCTCATGTACATTAGGTCCGATAAAATTCATATATCTATCTCATGATCTTTTCCATATCTTTCTAATGTATAATTTTGATTGTACTTCGAACAATTCCCCCTTAAATAAAGGATCACATCAATCCCCTCTTAAAGTTCATCTATCCTCGAAGGACTTCCTCTCTTAATGTTCGAGTTTAAATCCACTAAATCTTCCTATCCGTTGTTTGACCCTCCTGATCCAATTAAAATTTTTGTCTGGTGTCTAGCCCATCAAGTCTTCCTATCAATTGTCTAGTCCTTCTGATCCAACTAGACTTTCTTTTGTCTAGTATCTGACTCTTGTCAATTGTTATTTAATATCTGATTCTCTTGATTTGGACATGGGAACTCCTGCTTTCTTAGTTCAAAATTACTATTCCATTCACATAACTTGACTTGAACCATAACTATTATATTCATTATTAGGTCTAATGAAATTCATATATATATTCATAATAGTATGATATTGTTTACTTTGAGTCTAAGTCTTGTAAATTTTTTTTTAAACTTTATCCAAAAGACCTCACACTAATGGAGATATTTTTTCATCTTATAAGTTCGTGATTTTTTTGTATTTTTTCAATGACGGTACTCCCAAGAATATGGATGTCAAAGAATATATTATTTTTTTTCTCAACCTTCAAAGTGAAGGGCCAAAGTGCTTAAATACATTGTATATAAGAAGTAGTGGTTTAGGCATTTGAACTTTGGTGATTTGCCCTAGTTATCAAGCAAGAAGATGGAATATGATTTTCATTAAATTTATCATCTAAATTACCATCACTACTCTTCCTTTTTTTTTTCTTTCATAACTAATTATACTAGAAAAACTTTTAAAGCTTTAGCGGAGGATACAATCATTTTTTTTTCATCGACATATTTCGATTGAAACAAGGTGAAGAATTCACATCCAAAACTTGTCGAGACTATTGCGAGCAATAACATATCTTGGATTTTGGATTGAGGTGTTAGCTTTTGCCATCTACATCATTCAATAAGTGTCCTACATCGAGGTCGGAGAATATGACACTACAAGAAGCTAAGCATGGTCCCCGGAAAATTATGAATCTCCCAATTCAAAATTTTTGACTTTCTATACACATGTACCTAATCAATTGAGAAAAAAATCGATAGACAAAAGTTTAAAAGATCAAAGTTTACAAGTTTTAATTCCAATTTTTGGAAAGATTGTGAGCAAAGATGCCAAGTTCAATGAACTAAAAGATTTGTGCAATTGGCAAAACAAAGTGGAAGAAGTACATGAAGAAGAATCATGGAAATTGGATCGAAGGCACATCCATACCTTCGTCATCATCAATGGATTCATCGTCGTCGATGAATTACTATAGTCACTTTGCAAGAGAACCCAAGGCCACAAAAACTAAGAACATTATTAGAATATTTTGAAACAATGGATAAATTGCATCTTATTTCTTTACTTACAAATAGTGAGCCCTTTGAAGATGCTATACAAGATGAGCAATTGAGCAAAGTCACTGTATGAGGATATCGAAACAATTGAAAATTAAAGAACATCACTCGAAAATTAACTCTTTGAGAAAATGGAAAAGTTCAATTAAATATAAAATGGGTATAACAAATAAAGAGAAAAAACCAAGTTAAAACTTACAAAGAAAAAAATAATGGCAAAGGATATTAGCTAAAGGTCATAATTGACTATATAATGTATTTATTCAGGCAATCCTAATAGAAATTATTACATTATTTTTTAATTGTTATTATCATATGAGGAGGATGTGTATATTGATTACTAATGTATTACTAAAAGGATTATGTATATTTTGGGATCAAATGAAAAGAAGATGCAACTTGCGCTTAAGTTAATATATAATATTTTCATTAAAACTCTTGCTTCGTTATCCATTCTAAAATATTTATCTTTCTGAATGAGTACCCTTCAATTGTCACTTGAACTTGTGTCGATAGATGAGATGATCATTTATATTAAGTTATTGAATGAACATATGATCAATTAACTTATTCTAAGCTTGCTTCCCTTTTCTTCCCCTTACATGTATTTTTTTAATTATTTTTGCCTTTAGTCTATAAGATGGGATCGATATTACATTCGATGACAAATTAAAAGAGATATTTTTAAAAAAAATTAATCTTTTATAATTCACTTCAAGAGAGTAGGAATGAAAGTCACTAATAACTTATTATCTTTGCCTTTGTATCAACTAATTTTTTAGGTGCAAAAAGAGAGAAGTTTTGAAGTAATTTTTTACATAAAATCAAAATAACATCTTTTATTTTTATTATCATATAAAAAAATTATTTAAAAAAATCAAAATGATGCTCTATATTTTAAAAATACTCTTATAAAATATTGTTATAGCAATTTTGGTCAAGATTACTCTAAGCAATTTTGATGAATTATTCTACGTTGTAATAGCTATCAAAACTTCTTTATGTTGTATTATTTTTAGTTAAAATAGTTCTATTGTAACAATTTTATCAAAACTACCCAAAATAATATTTGATTAATTTTGATCAAATTAATCAATTTGACCAAATTAAAATTATTTTGACTATAATTATTTAGAAATTTTGAGTATATAAGAGATGTTTTGGTAAAAGTACTGGTTACAATAATTTTAAAACAAAGGTATTTTTAAGATATGCCTTTATATATAATTAGATATATTTTTTAATGATAATGAGAATAAACATCACCCTCTTAATTTTCTTAATACCAAAAGGTGCATACATGTTTCAAAAATTATCAAAAGCACACTATGCTTTGATATTTATAACATACACATTTCTTTATTAAAATATCTTTTTCATTAAAAAAATTCTCTCTTACATTGGCAATGGTCATTGCTCGATGGTTGTCGCTTGACTAGGGTGATCGTTCAATCAAGTCGTACAACTAGAGCAACCTCTGGCTACGTGGCTAGGGCAATCAAGGCGACCTTTGCCTATGTGAGTAGGTTGATTGTGCAACCAAGTAGTCGCACAGCTAGGGACCTCTAGTTGTGTGGCCAAGGCAACCTCTAGCTGTGAGACCAAGTCAGTCGCACAACTAGACCATGTTGCCAAGTCAATTGCACTATTAAGTTGGTCGTGCAATTGGTTTTGCATGGACAAGCGTGTCGTGCAACGACCAAGCCATGACCACTATTAGCATAGGAGAACTCTTTTAAATATATATTTTTAAATAACCTTTTGAGAATCATTTCTTTCTTGTTTCAAATTCCTTTATTAATTAGAATGAATCATTCTTCGACGTTCATTTGAAAAAAATATCCCAGTTCTAATTCTCCATTGAGCAAATCCTCTGAGTCCGTAAAGTGATGAAAATCTTGTGTCGAGTCCAAATTCGTCACTGAACTCCATTTGCTGCAATGAATCCTCTGCTCCTGAGCTTTTGTGCTCCCTCGGTGATTAGTCCATTGAAGAGCGGCCTAATTCTGATATCACTTGTTAGAATCGACGTCACACTAGAGGGGTGAATAACGACTCGACTTTCGATCTCTGATTGTGTTTGTGTGTTCGTGTCTGTTTACACGATATTAATGCATAGTAGAAAACAAAACATAAATAGAAATAACTCACATGCACCACATGGATTTTATGTGGTTCGGAATCTCCGATTCGTACTCCATAGCCTAGCTCCTACAGATCACCATTATCATTTCTCCTTCTCGAAAACTTATGGAAGTGGAGAAACTTTTTACAACCTGAGCTTTACAATACAAGCAACCAAATACAAAGTGTCACGCCCCGAGAGCATGCTGAGTCGAAAATCAAACGGACAGCACCTCTCCTGTACGTAGTAACATTTCGGGTTAATACAAAGCCCGTAGGCCCACAATAACAACAACACATATAAAAATATAACCAAACCACAACAATATCACAAACCAACTACAACAAATACACAAATGAGCGATACCACAATATCTTGATGCGGTGCGGGGAAAAATCCGTTCGCTCCGTTTTCAAACGATGAGGAGGTCTCGAAATATTCTCCCTGATCGAAAGAATAAGAAAATGAAGTAAACGAAACGCGAAAATCCGACACCAGCAATCGAGATTCAGACACGAGATGTAACGTGGTTCGGAATAAGGATTCCTACTCCACGGGGGTGAGGTTTCTCACCAGATGCGGTGCCTAAGCACTTTCACTATGAAGATCCTCCTTTACAGAAAGCAAGTTTCCGAAGGTGGAGGAGAAAGGACCTCTTACAATGATGTTACAAGATGAGGAAAATACAAGAGACTTAACAAACAGCAGATCTCCGTCCTCCTTCTCCGGCGAGATCGTTCTTCCTTTTCTCTCGTCTCCTCTTCTCTCTTGCTGGATGCGAATGATTGCGGATCGATCTCCTCCCCTTCTCCTCTTTCCTTCCTCTCTCCCTTTTATCTTCCCCCCTCCTTCAACGTAACGTCGCGGATTATCTCCATCGTACACGTGGCCACCACCTCCTCCCGGAGAATAATTCTGTTACAAATATGAGGAACGAGGACTCCCCCGAATATTGCGTGGGGCCCCCCAAGCCGTTGCATAGCACCTTTCCCTTTACTTTTCAGGCAACGAGGTTAAACTGTCTCCCTCACCCCTCTGCTTTGGGTGAAGTTAACTTAGGCCCCTATACCATAGGTGACCTAGCCTTAGGGTTTCTCCTTAAACCGAACCAATTCTCCTTTTTCCCGTACCAAACTTCTTTCGCGTCGATTAGGTTGAGTTGACCCTTCCTCCATCCCATTGGCTTCTGGAATTGCCTAGTTGAACCAGTTCCTAGTCCTCTATTAGCGAAGTGCCTCCGCCTCTTTTCCACCGGCGTCCCTTGCTTCTAGCATTCGCCCGTGTCGATGGCTCTCGCTACTTGTCCGTGCCGATGACCTCGGGTACTTGCGCCCGTGTCGATTACTTCCGATAACTCTCGCCCGTGTCAATGGCTTCGTCCAACTCTCGCCCGTGCCAATGGCTTCTGATAACTCTCGCCCGTGTCAATGGCTTCGTCTAATTCTCGCCCGTGCCAATGGCTTCTGATAACTCTCGCCCGTGTCAATGGCTTCGTCTAATTCTCGCCCGAACTGTTTCTCCTTTTCCCCTTTGGCTGAACCAGGTGTTTTGGGGACGGGTCACGGGTCACCTGCTAACTCTTCTATTGGGAATTAGGTAGAAAAAGTACCAGTAGTATCATTAGTCAACCCCGAAAAATAGTCAAGCGAAGTTATAAGCTTGACTTTCCAAATGTGCGTCAAGCTTATGCCCTATTCTTCATTCCTCCGTTTGAATCCACCTTTTCCTTTATAATTCCCTTGTATGCCCCCGAGGCGGCCCGATGGGCCCATGGGCTCCGCTTCTCCTTCTCTCTCCGTGAAATTGAATCGTCACGGGAAACCCTATATAAACCTCCGCCTTCTCCTCTTAGGTATCATTTAGCGTGCCTAACAATCCAGTCTTGTACTTCTTCTTCCACGATTTTCCCCGGTGGCGTTTCGGCGATTCAGTCCTTCCCTTCTCGCACGGTTCTCCCTTACCCCCGAGTAAGTGCTTTGCTTAGTTTAACACTCATGGCTCCTAGGACTACCTCTCCACCCGCCTGGTATGAACATACCATAACCCAGTTAGATTGTAACCATTATTTCTTTAATATGAACGACTACATAAATCCTTCTATAAAATGTTGTTTCACGACCAATTGCATCGGCCTCTATTCCTCCTCCGGTTTGACATGCTTTTTCTCCGAACAATTCTTTAACGACCTATCTTTGCAGCACTCAGTCTACTTGGACCTCCTAGACTTCTCTGATTACCCACAACCAATTCACCCCAACTCCTTCCGAATTCTATCGGAGCCCCACATGATTTTCCAACATTTGAACCTCCCTTTGACCCCAAAACTATTCCATTGCTTCTTCCAATTAAAGTCTTCTAAGGCAAGCCTCTTCTATTTGTCTAGTCGTTCAGACTGCCAATTTCTGGTGAACCTGCCTACTTCCCACAAGGGCTGGGAAGCACTATACTTCTTTGTAGAGCTTCCGGAGCCTTTACCTCATTCCGATATTTGGAAAGTAGACCTTCCCGAATTGCCTTCCTTCCGGGAAATGAGGACCAAATGTCCTTTCCTGGAGGTGTATAGAGTTTTAGGGGAGCTACACTACTGTTCGAACCATCTGCTAGAGACTCCCCTCCTACGCCATTTTGGATTGTCTCCTCTACCTCTGACGACTTCGGTTGCTGTAGGTAGGGTGACATTTATCCTGCAATGTGACTTCCTTTTTAGGTCATCCATCTTTCTTACCAGTATATCTTGTAGATAATCTGATGCAGAAGGCTCGTGGAAGAGTCGATCAGCCGCTAAGAAGAAGAAGGCGAGCCAGAGGCAAACCCACAAGACTCATCACCTCCTCGGAAAAAGCTGCGGCTCGTTAAGAAAGGAGCCTCAAGCTCATCGGCTCATCTCCCCTCAACTTCGGATCCACCAGGGTCTCAGCCCCTGACCATTTATGAACCACGAAGAGAAGGTACTACCTCCCCTGTCTATTCTCCATCTCCTCAAGGAGGGGATTCTCCTTCTCATTTTCTTCACTCCTCCCCCTCGGCGCAAAATTCACCTCCACCTTCTCATGTGGAGCCACTCCAAGCTCCTGTTCCTTCGGACCTAAGGGTTGCTCCCTCCCCCCTTCGCCGTATCAGGCCTCCAACCTCCTCCGAAGGGGAAGACCCCTCCCTTCCTATTCCTCTGAGGGTCACGTTAGGGTCCCTGCTGCAAATTCGGCACCCCTCGAAGGTGAAATTCTTTAATCAGTCAGGCGTACAAGGCCCATGCGAGCAAGTGGGCAAGCTACTTGCTGAGGTATCTCTTATTTCTCCCTTTTCTCTTTACCGCAAGTATTACTATATGTCAATTTGTAATGCTTTCTTTCCCTGCGAGCCGCTCGATGATAAGATGGTCACTCGGCTGGCCCACTTTCAATCTACCGTGGAAACTCGCCACTTCGCCTCCGTGTCACAACAGAAAAAGCTCGTTCAGCAACTGAGCGAGCAAGAGGCGAAGGAAACTGATATGAGGGGTCAATGCGAGGACGCGATGATCTGACTAGCCCGTATGCGGAGCGAGAAAGAGGAGCTGCAGCGAAAGAATGAGGACTTGGAGCAGCGGATTTTTCTCCAATCCAGTGAACTGCAACAAGTAGATGAATTGGCTCGGGAGTTGAAGGAATACAAAAGATATCTTATGGATGCCATGGTCAAGGATGCTGACTCTGCGGCTACTATCTCACAGCTTCAACAAGAATGCAACCGCCTTAACCTGGAACGTCAAGCCTGGGCCATTACTCGGGAATCCTGTGCAAAGAAGTGTCAGGAACTTTCCTCTGCAATAACGGCTCTTCCCCGAACCTTATCACCGGTGGCCCAGTAGCAATCCACCCTCCAACAGGAGTATCTTGAAGCCCTTTCAGCCTTAGGACAACGAGCTATAAAGGCAGCCACCGAGAGAGATGCTTTGGCGATCAAATTGGCGGAAAGTCAAACTCAGGTGGCTCAATATCAGGACCAATTAAAGGAGCAGGAAGCCGACCTCAAGAGGCGCTATGTCAAGAAAGGAGTAGATCTCTTTATATTAGGCTTCGAGGGGGTTGTAGCTCAAAACGCTGAACAAGGATATCCACCTCCCGGCGTGGACACCAGCCACTTAGATCCTGTATCGGCGTTGGCTAAATGTTCCCCTGAGCGATTTGAGTTGTAATCTCCCGTACTATTTTTTCGGTAATAACTTTTTCTTTACTGTTAAGTGCTGACTCTTATCAATATGTCTGTCCATTACGGTCCTTGCATGTTCTCTAGCGAGTCGGGGTTTCTGGACCAATTTTGAGCTTTCCCTTGTTATTTCTTTACCCGTACCATATAACGCCATCGCCTGGCTGGTTCGGGGCTCTCTTACGGGATTTTGCCTACTAGGATCCACATCCGCCCCGATTTTGGTTCGGACATCACTTTAAATGGCCTTTTGCCCGTTGATTTTCCCTATCCTTCCTCCAGCTTCGGAAAAGATGCCAACCTCTTCGTCTTCTCCCCCTTCCCCAGAACTTCTTCGTCATTCTCCTTCCATTATAAGTCCTTCGTCCCCCTTGTCTTCGTCCTGTTATCTTACCATCATGGCTTCAGCAGGGCATCCCATTGAAATTTCTTTGGAATCAGAATCTTTTGAAATACTGGTGAGGTCTCTCGAGGATGATGCGGTCGGAGACCCGATCAACCGCCACTTCAGTCTTCCATCCCCTACCTTTTCAGCCTTTCGGTCCAACTCCCACCCCTCGGTGAGAGATCCTTCACGCTCCTTTCCCTCCTTCATAGCAGGGTATGAAATCCTCCCTTCACCTGGGAGTACACAGTGGGAGACCCCCGTGCCATGGATGAACTTCCTCCACTTCCACCCGCGTTGGCTTTCGTCCCAGTTCCCCCGGCGAGGACTCGTCCTTCCCCTTTCGATGAAGGTCCACCAGTTCTTCCTCCACCCCAAGGCGAACGCTTCAGAGTTATATTAGCTCCTTCTCCCCCCAAAGAGACATCTCCCGCTTCATCTGTTAGGAGTAATCATGGAAAATCTTTGTAGATCAAGTTAATGTAATCGTTTCAAATATGTTAATAAAAGAAAATAAGGGAAGCAAATGATATATTTTTGTCTTTTTCCCGTAGAAGTAAGGCTTTTGTCTTCTAAAAGGATAGTAGTCTGATCTGAACATATCTTCCTCTATCATGTCTCGGGGATTCGGACCCTCTTAATTATGATTGTAGTCCCGTCAACCTTCCTGCTACTGCCCCCACGTTTCCTCTTCTGTATCGGCATTTATGGTTCTCACGTCTCCTACCAATGAATGCACTCTTCCCCTTCGTCGCCATAAAAACCCACCGACCTTTACCTGATAGCTTCCACCATTCTCCTTTTTCCTTTGCTTGTCATGGACAGAATATCGGAACAGGGCAGCAGTTCCTCGCCTTCTAAAGAACAGATAAATGACCGCCGATACATAGCCATCTTGGAGGAACAAGTGAAGAGTTTACGGCAATAGCTGGAGGAAACTTTCGCCCATAATCGTTCCCTGCGTCAACAACTGATAGGGTCCCAAAAAGAACTGTCCAGGCAAATCTTCTTGAAGCAGTCTTATCTTCAGCAGCTACTGCGCCAACCCCGACCGCGCAAGGAAACTCCATCCGTTCCGCCTAACAAAGAATTGTAATACCCTAGATGTATTAGGGTTTCTTTTGTTGTTTCTCCTTGTAGATGGCTGGGAGTATGTAGTTCTCCCGTATCATCGAACTTCCCTAGTTTATCTCCTTCCTCCAGGACCTTCTGAGTTGTACTACTCTTTACTCCTTTTGTATTTACATGTAATTTGGGGCATATTTCGGCTCTCTCGTCTTTTCAATCTGCTGGGTATATAGACCCCTTAGACGAGCCGACTCTGCTATGGCACAAGAATACAACCATATAGAGTTGATTAATACAAGCAACTGAGACATAGAATAAATAATAACCGAGGAATTTCGGTTCTTCCGCTCTGCGGGGATAGCAATTTGCACATAAAGTAAATAGTAACCGAGGAATCTCGGTTCTTCCGTTCCACCACCACACGGGGATAACTTCCGCTCTGCGGGGATAGCATTTTTTATATAGAGTAAATAGTAACCGAGGAGTCTCGGTTCTTCCGTTCCACCACCACACGGGGATAACTTCCGCTCTGCGGGGATAGCATTTTTTATATAGAGTAAATAGTAACCGAGGAGTCTCGGTTCTTCCGTTCCACCACCACACGGGGATAACTTCCGCTTTGCGGGGATAGCATTTTGTATATAGAGTAAATAGTAACCGAGGAATCTCGGTTCTTCCGTTCCACCACCACACGGGGATAACTTCCGCTCTGCGGGGATAGCATTTTTTATATAGAGTAAATAGTAACCGAGGAGTTTCGGTTCTTCCGTTCCACCACCACACGGGGATAACTTCCGCTCTGCGGGGATAGCATTTTTTATATAGAGTAAATAGTAACCGAGGAGTTTCGGTTCTTCCGTTCCACCACCACACGGGGATAACTTCGCCTCTGCGAGATAGCATTTTTATATAGAGTAAATAGTAGCAGGAGTTTGGTTCTTCCGTTCCACCACCACACGGGGATAACATCCTCTCTGGGGGGATAGCATTTAGTATATAGAGTAAATAGTAACCGAGGAGTCTCGGTTCTTCCGTTCCACCACCAAACGGGGATAACTTCCGCTCTGCGGGGATAGCATTTTGTATATAGAGTAAATAGTAACCGAGGAGTCTCGGTTCTTGCGTTCCACCACCACACGGGGATAACTTCCGCTCTGCGAGGATAGCATTTTTTATATAGAGTAAATAGTAACCGAGGAGTCTCGGTTCTTCCGTTCCACCACCACAGGGGGATATCTTCTGCTCTGGGTGGATAGTTTGTATATAGAGTAAATAGTAACCGAGGAGTTTCGGTTCTTCCGTTCCACCACCCAACGGGGATAATTTCCGCTCTGCGGGGATAGCATTTTTTATATAGAGTAAATAGTAACCGAGGAGTCTCGATTCTTCCGTTCCACCACCACACGGGGATAACTTCCGCTCTGCGGGGATAGCATTTTTTATATAGAGTAAATAGTAACCGAGGAGTCTCGGTTCTTCCGTTCCACCACCACACAGGATAGCTTGCTCTGCAGGATAACATTTTTATATAGAGTAAATAGTAAGTAGCAGGAGTCTCGGTTCTTCCGTTCCACCACCACACGGGATAACTTTACTCTGGAGATAGCATTTTTTATATAGAGTAAATAGTAACCGAGGAGTCTCGGTTCTTCCGTTCCACCACCATACGGGGATAACTTCCGCTCTGCGGGGATAGCATTTTGTATATAATGGGCTATTTAGGAAAAATAAATCCTTCTTTCCCTTTCACTACCTGAAGCCCATTAATTTGTAAGCCCATTCTTCCTCTTTTATAGGGGACTCTTTTCGTCCTCGTTTTTACGCTATCTTCATCCTTTCACCTTTTGGTCTTCCTCTTCTTCCGCTGCTTGCTCCTCACGCCAAATTTCGTTTCTTCGATCTTTCCTTCCTGGTTCCTCGTCTTTCGTTATTTTCAGATATCCGAGATGCATTCCACCTTCTTCCAGGAAATAGCAGGTCGCTACACGAATCGTAGACGGGGTGTTGGTCAACCCTTAGCTTCTTCTTCTTCTTCACATCCTTCGTTCACAAGCATACGGTAATCACCTCATCGTTCTCCCTCTCCTCCTTCTTGGTAACTTTCGCTACCCCCATCTCAAAGGAAGTCGGTCATAAGTCCCTCTTCACTTCCTCCCACTGCATAAGCCCTAACTTTCCCCTTTGCCTCCCTCCACCAATGATGTTCAGAAATCGCCTTCTTCTTCCCCACAACCTGGGGATGCATCTGGGAAGGAGATGCTTTCATGTCCGCCGATGATAGAGGTTATACCGCCCCTGTCTTCTCCTTCCTCGGCCCGTCATTCCTCTCCTGAACCCATGGCGGTTGACATTCCTTCGCTGCCAACCTCCCCCTTCGTTTATCGCCTGAAGAGTCCTACTCTTCCTGTAGACCCTAATCAGGAGCCTTCTACTTCTAAAGTCCTCATTGAAGGCTTCCCGACCCAGTGCTCATCATCCCATCTTCTGAGACCCTCCTCCGATCAGCCTCCTTGATTTTTCCTTCCGACTTCACCTCCCGGACAAATGTGGCGCCTATTCTCCCACATCTCTGAATATACCACCCTTGACCACCACTTCCATGGACCTTTTGAATGAGACTCCTCCTTCTCTCCGTTCTCCACCGAATATCGCCTCCATTCTTCCCTTTACGAGTGAGATTCCCCCTTCGGCATCATCCTTCCCATCTTCTTCCCTTTCTCCCAGGAGTCTTCGGATTCTGAACTTAGAGGAGATGACTCCTCGTATGGAAGGCCTGCGTCATGCTTTGGACTGCACGTTTTCTTAATCAATTTCCTTAGCTTTGTTTAATCGACCCATTTCTCTTCTCTTCAAGCGGCATGTAGGCCTTGACCAACCACCGAGGAATTGGATCGTTCCCTTCACTAATCTGGGCTCTCAAGCCCAAGAATGGGAACGGCAACAACGGGAAGATTTAGCGAATGCTCGAGAATCGAACGACTCTGTCCCACCAATTATCCGGTGCGGGAGCAATTAGCCGAGGCCCACCAACAAATACTGAGAGGGGCCGACACCATTGCGATTGAAGGCGCAATCACGTCGGCGGATCCACTCGTCCCCCAAGAAATCCACCGGCCTCTCTTAACACAGAATCTTCCTTGGCTCAAGAGTTAATACATCTTCAAGGGCAGGTGCAGAGCTTCTCAAGGGAAGCAACAAGATTCCACGCCCTCGCTCGTCTTGAGTTCAATATCGAGCACAAGATAAGATAGGGACCTTCGCACCCGCTTATGCAAGGAGGTACAAGAAAACTCCTCCTTATAAATTCCCGGCGCATGCTCATGCGTCTCACGCAGCAAGAGACTTCCCTCCGAGGATGAGCTCGAACTTGCCCGAATCGATCATATTCAAGCGGTGGAGGATTTTCCATGCGCCAAAATACGTGGAGATGACACACCTTGTGCAGCAGACCAAAGTTCTCGAGCTGATGACGTTTCCACCCTGGCTGACGCAATTATGGAGGTGTCACGACGCTATGTGGACGTGCATCGAAATCTTCACGAACAACAAGAAAAGTGCAAGAGGCGGCATCGAGAACGAAGCCCTGACCGTCCGAACCGCCAGGAGCGACTCATTATTTTAATGCGCGCCACCTATCAGGACGGATTCAATGACGCGGTTCGGCAGTATGCTGCCCAAGGATTACCTCCTCCAACTTATCCTTCATTTTCTTTAAATTGGGAAGGTCAGTTCAAACGTTATCCTCTGAGCGATTTAAGTAATACAATATCTCATTTTGAAGCGGGAATTTCCTTTCATTTTACATTTCTCCTTCAATACTCATTGGTAATACCGTATTGCCCTTGTAAATAACCCCTTAATGAAATTTAGAGAGCACTTGGCATTTAATTGATATAATCAATCCAATAAACACCCCCTCTGAGTTTCATAATTTCTCCTTTTCTATTTCATATTTCTCATACAGTGTGAAAGAGCTTCAAGTGAAGGGCGTTCCAAGGTCGTGGAAGCTCTTTGCCTTGGTCGTCTTTCAGATAATAGTGACCACTGCCACGCAGCGTGCGTTATCTCGTAGGTCCCTCCCAAATGGGAGCCAACTTTCCAGATCTCCAGTAGATTGACCTTACGCAAACCCGATCTCCTTTTGAAATCTCCGAGGCACCACTTTCTTATTAAAGGCTCACTGAACTCTACGCTTGTAAAATTTCGCTCGCCTCGGGCCATCTCCGCCTTTCCTCCACAGATCTAATTCGGTGCCTTGGATAAGTTGGTTACGATCGCTCGTATGCTTTTACCCGGCGCTATCCAACAAAACTGACCGGAATAACGGCCTCCCCATATACCAAACTAAAGGGAGTCTCTCTCCTGTATTTGTCTTAGGTGTGGTTCGATAGGCCCACAGACGCTGTAGCTCTTCCACCCGGTTTCCCCTCGAGCACCCAACTTGGTCTTTAATCCTTGAATGAGGATCCTTAGTTACCTCCACTTGTCCATTCGGCGAGGGTGAGCTACCAAGTGAAAGCTTGCGAATGTTGAGACTTTGACACCATTCTTGAATCTTTTCCCTTGGAACGCCGCCCATTATCACCGACTATTTTCCGAGGATACCATATCGATAAATGATATTTCTCCATAAGAAGCGTATTACGGCATTCTCGGTAATTTTGGCTAAGGGCTCGGCCTCCACCCATTTGGAAAAATAATCACAACGACCAATAAAACCTCTTACAGAAAGGTACCGTTGGCATCGGACCCACTATATCCATTCCCCATTGGTCAAAAGGACGAAGAGACTACAACTTTCATTAACTCGGTTGGTCGCTCGTAAGCAGTTGCTATGTTTCGACAAGCGATGCAACTTTGCACTATCTGAGCCGCATCTCGTTGAAGAGTAGGCCAAAAGTATCCGGCCAACAAGGTCTTTCTTGCTAAGCTCTCCCTCCTAAATGATTCTTTGCGGCATCCTTCATGGATCTCCGAGTACCCATTCCGCATCCTCATTTCCTAGGCATTTTAACAAGGGTCGCAAAGAGGTCTTGTATACAGTCTTCATTTAAGAGGATGAACCGTTTGGCTCGGTGTATTAAAGTAGATGCCAATTTTCCCTTGAGAATCTTCCCGTCGTAAATAAGCTATGATATCGGTTCTCCAATCAAGAATTATGCTTGATTAGTGCGTCTCTCTATGTTGCATATTGCTAATGAAGTGTGAATTCTAGACTGGATCGTCTTCGATGATTTTATTCCTCCCACAGTGCTAGCCATCCGAGCCAATTCATCTGCCTTCTCATTGTGCTCCCGCGGGATTTGCTTCAAGAGGACCTGATGAAATTGAGCTTTTTCTTTCTCAAAAGCTTTCAAGTACTTATGCAGCCTTTCCTCCCGAACTGCAAAAGAACCTTGAAGTTGGGATATTACCAACTGGGAATCCGAGTGGATCACAATGGAAGAAGCCCCTACCGCTTTAGCAGCCTGCAATCCTGCTAGGATAGCTTCATATTCCGCTTCATTATTAGATGCCCGATATTCCAGGCGAACGGCTAATCGAGTTTCTTCACCCTCCGGGGTAATTAATAGAACACCAACACCACTGCCTGTAGATCCTGAAGAGCTATCTACGAATATATTTCATGCCTTTGATTCCCTCTCCTTCATAGCTGAACCTTCTTCTGAACCACAAGGTACCTCGGCCAGGAAATCAGCGAGTGCCTGGGCCTTGATGACCGTGCGAGGTTTGTTAGAGCAATCTCTTGCCGTAATATGGTTTTGATGGTGTGGCAAAGGGTTTAAGTTAGTTTGATATGTTGATTTGATATGTGCGTTGAAGTCGTGCAGGACTTAGTAATTCGCACATGGAGCCGTGGCGAGTTTCACATTTCATGACTCGTGCCTTGAGTCGGTGAAGGATAGCTTTGCGGAAGCCGTGCGCTTGGAGCATCCGAGGGACCGCCGGACGAGAAGCTTGGAGTGAAGCCGGAGGAAGTAGACTTCGAGGCAAGAGACACGAAGGAGCATTGCAGAGCCGTGCTCCTGATGCTGCCGAGGGACGTGGCCGAGAACGAAGAGAACTTCGAAGGCGAGGGACTCCGAGAGATGAGAGTGAGCGATTGTAACCCGGGGAAGGGTAGCTCTTAGGTGAAACTTGGTCATTTGGCCAAGTGTCAGATGAGTTTTCCCGACACCAGTCGATCGCTATGTCGCATGGCGGCGATCGCCGAGTCGAGTGAGTTCGACCGGTATCGATCGACTAGATTGGGCCAACCGATCGCCATACGTGGGCCGATCGCCAGATTATCACGATCGGCGCGTGATCGGTCAGTCAATAGGGTTTTGGCCATTAGAACCATTCGTAGCCGATCGGGCACGATTGACGAGGCGCGTGATCAATGAGGTCCATCAATCGACTGCCAAGAGTTCCGTTGGACTACAACGGTCGGGATCCGACGTGTTCGGAGGCCATTGTAGGAGCAATGATCGCCAAGCGCGGCAATGATCGTGGCGCCAACGGGAAGAAATCAGCCCTCTCTATAAAAAGAGAGGGTGTAAGCCTTTGAGAGGCTAATGCTTATGCTCCAATTGATCTTTCTAGTGCCCCACAAGCTCTAAACTCTTCTTACTCGCTTTTACTCCATTCTATTTGTAAGAAAAGTGATCTTGATTGTAAAGGTTTCCTCCACCTAGCTTGGTGCAAAGGAGAGACCATTTAGTGGATTGGTTTAGCGGAGTGATTCACCGAGGACGAATCGGGGACCGTGGATTAGCGGCGTAGCCGTGAACCACGCTACATTCTTTGTTAGCATTTGTTTTCTATTTGCTTGTCTTTATTAGTCTTCCGCTTGCACTAATTAGTTTTGTAGACGAGCAAATACCGGCATCCAAACGAAAAGGGCTATTCACCCCCCTCTAGCCGGCGCACCGATCCCCTACAAGTGGTATCAGAGCCAAGGAAAGCTTGTCGAGGACTAACCGCCACAACAAGCAACATTCAAAATGGCCGGCTCAAACATCCACCCACCGAAGTTCGACGGCGAATTCTCTTGGTGGAAAAAGAGAATGGAGGTATTCTTCGAGACCGATTTTGATATTATGCTAATAATGGAAAATGGGTTCGAGTTGCCTAGGGATGAAAAGGGTGAACCAATCGAAAAATCACGATGGACTAAGAAGCAAAGAGAGGAGCACCTTGCGAACTCAAAGGCAAAACATCATCTTTTCAATGTGCTCCCCCAACAAGAGATCAACCGGATCGGAGAATGTGCTAGCGCCAAAGAGATGTGGGAGAAGCTTATAGAACTCCATGAAGGCACATCCGAGGCCAAGCTAGCAAGGAGAGACCTCCTCCGCTCCCAACTATCCAATATAAAACTAGAAAAGGGAGAAAAGGTAACCTCACTACACTCTAGGTTTAAAGAAATTTTAATTGGGCTAACAAGTGTAGGTGAGAAGCTATCAAACCGGGACATGCTCATGAAGGCTATAGATGCCTTTCCCCGGTCCTCAAAGTGGAGCTCCATGGTGGATTCGTTCTACATCTCCAAGAACTTGGAAGTAAGTACCTTGGAGGAATTTTTCTCAACAATGGAGCTCCACGAAACTAGGCTTGAAGGAATACAAGAGGAGCCTAGAATTCAACCCTCAAGAGGAGTAGCATTGTTGGCAAATAAGGGGAAGAAGAAGATAGAGATCTCCTCCTCCGATGATGATGAAGCGTCTTCCTCCTCCATGGATAGCACGGAAGAAGCCTACATGGTAAGGAAGGTAAGACGTGCATTTAAGAATTTTAGATTTGATAAATCTCATGATAGGAATAGAAGACCAAGGGGGAAGGTCATATGCTACAATTGCCAAGGAGAAGGGCACATAAGGGATAATTGTCCCCTCCTAAACAAAAGCAAAGAAGAAAAGAAAAAGAAGGAAGAAAAGAAGAAGAAAAAGGGGAGCAAGAAGAAAAAGGAAGAGGAGAAGAAGACAAAGGAAAAGGGAAAGGTCAAAGCCCTAAAGGCAAGGACTTGGGATGACCCATCCTCATCCTCTTCATCATCATCGGATGAGGAGAATGCCTTTGTCACCAATTTGGCCTTGATGGCCTTTGATGACTTGGATTGCTCTTCCTCCGAAAATGAAGGATCAAGCTCAAGAGGAGAGAGCTCAAATGAAGGGGGAGCTTCTACATCCTCATCATCCGAAGAAGAAGAGGACATGGAAACTATGGTAACGAAAGTCTCTCCTAAGAAAATAGTTTCCATAATTTCTAGTTTAACTAAGGACTTATTTGGAATGAAAAAGAAAAATAAAAGCATGCTTAATCAAATTAAGGCATTGGAAAATAAGCTAGAAAATGCATGCTTAAATGATAATATTTCTTCTAGCTTAAATGATGCATGCTCACATGACCTTTATGTGCCATTAGATGTTAGTGATGCATGTATAAATGAAAATAGGGCCTTAAGGGAAAAAGTAGATTATTTAACAAAAGCCCTAGAAAAATTCACAATTGGCTCCAACACATTGAACATGATCTTAGGGAGCCAAAGAGCTAGTTTCAACAAAAAGGGCCTAGGCTACAAGGAAAAGAAAAATGAAAAGGCCTACAAATGCCTTATAGCTAGGGGACAAGATAAGAAGAAGGTAATAGCTAGAAAATGGATCCCCAAGGAATACTTAGTGAACCCAATAGGAAAGAACTTATTTTGGGTTCCAAAATCCATCCTTAAGGGTTAGGATAACCACTAGGATAGTCAACCATATGGACCTAACCTATATCATACTTTGGTTGACTTAGGATGACGGGACAACATTTTTTAGATAGTGTTAGGTGATGATAACGTGCTCATAAATAGATAATAATGCTTAAATCATGATGCTTAATGTCCTTGCTCTGTATGTTTGAAATCATGATTTATGATTTTAATATGTTGTAATCATGAGAAATAGGTTTGAATCATGCTTTAGGTGATACTTTGCTTATTATCATCATATAATACCTAATGCATGATTATTATTCAATGAATACATGTATTTCATGATCATAATGTAAAATTAATTCATATATGTCTTTGTGATCATGTAGAGTGTTAGGTTGATACTTAACCATGATAGAATTGCATGAATATATTGGTTAAGTATATACAAATATCCCCTA
The DNA here is from genome assembly GCA_025175895.1 of Wurfbainia villosa. Classification (NCBI taxonomy): domain Eukaryota; kingdom Viridiplantae; phylum Streptophyta; class Magnoliopsida; order Zingiberales; family Zingiberaceae; genus Wurfbainia; species Wurfbainia villosa. Next base: position 138,705,564 of record CM045986.1, on the reverse strand, counting down.
GGATGCATCTCACACTCACTATAAGCAAACTTGATTGCAAACTTAGCATGGGTGAGATGTTAGGATGATACAAATGTCCACTAATGCCTATGGCATTTAGATGGTCATTTAAAGTATCAACATAGCAATAATAGACCAATCATGGGGAAGACTTATGTTTAATTCATAGACATATTGCTCAAAGATCATGGTTGGATATTTCATATATTTTCAAAACAATTTCTTACTTTAAAATCTATGTATTCATGCTTTGAAATAATTGGATGCAAGACTAGGTGTTAAAATGGATACTCTTATGATCAAAAACCTAGTAGTTTTTAAAGCTTTTGGATTTTTGGCAAATATGTATAAATATAATGATTTTTCATGAAAACCTATTTTTCACTGATAGATATACTTAAAAGAAATATGTTCCCCAAATTTCATGATTTTTAGAATTTTCTGGAATTAATAATGCATTTCTGAAATTCATCCAGAAAAAAAATAGAAATTCGGATTCCTTTGTGCGACCGCTACATTGCATAATGATCGATGGATGGAATGAACAAGTATAGTAATCTGATTTTATCAGGTTTTGACTAATTTTAGTGTATGTTTCTCTTTATACTTGATGCCATGAGCTTATAACTTAGTGTTAATCTTTTTGATTGTGTCAAAGGGGGAGAAATAATTATGTTTAAGTTAATTATTTTATGGGGAGAAATATATGATAGGGGGAGAAAATTTGCATAGAGAGTTTCATGGATTAAGGGGGAGTTGCATGTTGCTATATCATGTTTATGTTTACATGCTTTCTTACCTTAGAATTTATATCAAATGTTTTTACCTAACTTAAACGGATTGCCACACATCAAAAAGGGGGAGATTGTTAGGGCAATCTCTTGCCGTAATATGGTTTTGATGGTGTGGCAAAGGGTTTAAGTGAGTTTGATATGTTGATTTGATATGTGCGTTGAAGTCGTGCAGGACTTAGTAATTCGCACATGGAGCCGTTGCGAGTTTCACATCTCATGACTCGTGCCTTGAGTCGGTGAATGATAGCTTTGCGGAAGCCGTGCGCTTGGAGCATCCGAGGGACCGCCGGACGAGAAGCTTGGGGTGAAGCCGGAGGAAGTAGACTTCGAGGCAAGAGACACGAAGGAGCATTGCAGAGCCGTGCGCCTGATGCTGCCGAGGGACGTGGCCGAGAACGAAGAACTTCGAGCGAGGGACTCCAGAGATGAGAGTGGCGATTGTAACCCGGGAAGGGTAGCTCTTAGGTGAAACTTGGCCATTTGGCCAAGTGTCGGATGAGTTTTCGACACGGTCGTTGCCATGTCATGGCGGTCATTGCTCTAATCAGTGAGTTATTGGTATCATTGGCCCGGATTGTGGCGTGATCGGTGCCATCGTGGGCGTCATTGCAGCCATACCATCGATCATTGCTGAAAACAGCGATCGGTAGTCAATAGGGTTTTGGCCCGCAGAACCATTCGTAGCCGGCCAGGCGATCGACTACGGAAGCGGCGATCGTGATGAGGTTCATCGATCATTGCCAGAGAGGGTTCCGTTGGACTAATGCTTATGCTCCAATTGATCTTCCTAGTGCCCCACAAGCTCTAAACTCTTCTTACTCGCTTTTACTCCATTCTATTTGTAAGAAGAGTGATCTTGATTGTAAAGGTTTCCTCCACCTAGCTTGGTGCAAAGGAGAGACCATTTAGTGGATTGGTTTAGCGGAGTGATTCACCGAGGACGAATCGGGGACCGTGGATTAGCGGCGTAGCCGTGAACCACGTTACATTCTTTGTTAGCGTTTGTTTTCTATTTGCTTGTATTTATTAGTCTTCCGCTTGCACTAATTAGTTTTGTAGACGAGCAAATACCGGCATCCAAACGAAAAGGGCTATTCACCCCCCTCTAGCCGGCGCACCGATCCCCTACAAGGTTGGTAGTGTATATCATACTCGCTTAGCTCTACCACCCATTTGGCTAACCTTCCCGAGAAATTTGGCTTAGTGACGACCTTGCCCAATTCGCTGTGTGTTAAAACGGTGATAGGATGAGCCAAAAAGTATGGCCTCAGTCTGCGGGCGGTTAGCACTAAGATATATGCCAGCTTCTCTAACTCCGTATAACAGAATTCTGCCCCCTTCAGAATATGGCTGGTATAGTAAATAGGTTGCTGGTGAGAACCTTCTTATTTCAGTAATACCGAACTAACGGCTCCTTCTGAGACGGCCAGATACATCCATAAGGTTCTCCATGTATTGGTTTAGCCAGTAACGGGAGTCCGGCCAGATATCTCTTCAACTCCTGGAAAGCTTGTTCACATTGATCGTCCCACTGAAATTTAGTAGCTTTGCGCAAGATCTTGAAGAAAGGTAGCCCTTTGTCCGCCGATCTGGCTATGAATCGGGATAAAGAAACAATCCTGCCCACTAACTTCTGGGTCTCTTGCAGATTAGTAGGTGATTTCATGTTGCATAAGGCCTTCACCTTCTCGGGGTTGGCTTGCAACCCCTTCTCAGTCACAATGTACCCCAAGAACTTGCCACTTTTTACCCCGAACAAGCATTTGTTAGGGTTTAGCTTCATATTAAATCGCCTTAACGTAGCGAAGGTTTCATTCAAGTCCTTGACTAAATCCCGAGTGACCTTCGACTTGATCAGGATGTCATCCACGTAGACCTCCACATTCTTCCCTTTCTGTTCTGCAAAAATTTTATCCATAAGTCGCTGATATGTAGCCCCGGCATTCTTCAATCCAAATGGCATGACCACATAGGCATATAATCCCCCTGCAGTCACGAAGCTAACCCTCTTTCGATCCTCTTCGGCCAAAGGTATTTGATGATATCCCTGATAGGCATCCATTAGGGAAACCACTTCATATCCTATAGTAGAATCCACCAATTGATCAATACGAGGCAAGGGGTAGCAGTCTTTAGGGCATGCTTTATTCAAATCACGAAAATCGATACACATCCTCCATTGCCCAGAAGGCTTGGGGACCAAGACTATATTAGAAACCCATTCGGGAAACTGGATTTCCTTTACATGACCCGCTTTTAGTAGCTTATCCACCTCCTCAGCTATGATCTTGTCTTTCTCGGGTCCAAAATGTCGCCTCTTCTGTTGGACGGGTCGGGCTCCTCTAATGATGTTGAGGAGGTGTTCCGCTACTTGAGGATGGATACCCGTGAGATCATGCACATCTCTTGCAAAGATGTCCTCATTCTCCTTTAAGCAGGCCACCAGCTCTCCTTTGATATCCAACTGTTGTGCTACCCGTGTGGCCTTTCCGGGCGATCTCCACAGTTCTCCCTCCTCTACCTTATCGGCCTTGGGGGAAATTCCTCCAGGCCAGACGTCGATGGCGATAGCGACTTGCCTTTTAGGTCTTCAGTTCTGGCCTTCTTTTGATCGTCCCGAACCATTTGCACATAGCAGCTCCGGGAGGCCTTCTGTTCTCCACGAACTTCTCCCACCAATTGTCCCACTGGAAATTTCAGCTTCTGGTGGTACGGGGAAGCCACGGCCTGAAAAAGGGTGAGGAAAGGGCGCCCAAGAATAGCGTTATAAGTGGATGGAGCATCCACGATAAGGAAAGGGATTATACTAGTTTTTTGGCGGGGCTTTTCACCCAGAGTTAAAGGCAATGAAATCTGCCCCGTCGGGTGGACCATGTGCCCTGCGAATCCGAAAAGGGGAGTGGACACATCTTCTAGCTGGGCATTTCCCAGTTGCATCTGCCTGAAGGCCTCCTGGAAGAGGATGTTGACAGAGCTCCCCGAATCAACTAGCACCCGGGCCACTTCATAATTAGCCAGGGATATACGGATAACCAAGGCGTCTGTATGAGGCAGCAGAACACCCTGCAGATCTTCTGGCCCAAACGAAACGGGCGCGGCCACGATGCGATGGCCAAACTCTCCATAAGACGGGCGTATGACTTCCGTGCCCGGTTAGAGTCCCCGTCAGTAGGTCCTCCGGCTATCACATGGATAACTCCCCGAGGGGGAAGGTCATCTGAAGTGGAGGAAGGGCCCTCACCTGATGGACCTTCTTGAGAGACCACCTCTCGGGATGGCGTTTGGGGGAAAGTGACCCGAGGTTGTTGATTATACGGCCCCGGACGGGCGACATTGGTTCGGGGGCCTCGCCGTGCCGTCCCTCCGGCTTGATACCTCAATTGCGGATATGCAACATGGAGGCGATCTAGTTCTTCTTGTAGCTTGAAACATCGATTGCTACTGTGACCGTACTCTGTATGATATTGGCAAAAGAACGGGGCTGGGGGATTACGCGGGATCCCTCTATGTCCCAAGGGTCGCAGCGAGCACTCGCTGATCGTAGAACTCCATTTCACGTTCTTTCCAAGTCCTCACAGGAGGAAGCGCTTCAGCAGCCATGATTTGCAATGGCGGGGCGGGGCGAACTCCCTGTAGCATCGGACGAGGCCTCGGAACCTCCTGCCGAAAAGGTCTTGTATACTCCGCGAGGGGGCTTGAAGAGCAATGGACGAACTCTTTCATGGGGATCGGGAAGTCGTTCGCCCTCCGTACCTTTAATCCTTCTTCTTCGCGGATAAACTGCTCCGCACGGCTCAGTAGCTCTTCGTAACTATCCGTAGGTTGTCTTAACAAGGAACTGAGGAAGGGGCCCTCCCGCAGCCCATGCTGAATAGCACCTCGGAAGGATTCAGATCGGGCTGCGGGGATTCCCCTAGCCGCTGAGGTGAATCGATGGATATACCCCCTAAGGGATTCTGAAGGTCCCTGGGTGATATGCATTAACATAGAGGCGTCTTGCTTATACGCCTTACAGCTGACAAATTCTCGACTGAACATTCTCTGGAAGTCAGCGAAACAGGTGATAGATCCCGGGGGCAGAGTAGTGAACCACTTTTGCGCCGAACCAATCAGGGTGGTCCGGAAGACTCGACACGAGAGCGTTAGTATAATGAAGCGAGGCCGCTCCATCAAGTGATATGTGCTCTTCCGATCCGTCGAACCATCGTACTTACAGACTGAGGATTTGGAGTAGGATGGAGGGAGCTCCGAAAGAATGTCCATCGTGAAGGGGCTAGGCTCGTAGAATTCCGGAGGTCTGGTGGATTGACTTTCACCCTGTTCTTCCCGGCGCGTTTGGGTGAAGGGCATAGTATTCTGGGGTGTTCTTCCCCCGAGTCCGCCTCCAGGCAACACATCACCATGGGCGGCTGTACGAGAGGGAGGAGGCATTTCTGGGAGGGGATCTCTGGAAGAAGGTTCCCCGGAGTGCGGATGCAGATATCCGGTCCTTCTCCTTTCTCTAGCGAGGGCTTCTGTGATAGCATCATCCATTAAGGCCTTTAGTTGCGATGGTAGAAGGGTGATGGGGCGCTCCTCCGCCGCAGAGATATCAGGTTGTTGCATTTCTTCGGGTTGCATCTCAACGTCCAGCTCAAATGTTCCCACAGACGGCGCCAACTGATGCGGGTGCGGGGGAAAAATCCGTTCGCTCCGTTTTCAAGGCGATGAAGCGATGAGGGAGGTCTCGGAATATTCTCCCCCGGCAGCGATCAGTAAAGAATAAGAAAATGAAGTAGACGAAATGCGAAAACCCGACACCAGCAATCGAGATTCAGACACGAGATGTAACGTGGTTCGGAATAAGGATTCCTACTCCACGGGGGTGAGGTTTCTCACCGATCACGGTGCCTAAGCACTTTCACTATGAAGATCCTCCTTTACAGAAAGCAAGTTTTCGAAGGTGGAGGAGAAAGGACCTCTTACAATGATGTTACAAGATGAGGAAAATACAAGAGACTTAGCAAACAATGGATCTCCGTCCTCCTTCTCCGGTGAGATCGTTCTTCCTTTCTCTCGCCTCCTCTTCTCTCTTCTTTGGATCACGAATGATTGCGGATCGATCTCCTCCCCTTCTCCACTTTCCTTCCACTCTCCCTTTTATCGTCCCCCCTCCTTCAACGTAACGTCGCGGATTATCTCCATCGTACACGTGGCCACCACCTCCTCCTGGAGAATAATTCTGTTACAAATATGAGGAACGAGGACTCCCCCGAATATTGCGTGGGGCCCCCCAAGCCGTTGCATAGCACCTTTCCCTTTACTTTTCAGGCAACGAGGTTAAACTGTCTCCCTCACCCCTCTGCTTTGGGTGAAGTTAACTTAGGCCCCTATACCATAGGTGACCTAGCCTTAGGGTTTCTCCTTAAACCGAACCAATTCTCCTTTTTCCCGTACCAAACTTCTTTCGCGTCGATTAGGTTGAGTTGACCCTTCCTCCATCCCATTGGCTTCTGGAATTGCCTAGTTGAACTAGTTCCTAGTCCTCTATTAGCGAAGTGCCTTCCGCCTCTTTTACACCGGCGTCCCTTGCTTCTAGCATTCGCCCGTGCCGATGGCTCTCGCTACTTGTCTGTGCCGATGACCTCGGGTACTTGCGCCCGTGTCGATTACTTCCGATAACTCTCGCCCGTGTCAATGGCTTCGTCCCACTCTCGCCCGTGCCAATGGCTTCTGATAACTCTCGCCCGTGTCAATGGCTTCGTCTAATTCTCGCCCGTGCCAATGGCTTCTGATAACTCTCGCCCCTTTGGCTAAACCAGGTGTTTTGGGGACAGGTCATGGGTCACCTGCTAACTCTTCTATTGGGAATTAGGTAGAAAAAGTACCAGTAGTATCAAATACAATCCCACACATACATACCGGTATAACTAACACATCACAACAACACAGAACCTCGACAAAATCCGAATATACAATATGTACATCAAGAAAACTCTAAAATACAATACACAACGGACGAAAAGCCCAAAACCAATACGGAAGCCTCGGAGGTGAGATGAGACGTCAGCCAGCGGTGCTCCAAGCCATCATGAAGACTTCTACCTGTTACCTGGGCGACAGAAAACCCAGGGTTTGTTGGGGTGGTGAGTAAAACTCAGCAGGTAATAGAAAAACATGTATATATGTAATATCACATGTATTTCAATAACATAATCTAGAGGTACAACAAGTATATCAGCATAGTATATAAATACAAGCATATACCGTCTAACCAAATGAACAACGTAAAATATAGACATACCTGAAGTCTGCTACGCTACTCTGATCCAACCTGAACATATATCCAACATATATATAACAGGAAGAGTAATACCAACTCATAATCTACTCATGCTACAGGTCAAGGTATCTAATGGTCTGTCCAACACATATACCAGTATCCGATACAACCGTATAACATATGCAAGAAGCATGCATGAATATGATGTACAAACAAGTGCAGCAAGCATAATACAATCAAATGCATCATCACAATAAGCATATATATATAGACTTCATATATATATATACATGCATATATGTATATATATGGCAATATGCAAAAATGTCATAAGTCGGTAATGCAGCATGCATGGTCATGTCGGCTCACCCTAAAGCTACCACGACCCCAGTGTGGCCTCGGTGGCTCGAACATGACAACTGTCCCAACTCAACACCAACCACTACTCTCGAGTGGCCGAGTGGGCAGTATGATCGAGTAGCATATAAGCGTAAAGAGCAAGCTACACAATGGGGGTCCCTGCTGTTGGTCACTCCGACAGTCACTACCCATGAGTGGTCGAGTGCCACACACGCAGGATTATGACACGCAAATTCAACTACCACCGTCTATGGTGGTAGAGTGCGGCACCACAATGCTCTGCCCTCACACCGGTTACTCCTCCTATGAGTAACTGTGGAGGCAGGATGACTGGCGACACTCTTAATCACAAGGGAGACCTCGTCGCCAGCATGCATGCAAATGACATGAATACAATGTCTCAGATACAGACATCCACCATAGACTCTCTATTCTACAGAGAATCATACTAACCAGATCAATGCACTCTCTATCCTGCAGAGAGTCGTACTCAACTGATCATAATACCCTCTATCCTGTAGAGAGTCATACCAATCTAATCGACGCACTCTCTATCCTGTAGAGAGTCGTACTCAACTGATGGATGCACTCTCTATCCTGTAGAGAGTCATACTCATCTGATTATAACAAGCTAGGACCACCGGTCCGTAGTGACACACTAAGTATCATTCCCCTGACCATTTACACAATACATGGTCGGTGGTAATATGCAACCTAAGGGTACTAGAACTAACCCTAGGTTCAAGACATTATCTACCTACGGATGACCTTTTTGCCCAATGTACAATCAGGTTGTCATCCGGACTTTACTATTTGCACTTAACTTAAACAATTTCTAAGTTACTTACATCACCTATATGTATAACTCCTAATCATGGTAAAATAAACATAATAGCATTAATGGAGTTAATAGCCATCGGTAAAGTATCAAGCATACGATAATAAGAGCAGGGTCAAGATAATATGAACATATAACATGCTCATATCTATGTCTAAATCTGAATGCAATTACATCTACCGGACCAGGTAGGAAATTACCCACCTTCTATAAAGCTCATGAACAATATCTTCACGGTCGCGGTCCTGTCTTGTATCCACGTCCTTGCTTATCCATTTACAACAAGCAATCCAGATCAATTTGCAACTCACTTAAACGTTCAGCTTCCACAACTCCCTTCGAATCAATGTCTCCCTGTTCACCATCATTCGTTGAACAAATATCAAATGAGCTACATAACAACCATATACTATAATTTTCTGGAATTTGAGCTTACCTATTCTTGCTCCTCTCATTCCCAGTCGGTCTTAAACCACTCTAGATCAATTGAAACAATAGTAGAAAGCTAGACAACACCTAAATCAATGCTGTAAATGAAGCTTACCTTCACATTCAGCCACAACCAAGCCATTTACCAATAGATCTTCACAACTGATCTAAATTAACAACTGCAGAGGAATGAAAGAGATGAATCATGCTTACCAACCCTAACAACTCCACCAACGGTACTCCTTCCTCTTCTCCTCTTCTCATCGATACCAAACACTGCCCAAAACAAAGATCCAATTCAACTAAACAAAAATACAGCTCCAAAACTCAACGGTAGGACCAATTACCGACGATAAACATGAGATGGGCTCCACTGCGATCAAACTCGCGGTGGTTGAAGGCGAAAGAGCAGAGAAGGGGAAAGGCTGGTGAGATCATCTATCAACCCTAGAAGTGTCACCGGTGGCAATCCTCTCCAATCGCTTCGCTCGACCGCCGAGACCACGCCTAGACCAAAAATCGGACTCAACCAGGGAAGATCATAGCTATAACCTAGTTCTTGTTCAAGGTCAGAAGAGGAGCAGCTCTTACCTTGCTCCGGCAGAAGTAGAACAACTCACGATCGAAAAGGCAGGATGCACCGGTGTGGTTGTGGGCGCCAACCGTCGTGTGCGACGGCACCTAGGATGGAAGGGAGAAGAGGGATCGTCCGGTAGAGATCGGGTGGAAAAGTGCGACGATCGGTACCATGCTCCATCAAGAGGGCAAAGAACTCCGGCACGGAACATGAGCGAGGCACGGAGGATGAAATCCCCTGCTCTAAGTCACCGTCCAGCCCCCCGTCGGCTCTCCTTCGCGCTCCGACGAGGCCAAGATCTCGGCGATCAACATAGGGTTGCTGCAGAGATCGCGAGAAGAAGAGGAGTGACGCCCATTCTGGAAAAGAAAAGTCACAGATGAAGGAGACGTTCGGGAATGAATCGGCGTAGATAATGAAGGCGACGGGGAAATAATGGAGTGGGTAAACGGGTCGACAAAATATATAACGAATCCATTAATGGGTTGGGCTTTAACACCCTATAAGCCTTTAACCCTATATTCATTCAATTATTCCATACAATTTAAACTTAGGTTAGGTTTAAATTAATCCCTAACCATCCATATCGAATTTAATTTACCCCATAGACTCGAATTTAAGTTCATTTTAAATCCTGAAAAATTTCTAAAACTCCCGAGAAATTCCCCAAGACAATCCCTACTTAGCAAGGGATTTTTTTTTTTAGTATCTTACATTCTCCCCCACTTAATAAAATTTGGTCCCCAAATTTCGTACTTACCTGTAAGAACCAACACAAGAAATATTCGGAATGACCACATACCTTCCTCAAGTGACCAGATGAGACTATCGAGCTCGGATAGTATCTTCCAGCTCCTACATAGCCTCCTCATCGGTATGATGCTGTCATCCAACCTTTACGAGTCAGATGGTTTTCGTCCCACTACTGTCGCTCCTTGCCACCCAGGCTCCACCCTGGAATCTTCTCGTAAGTCGCATTAGACTGAGGTAGAATTCGGAACCTCTTTCAGAACATAATCAACATGTGACACGTATTTTCTCAGTATAACAACAGGAAATACGTTGTGAGCACCTGCAAGTGTCGGAGGTAAAGCCAACCGATAAGCTACACCTCCATAATCCACGACACAAGATCTGAATAGATCCTCCAACGTTTGAATGTCATGCTCAAACAATCCATTAGTCCGCGGATGAAATGTTGCACTAAGCCAAAGCTCTGTGCCCATAGTCTGGTGCAGACTCTGTCAAAATCGCGAGGTAAATCGCGAATCTCTATCTGATTTGGTACTTAAAAGTACCCCACGCAATCTGATAATATTTCGGTAATACAACTCTACCGAATGATCCAACAAGTACGACCCACGAATAGAAAGGAAATGAGATGATTTGGTCAGTCGATACACACTCACCCAAATCGCATCATGTCCTTTACGGGTCATAGGCAATTCCGTAACGCAATCAATTGTGATATGCTCCCACTTCCATTCCGGAATCGGAATTTTCTAGAGCAATCCAGCGAGTTTCTGATGTTCAGCCTTCACCTACTGGCATACTAAACATCGAGCAGCAAAATTTGCTATAACTCTCTTTATACTATTCCACCAGTATAAACGTTTCAACTCTCGGTACATCTAAGTACCACCAAGGTATATAACCCGTCTCGAATGATGTGCTTTCAGTAGCAACTCTTCCTTAACTGGATGCGTGTCCGGAACACACTATCCCTACTAGAGATGGGGAATTGTTTTCTCAAAAGAGGAGTCCACCAACCATTCAAAATCCACTCTACCACACACTCTGTAAGTGCATGGAAGACTATAGCGATCAATCTCTCAAGTTGCAACTGTTAGTGCTCCAGCAACTATATAGTAGCTACCCAGTAGCTAGTCAAAATCCCATGAGCATTCCTGCTCCATACATTTACAAATCCAGATAATAACTACTAAAGTCACGTCATGTATATGACTGACTATCTCGTAGTTTCTTAACTGTCGTAGGCATAAGATACGTCTTATGCAACTGCATCGAAATCGCTCCGATCCCTGAAACGATGCATTTGCGTACAACATCCTTGTATCCACTCCGGAAGGTTTAACTAATACTCATGTAAAAGTTAACCACCGTCTAAGTCCTATAAACTGGTTTCATCAGCTTCCGACTAAATGATTTCAATCACTCTCTTGGTCAAACAAATCCGTGGTATAGTAATGTCAAACATTCTATCCACATCTACAGAATTAACCAAAACATACAAGGAAAACCACCATCTACGGTGGTCGAGTGTGCAACTCCAACTACCACAATCAGCGGTGGCGAGTTACGCAACTCCAACAACCTAAGGATCCAATCGTGTCCGGATACACGATTCTCAAATCCGACTAAATCGTTAATTAGTCTAACAACTTAATAAAAACTCATACAATTCATACCAAGTATGAAATTGTCGTCTTTACACACCTGCATTCCCTTTACTCTACATTGATGATATCTCAATCATCACAACGACAATGACAATTGTATGACACCATGTCACTACAATATCAACACTCCAGTCGTAAATCAACCCTAGAGAATACACAGGTGTCTTTGGCTGATCTAAATAGATCATCTATCCACAACGAAGGATATTTACTTTCAACCACTATCGCATTCCATCATCGATAATCGATGCATAATTTCAAAGGTCCATCTCTCTTTAACAAAGAGTTCTGGATCCTTCTCAAGGAGGAATACTGGGATAGATAAATATCTCTTCTAACATCTCCTATAATCACAACATACGTTCTTCCAATTTCCATAATGTTTAGTAACACTTATACCAGTCAAATTATCACCTGGTATAGGATCTTGATCACGAACTATTTCCGCAATCATTTCAATCGCCTACTCCACTTGCCTATGCAACAGCAAGCCTTGGAGTTCATCCAAAACTACATCCGAATACTCTCAGATTATACGCACATCCGAGAGCATATTGTACCATACTTCCAACAATTTGACCATCCGTAAGGATATGTCCACAGTAAAAGTATGTCTATCAAAGTCTAAGGGCATCCCTTAACTTCTTAACTGTTGGTCCACATCTCACCTGACAGTAGAGATACCACCGACCCACAAGTCGATGTATAGGAACCCTTTTAATCCAACTGAGAATGTTCTAGAAACATATACCTATAAATTCAAGCATCTCTCAATATATTAACTCAGAGGGTAAACTAGAGTAATACCCTGAATGATCAAATATCTGTCGATCCGATCCAAAAGGCTCCCCCCAGGTCTCAGCCTTTCTCCAAAGAGAACCAGATCAGATCCAACAGTTCGTGACAAAGCGATCACATTTCTGCGATGAATGATCCAAGGATTTTTCCTAGATCATCCCATCCCATCACCTAACCCTACCAGCTGCAACTGTAGAATACCGAATAGATACGACCATTGTCGTATACTCTCTCCTCTGTACTAAGAAAATCATATCTGGGGGTAACTGTTGTTGTCTGCATGAGTCTTCCACGATGTCTTCTGCTGATACTGCTGCATAAGTCACTTCCCTTGAAGGGAAGTATCACGGAACTCCAACCACGCCTGAGGTGGTAGATCACTACTGATGAGATAACCCAATCTTCTGTGCTGATCTCTGCTACTGAGACGGTGCATCATCCTCCTGGAATACCATCGATAGTCTTCAACTGAGTCTTCAAAGTACACCTCCCCCACTATACTGGTTACTCAAAATAGCAACAGCTGAACTGATCCAATGGATAATCTGACTTTGTGTGTCTTCGTGATCCGCACTGCACACAAATAATCTCTTCGAAGTCTTTGTTCTGATTTCGCTGATAACATCAGACAGTTCTGAATCTGCAGTGGGTCTTCTGTGATCGGAGAATAGCTCAAGGCCTATGACTCCGATCTTGCTCCTTTTTCCAACAGTCAGAGACTTCTGAGTCTATTAAGTTGACCTACAATATTTGCTTACCGGTCTTCAACTCTTAAACCCTTGTACGGAGTCATTTCTAAACTCCTGTCTCAATCCAACGTCTTCCGGCAGGATCTGGTAGAAGATCTCGGCATCCTAATCCACTATAAGTTAATAACTCTGGGTGGCTTAAATCATCCATTCACCTTCTTGAGCTATTAGGTGGTCGTAACCTCCGCAAGTCTCACGACTCTGCACAGTACACTATTACTAACCGATCACCCTTTCTTGAAGCTCAAAAATTCCTTATAATGTGTCACTAAAAGTGACACGAGGAAATACTCTCTTTCAACATCACTAAACCATGATCAAGTGATATATTATTTTCCGAAGATTATTTTTTTGCAATTTCCACCAAATACCGACTTAATCCCGATAATGGTATGCAAACAACTCTACTTCCTCTGTATAACATAAATCAAGTACTCAAAAGTACTTTCAAAGTTATACAACCCAGTACGCACAACTCAGGGATAAAAATCTCTATACAACATCATAAACTAGCCTTCCGCTATCCCATCAACAATAGCCAATTTGTCTTGTCCATTACCCAGCGGTAATGATCGACTAACAGATTAGTGAAAATCTCTGAGGCTGAAATCTCTGATTTCAACCAGAAATGTGACGACTTGACCCATGTTTTTCCGACTCGGTATCAGTCGGCTCTCAAAGGTAAATCACCTTCTCGACACAGGTTCAAGACTCACAGACTCAACAAGTCATTCTCGTGGTCAACTCATACCATGGTTATGAATAATAACTAACACACTACAGGTTATTCCCTGGTATAAGCATCTAAATGTATAGCCAACATAACCGAGAGTATAAACCCTAAAGGTCACTCCGGTTGGTCGCCTCGGTGGACGACCCCTACTACAAGTCTGCACAGGTGTCATAACTCTATTGTATACACCTACTGATCAAGTTTAGATAAATATCTACTAAACCATAAATTATCAGGAATTCTTACCTCGTGCTGCTTGGAGCTCAGGCCGCTGTCCATCTCATCTCAGAAAACCAAAACCGAATAAATCGACTCCCAAGAATCCAAGACTCGACACAAAAACAACATTGTATGGCATCGCAGAACCTTGGGCTCTGATACCACTAAAGTTGTCATGCCCTGAGAGCATGCCAAGCCGAAAATCAAACGGACAGCACTGCCCCTGTACGTGGCAATATTTCAGGTTAATATAAGGCTCGTAGGCCCACAATAATAACAACGGATAAAAATATAACCAAACCACAACAATATCACAAACCAACTACAACAAATACACAGCGGAAATGATACCACAATAATACAATCCCACACATGCATACCGGTATGACTAACACATCACAACAACACAGAACCTCGACAAAATCCGAATATACAATATGTACATCAAGAAAACTCTAAAATACAATACACAATGGACGAAAAGCCCAAAACCAATACGGAAGCCTCGGAGGTGAGATGAGACGTCAGCCAGCGGTGCTCCAAGCCGTCATGAAGACTTCTACCTGTTACCTGGGCGACAGAAAACCCAGGGTCTGTTGGGGTGGTGAGTAAAACTCAGCAGGTAATAGAAAAACATGTATATATGTAATATCACATGTATTTCAATAACATAATCTAGAGGTACAATAAGTATATCAGCATAGTATATAAATACAAGCATATACCGTCTAACCAAATGAACAACGTAAAATATAGACATACCTGAAGTCTGCTATGCTACTCTGATCCAACCTGAACATATATCCAACATATATATAACAGGAAGAGTAATACCAACTCATAATCTACTCATGCTACAGGTCAAGGTATCTAATGGTCTGTCCAACACATATACCAGTATCCGACACAACCGTATAACATATGCAAGAAGCATGCATGAATATGATGTACAAACAAGTGCAGCAAGCATAATACAATCAAATGCATCATCACAATAAGCATATATATATAGACTTCATCTATATATGTATACTAATCACAATCATCCATATATATATATACATGCATATATGTATATATATGGCAATATGCAAAAATGTCATAAGTCGGCAATGCAGCATGCATGGTCATGTCGGCTCACCCTAAAGCTACCACGACCCCAGTGTGGCCTCGGTGGCTCGATCATGACAACTGTCCCAACTCAACACCAACCACTACTCTCGAGTGGCTGAGTGGGCAGTATGATCGAGTAGCAAATAAGCGTAAAGAGCAAGCTACACGATGGGGGTCCCTGCTGTTGGCCACTCCGACAGTCACTACCCATGAGTGGTCGAGTATCACACACGCAGGACTACAGCACGCAAATCCAACTACCACCGTCTATAGTAGTAGAGTGTGGCACCACAATGCTCTGCCCTCACACCGGTTACTCCTCCTATGAGTAACCGTGGAGGCAGGATGACTGGCGACACTCTCAACCACAAGGGAGACCTCGCCAAAGATGCATGCAAATAACATGAATGCAATGTCTCATATACAGACATCCACCATAGACTCTCTATTCTACAGAGAATCATACTAACCAGATCAACGCACTCTCTATCCTGCAGAGAGTCGTACTCAACTGATCATAATACCCTCTATCCTGTAGAGAGTCATACCAATCTAATCAATGCACTCTCTATCCTGTAGAGAGTCGTACTCATCTGATTATAACAAGCTAGGACCACCGATCCGTAGTGACACACTAAGTATCATTTTCCTGACCATTTATACAATACATGGTCGGTGGTAACGTACTAGAACTAACTCTAGGTTCAAGACATTATCTACCTACGGATGACCTTTTTGCCCAATGTACAATCAAGTTGTCATCCGGACTTTACTATTTGCACTTAACTTAAACAATTTCTAAGTTACTTACATCACCTATATGTATAACTCCTAATCATGGTAAAATAAACATGATAGCATCAATGGAGTTAATAGCCATCGGTAAAGTATCAAGCATACGATAATAAGAGTTGGGTCAAGATAATATGAACATATAACATGCTCATATCTATGTCTAAATCTGAATGCAATTACATCTACTAGATCAGGTAGGAAATTACCCACCTGCTATAAAGCTCATGAACAATATCTTCACGGTCGCGGTCCTGTCTTGTATCCAGGTCCTTGCTTATCCATTTACAACAAGCAATCCAGATCAATTTGCAACTCACTTAAACGTTCAGCTTCCACAACTCCCTTCGAATCAATGTCTCCCTGTTCACCATCATTCGTTGAACAAATATCAAATGAGCTACATAACAACCATATACTATAATTTTCTAGAATTTGAGCTTACCTATTCTTGCTCCTCTCATTCCCAGTCGGTCTTAAACCACTCTAGATCAATTGAAACAATAGCAGAAAGCTAGACAACACCTAAATCAATGCTGTAAATGAAGCTTACCTTCACATTCAGCCATAACCAAGCCATTTACCAATAGATCTTCACAACTGATCTAAATTAACAACTGCAAAGGAATAAAAGAGATGAATCATGCTTACCAACCCTAACAACTCCACCAACGGTACTCCTTCCTCTTCTCCTCTGTTCATCGATACCAAACACTGCCCAAAACAAAGATCCAATTCAACAAAACAAAAATACAACTCCAAAACTCAGCGGTAGGACCAATTACCGGCGATAAACGTGAGATGGGCTCCACTATGATCCAACTCGCGATGGTTGAAGACGAAAGAGCAGAGAAGGGGAAAGGCTGGTGAGATCATCTATCAACACTAGAAGTGTCACCGGTGGCAATCCTCTCCAAATCTGCCCTGTTCGACTGCTCGAGACTGCTACCTAGACCATAAATCGGACTCAACCAGGGAAGATCATATCTATAACCTAGTTCTCGTTCAAGGTCAGAAGAGGAGAAGCTCTTACCTTGCTCTGGCAGAAGTAGAACAACTCACGATCGGAAAGGCAGGATGCACCGGTGTGGTTGTGGGCACCAACCGTCGCGTGCGATGGCACCGAGGATGGAAGGGAGAAGAGGGATTGACAGGCAGAGATCGGGTGGAAAAAAGTGACGGCCAGTACCATGCTCCATCAAGAGGGCAGCAACTCCGGCACCGAAACATGAGCAGGGCACAGTGGGAGGATGAAATCCCCTACTCCAAGTCATTGTCCAGCCCCCCGTCGGCTCTCCTCCGCGCTCCGGCGAGGCCAAGATCTCGGCGATCAACAGAGGGTTGCTGCAGAGATCGCGAAAAGAAGAGAAGTGTCGCCCGTTCTAGAAAAGAAAAGTTGCAGATGAAGGAGACGTTCGGGAATGAATCGACATAGATAATGAAGGCGACGGGGAAATAATGGAGTGGGTAAACGGGTAGACAAAATATAAAACGGATCCATTAATGGGTTGGGCTTTAACACCCTATAAGCCATTAACCCGATATTCATTCAATTATTCCATACAATTTAAACTTAGGTTAGGTTTAAATTAATCTCTAACCATCCATATCGAATTTAATTTACCCCATAGACTCGGATTTAAGTTCATTTTAAATCCTAAAAAATTTCTAAAACTCCCGAGAAATTCCCCAAGACAATCCCTACTTAGCAAGGGATTTTTTTTTTCAGTATCTTACACAAAGTGTAAAGGAAACAAAACAAAATACAGTAAGAAAACACTTTACAAAAGCAAGGTTTTGATCATTGTCTAATGTGGTTGCTTTGGAAAACCTCTTGAAGTTCTGGAATGCAATAACAAGTCCTCTTCAAGTTCCCAAGAAACCGACATCTGGAAAGTTTCATGAAGCCCCCTTTTTATAAGCTATATTTTAGTTGATCTCCGTCTACTAGTTAACTAGCCTTACCCCCAGTCGACTAGTCACTCGATCGCTTATTTACAACGACTTGATCCACGTTGGATGTCAGTCCATCAGTCGACTGCTTAGCCTCCAATCAAATTGGCCAATTGATTCAGTGTGTTTCTATTCACTGATCACTGCAACTACCAATCGCTTCATCACACGATCATTCGATCGCGACTTACCTGAGCACTCGATTTCTCATCCCGACCTCCGTGGCTGTCCGAGCACTCGAGTCCCCGACTCGAGCATCCGACACCAGTCGACTAATCAGCTATCAGTCAACTGCTCGAGAACCGAGTTATTTTCCTTGTCCCAAGCACATACTTCCCGAGCACCCAAGTCCCCGACTCGAGCGCCTGAGCACTCCCGTGTGTTCATAGCCCGAGCACTAATCCAAGTGCCTAAGTACCGAGTCCGAGTATCGCGCTCTTATCACCCAAGCACTCATCGCTTCCTCATGGCCCTGCCGATCGCCTTATAACCGAGTCCCTAACTCGAGCGCCCAAGTACCAACCCACTTGATTGGTCAAGACCACCAATTGACTACCCGAGCACTCGTCGAAGCTTCCCAAGTAACCTATTCATGAGCATCGAGCCCCGCGTGTCCAGTAGACTGCCCCAGCACTCATCAGAGCTTCCCGAGTAATCTAGTTGTGAGCACCGAGTCCCGAGTGTCTAGTCGACTGGTGAACCCCCACCAGTCCACTAATACTTCAGTCTTAAATTATCATCAAGCTAACTCTTGCTTCGCCTAATATCCAGTTGACCTCAATCTACCAGGACTTGTCTCGTCTAGCATTCGACCACTCTTGATTTGTCAGAATCTTCTTTGCCTAACATTCGGTCAACCGTGACCTACTAGAATTTCTTTTGCCAAGCACGGTCACCTTGACCTGTCAAGATTTCACTTGTCATGCACTATTATCCTGACCTGCCAAGACTTTCTATCACCAATCTGGTTTTCCTTGACCTATTTGAACTTTTCTTGTCTTGCATCCAGTCTCCAGACATGCAAGGGCTTTTCCGACACTAAGCATCCAGTCCTGCCTGACTTGCTTAGACTTTCCTCTCTGGCCAAATGTTCGGTCAACCTTGACCCTGCTGGATTTCACACTTGTCAACTCTCCGTTGGACTTTCCATCATCAAGTGTCCGGTCCTCCATGACCCACTTGAATTTTTATCTTGTCAACATCTTATTAAACTTCTGACCACCAAGAGTTGAGTCCTCCTTGACCCACTTGTATTTCAACTTGCCAACATCCAGTTGGACTGTTTGGGCTTCCTTTGCTCAGCATTAATGGATCACTTGACCCATAGGACTTTCTTCAATGTTTGATCCTCGTTGACCCATTGAATGCATCATGCTAGCTAGATGTCCAGTCCACTGACCTATCTAGACTTCGTGCCTAATGCCCTTAATCTGGTAAGTCTTTCATCACCGTCTAGTATCTAATCCAATGGATCTATTAGGATTTTTACTTATCTAGTATTCAGTCAGCTTGACTTACTAAAGCTTTCACTTAATGAGCTACCTACACATTTAACCAAGCCAACAAGTCACATCGAACAACCTTGAATTTTTGGCAAGATCAAAACTCAGATTCCATCGTAGAACAAGACTAAGTTAAAAAAAAAACTAGCAACTAATTTTTTCTGATAATTCGTTAGAGAAATTTTTTGAAATTAATTTTTTTCCTGATATTGAGTGAGCACGTAGTATATTTAGTATCCTGAATGTTTTACATTTGAATGGTCGTAATTATAATAGCAATTTGTATTTTCAAAATCGTAAAGTATACATTAGTAAAAAAAAACAGTAAACTCTAAAACAGTATATTCTAAACAAATATAAATTATAATTGTTAAAAACTATCCTAAATAATTTGTCAAAGCAATATGGGCACACATGCAATGTTCGTATACAAATTGTATTATTCATTTTAAATATTCAGATTACAAATAAAGAAAAGACTTAATTTGGCCCATGAGCTTACATATACATAAAAAAATCTCAAAGAGAATCAACAAAAGAAATATTGAATGATCTACACCGAGATGATATATTGAAATTCTTAACTTTAATCAATTTTCTTGGGAGAATAATTAGTTTTTAGCTTCAAGTTTTTTTTTCCAACTTCTTTTTTTTTCTGAAATATTACACTGTCAAAATAGTATTTTCGACCGACATAATTATGTATAAAATGCATGGGTCTTATCAAACAAAGAGTTCTAGGCAATGTTTGGATGATTCGGATATTTTTCATTTAAATTATAGCTCGAATGCTTTTAAAAAAACATGACTAATTCTATTGAAATAAATTAAATGATCCCTTTGAAAAAACAAATAATAATAATAAACAAACAAACAAACAAACTGCTGCAGCGTGATTTAGAAAATTCCAAAATTTGAACTGCTCACTTTGAGAAATTGCCTTCAGAGCATTGATAATGCTAGGGACAGGCCGTGTTGTTTGAACTTTGGAAGGGAACGCAAAGATTTGTAGGCCACGAGGAACTCAGCAGATCTTTCATGCTTGACTTCTTAAATAAAGCAATGAAAAAAAAGATTATATATACCTAAAAATATATATCATCTCTAAAGAAGTTTTCATTTTGCTCTTTGCCGAGTTTTTCTTCGGAGGGGACAAAAAGGAAAGCCTCAAAATCATTTGAGCAACAAAACTCCAAACTAGCTTTTAATTAATGCTCTAAGGACGCAGCCACACTGCCCTCATCTTCTCGTCCCCTTCCCCCGCTTCATGATTGCTGCATGCTCATCATTCCGCTTTACAGTAATGTCTGATTGAGTGAGATCATTTCAGTAATGATTATGCTTTGCATGAGCTCGACAAGTGTCGTCTGTGCATCCTCGAGACACAAAACTTATCATTTTTCACATGTTAATCGCTGTGGACAAAGAGAAGGGGAAAAAAAAGAATTAAATAGGATGATGATCTGCATGGTCCGCCATTCTCATTCACCAACCAAAAAGGCTGCATTTATCGTCACGACTTTCTCGTTCCTTTTATTTATATATATATATATATATATATATATATATATATATATATATATATATATATATATATATATATATATATATATATATATATATATATATATATATATTCATGAACATTGAAGTCATGTGTCCAGATACTTTGTTTTTATATGTATTTTCAGTATGAACTATGTGGTATATTTTAATCGTATTAGCTATTTAAAACGAGAACTGTAAAGAATTAAGGATGTAATCTTAGAGCAATGAGTGAATACTTCGAAGAGAATGAATCATTTCAGGGGTTTTGTGCACCACAACAAACTCAATCAAGAACCTTCTTTCTTGTGCCTCCATCAACAGTCGAGTCAGTATTCAGATGATAAAATTACAATAATGAATAACTTATCTATTTTTTATAGACCTTAGAGCAGACGAAGAAAAATATTTGGAATCATTTTTTACGGCAAAGAACCTTCCCTCTTGCATCATTCACTTCTTTTTTTTCACTGCATTACAAAATAATAATGCAATATTTCTGATCTCATGTATGTCAACTAATGTAATGGAATAGTATATGATGTAGAATGTTACAGTGGAGTTGCTATGTTGAGTTAATGTGCTGTTGGAGATGATGAAGATATTGATGAGAAAGATTTAATGTCTTATTGCCAAAGATGCTTAAAGGGTTACTATTTTGATGCCCTAACTTGATTCCTCTTTGAATTTTTGTTGGCTCTCTTTCTTTCTTCTTTTTTTTTTTTATATTGCCAAGGAAGATCGGATCATAAATATTTGAAAGACTATACGAACACTCTAGGCTCTTTTCCAATTGCACTTAGATGATGTTAACACGTTAACGATGTCATTGTATTTTCTTTCTCTTTATTTTAATTTGTTTCTCTTCCTCTTCTCCATTGTGCCCTCTCTCTTCCTCTTCATTTTGATGGATATGGTCGCACATTCTTGTCCCTCTCCTCTTCTTTCTTCTTCTATTTCTCGCTATCGCCTTTCACTACTATTTCCCTCCTCTCTTCCTCGATTCCTCTTCAATTTTGACCACGATCGACACAATGTAACTTTATCACCACTCTCAACACCTTTGACACACAATCATCAATACCTCTTTAGCCTTGCACCTCCTATGGCCATCGACTATGATTTATTTGTTATAAATTTTTGTTTGTAAAAGTTTTGTAGATTTTTTTTGGAATTCATGACATTAAGAATAAATTTGTTGTCTAGCTTTTGGTATCCATGGAATTAAGGATGAATTTGTAGTTTATTTGTGTGTTGCATATGGTTTGTGTTTACATTTAATCATTTTTCTACTTTGTTATCTATACATTTCACTCTTTTTATTACCAAAAATTAATAAAAATACTAAAGTTGTTGAGGTTGGTGGTCTTCAACTTGAAAATAATGTGAGCACAATAAAAAAAAAATTAGTTAGTGATAGGGAGAACTTGAATGAAGGTACACTACACGTGATTGTAATCAAATAAAGAAGAATAAGATGTTTATAGACATGTTTCGTAATTAAAGATGATGAGAGGAAAGAATTTATTGATCATATATAATAGAATAATTTTAGATCACATGAAAAAGATTAATACGAAGGTAAAAAATTCTACAGGGAATCAAATGAAAATGTTTTAAAAAAAATAAATCCATTAAACTATTATACTAATATTTGATTATTCCTAAAAGAAACATGTTATAAGATTTGACTATATAAGATCGCAACAAGGATTACTAC
Source organism: Wurfbainia villosa (assembly GCA_025175895.1). NCBI lineage: Eukaryota > Viridiplantae > Streptophyta > Magnoliopsida > Zingiberales > Zingiberaceae > Wurfbainia > Wurfbainia villosa. Next base: position 138,682,760 of record CM045986.1, on the reverse strand, counting down.
ATACTTAGATATAATATTAAATAAATAAGGACTCTCATAAATTGGATACAAATAAATATTATAAAAAAAAATGATTATCTAAGATTTAAAATATGAAACATAGAAACACTCACTAGTAAAATAATGAAAGTAATATATACGATGATTAAGAGAATAATTAATATTTTATATTTACAAAAAGACAAAATAGATAGAAGAGAAGATAAAGATGATAGAGAATTCAAATTTTAAATTATAATAAAGAGAAAAGAGAAAAATAAGAAATGAAGTAGACATTGTTGTAGGTAGCTTGCTAAAAAATAAAGTAATAGAAATAGTTAAAAAAGAAGATAGTAGTGGTTAAAAAAATTATTAATATGTTAGGAAGATCTCGATGAAATATTATAAATAATTCTTTCAAATTAAATAATTTTAATCTGAAAATATCTTAATGGATATGTAGAAGTAAAAATGAGGAATATGTTAGGGTTCATGGGGGTTATGAGTTTTGAACAAAAAATAAAGAAGAAAAAAATTATATTGAATTTTGCGATAACATATGAACTTATACTAGCTAATATATATTTTTTTCTAAAAAAAAAGAGAAGAAACTTGGTCACATTTAAAAGTGAAAATAATAACTCACAAATTAACTTTTCTTATGATTAAGGAAAAGAAAAGAATGATTTGTAAAGATTATAAGGTCATTCTTGGAGAAAATTTAATTACTCAACATAGGATAGTAATATTGAATATAAGCTTCACTCAAAAATGACACGGGATAAAATAACATCAAAGTTAAAAAATTACAATAAAAAAATATACTCAGTGAGTCAAAAGGACGTACATCACTAAGTAAAAAAATTTTGATGGTAGAATAAGAAAATACAGAAAAAAGTGAAGAAAAAAAGAGTAGCCTATAAGACATTATGCATTTGTAAGAATGAAAAAAAAAACTTAAAAAATATATAGTAGTCAAGAAAAAGATCAAGAAAGAAAAAGGAAGATCAAAGATCTTATTTAAATAAAATGCATTAAAGATGAATGCAATAGAGTATTATTGAATGATGAAGAAATAAAAAAGTAATGTAAAAAAATATTCTTTTCAAATTTTTAATGAAAGTTTAGGCGGATTAACTTAAAACTTAGGTAATTTAAGTAGGTTAGAGAATTATAGAAATTTAAATTTTTATTGTAGATTTCAAAGTTCAAAAGTAGATTGGGATATAAATGGGATGCAAAATAGAAAAAATAAATAGATCAAATGATATTCCGATAAAGGTATGGAAGTGTCTAGAGAAGCAAGGTATTGAATATTTTATGAAGTTATTTAATTGATATTAAAAATAAAAATAATATCTGATAAGTGAAGAATAAATACTCTAGTTCTCTTATATAAAAATAAAATAAAAGTATAAAATTATGCAAATTATAGAGGTATTAAACTAATGAGTCATATTATGAAATTTAAAAAAATAATAATAAAAAAGGTTAATGAGACTATGATGATCGAAGATCAATTTGAATTCATATCTAGAATATTGACAATAGAAGTTATAAATCTTTCTAGGTGACAATTGAAAGGAATCAAGAATAGAAGCAAGACTTACACAGAGTATTCATCGACTTAAAAAACATTTATGATAGATGTTGGTAAAATTTCTGACAGAGAGAGGTAATTACCTCGTGCGTTGCGGAATCTCGTAGGATAGGAAAGAAGGCTATTAGAGTCTTCTTTGTAATTCCTCGTTCCAAACGTCCTCGGGGATCCGATGGTGATTTCTCGAAAATTATATAGATAATTTTAGAAAATAAAAGTGTTAGCTAGCGTATATAGAAATAATTAAGGATATGTATGAAGATGCGATGATAAAAGTGAAGACTTTAAGCGAATTAACTGAATTATTTTTCATAAAGATAAGATTATATTAAGGATCAACTTTAAATCTCTATCTTTTTATACTAAATCATGGATGAATTCACTAAATATATTCATGCCATGGATCTATGGTGCATATTATTTGCAGATGAAAAATTAGACACATGGAGTGAATACTAAACTCAAATTTTAACAGAAAACACTAGAAGTAAAAAAGTTTTAAGATTGTAGAGTAAATATATAATATATAAAATTTAAGTTTAAAAATATAAGATGTAATGAAATAATTATTAAGATAGGAGATGATAACTTATCTATAACTGAGAGTTTTAAGTTTTAAAATCTTTTTTGCAAAAGGATTGAGTGATCGAGAGAGATATCTTATATACAATACAAACATGATGATTGAAATAGAGGAGAACATCGTATGTTTTTTATGATCATAAAGTGCTCTAAAATTTAAACATAAATTTTTTCAAAATAATTATTAGATCTACTGTATTATATAAAACTGAATGTTGGACTATGATTCAAGCACATGACCAAAATTTGAGAGTTATAAAGATGAGATGGATGTGTAGACATACGTAGATAGATAGATAATAAATGAGAATATTAGAGAGATAGTTGGAGTTGTATCCATTAAGAAAAAAACTCTAGAGACATGTTTAAGATCATATGAAAGTGTACTTGGATGATCAATAAATATTATAGTTAGGCGATATGAAACTATAATAAAGATACACATCAAATAAAGAAAAGAAAGACCAAAGAAGATTTGATTAACGATGATAAAATAAGATAAAATTTATAAATATAAATGATGATATACTAAGGGATAGAGCCCAATAGTATAAAAGAATCGACCTTACCTTGTTAGATAAAGTTTAATGATTCTTATTGTTGTTGTTGACCTTAAGATTAACCTAGAAGTTCTCTTAGGCCTACCTATATGTCAACCTATTAGTTTTTTTAGGTTGATTTATAGGTTAACCTAGTAATTTTATTAGGCTAAATAAATTTGAATTTTTATAGATATTGATAAGATTATATCTTTTGGTCGACCTAGCAATTTATCAATTAGAAAATATAGCTCCTAAAGGGATGCAATTTAAATATAACTCATTCCCCTTGAATTTATTAATTCCAATGCATTTTTCATCAATTTTATTCCCTAGAGGTGCTTTGTATGTATATTTATTCTTATATCCACATGATCGAACTCCATTTTTGCAACCTCTCTTGTCATCTTGATTATTGGTATTTACCCTAGTATACATTTTCCTTTCAATTGAGGATCCCCTTTGACTAGAACCTTCATTATTTTTTGTTGAATTTGCCAATCTATGTTCGACGAGGGCTCTTCTTACTCATCTACTCCTTCCTCTTAATTTCAAGCATTAAATCTTGTAGTGCTCTTTTCTTTTGCAAGCATAGGATATCTATCTTGGTTGTTTCTGCTTTAGTCTTCAAGTCTTGCAATGATTGTAACGACGCCTGTTGGCGAATTCATGACCCTATTGGTCGACATCGCCCTATTGGCGAAATTCGCGACCCTTTATTGGTCAACGTCACGCTCGCTGTTGGCCTCGTTACTCACTGGACTTCCCACCCGAAGTGGGTTTTGCCTTCCCGATGATTAACTCTAGACCTCCGTGCTAAGTACTAAAGTTTATGAATCCTGGTAACCAATGATCCTAAACTTTGGTCGGCGACGTCGCGCCTTTTATTGTAGCTGAGACTTCCCACCCCGAAGTGGGTTTTTGCCTTCCCAACTCTAGACCTAAAGTTTATGAATCCTGGTAACCAAGTGATCCAATAAATTGTCACGCCCCGAAGGAGACCCCGCCAGACAAAAATCCGGCAGCATCTCCCCTGTACGGGTGACAATCCCAATTTACATACAAGGCCTACACGGCCACTATACATCGGTCAACACGACCGGAATCCAAACACACACGCAGTTATATAATTTGGCCTCAGGCCATCAATCAAAATAAATGATAAACAGTCTACCATAAATCGACTTACCCTTACGCCATCCGGCGAGAATACTCACCAAAAATCCAATCAAACCAAAATCCGAATAAGGTCCATAAGGACACTAAAAATCCAAATACAAAATCAATCTCCAAACCTATACATGTCCTCTAACCAAAATATCCAAACCATAAAGCAAATATCCAAAATAAAACATTCACGACGAGTGGGGGTCCGGCAGCTGCACTCTCCTGACAGCTTCATCCTGAAATAGATATAAATTAACGGGGTGAGTTTAAAGAACTCTGCGGGTATAGTAGATATGCAAAATAAGGTATAGCTAACAATAAAAATATCATGCCAGTACAGTCTCACATAAATAGGGTATGCAAGAAAGAAATACAAATGACTATACTTACCTGAATCTCCTACCCTGATATAGGAGCATGTGTCTGACTAGAAGTAATAGAGTCCTGACCATATATAAACCTGTATCCTGTATGCATGACAATCATATGCACATCCAAGGCATCAATACAATAACGCAGCAAACACAATACAAAATGCAATCCGTGCAAAATGCATGTCGTGCCAATGACATGGTCACCCCTGACGCCAGTCAGCCGCCTCACACGCAATGGTGAATCCGAGTGGGTAGGGCTATGACAACTGTGCACTCTTCCATCACTGCTCCTGAGTGACCGAGTGGACAGGATGCTGTCGGAGTACACCTATCCTCCTGCCCCAAACATAATGGGGGAGCTAAGCTCTCATCTCCCGGTGTCATAGACCAGAGGAGGGATCCCTGCCCGCTACCACGCTGCCTCATCGCTACCCATGAGCGGACCAACGAGCTCTGTGAGCAACGCACACACCTCTGATGTACCACTAACCCATGAGTGGCGGTGTGTGCGAGCCATGTAACTAGGCGGGCTCAACAATAATGGAACCGTCCGGCCCAAATCATGCAAAATAGTGCATGATACTAAAACATGTAAATCCTACTCAAAATACCTATCAGAATAATGCATATACATATCCCTAATCCATATACTATGATCCAAGTCAAACAGGAAAATATAATCATATCCTATCACATGCATGTATCTAGTAGGCACCAAAATCATACCAGGCATATAAATATGAAAAAGTTATTGTAAGCTATCCTAACTAGCATATCAACTTGACTTAATCTAAAAGTTAAGTCAAAATACCACTATATATATCGCAAGAATGAACCAAATGCGTCACATTTGGGGACACGCCTCGAAACTCACTATAAAGCATGACTATAGTCAAGCACAAAAATACAATTCACCGACAAATCAAATAATTAATCGATTTCCTTCAAAACCCTATTAACCCAAACCAATTTCCAATCCTTGTCCACAAATATCCATACAATTAATTTAGCCCAATTCATTCCAAATCAATTAACCTAATTCATCACTTACAAAAATATCCTCAAGATCAAACAATATCACCCAAATCCCATATCCTCCGAATACCATACCGATCAAACACAATAACACCAAAATCAACCACGACTAATCAATCCTTCCCCTAGGAATTTCATCCATTTCCATATCAACCAATTGCACAACACCCATCAAATAAAACCTCAAATCACAGACACATGGCTCGAGATATACACCTGCGATTGGAACCTCCACAACCTCTCATACCTCCAAATTTCTTCCCTCTTGCCCTATTCACCATCACCAACCACACTCATCGATCGAAAAAAAAGACTACTTATCGGTACCACCGTGAAGAAGGGCAGAGGCGCTGGTCGGACGTCTAGGCGAGCGACGGAGAAGCGATGAAGGCAACGCCGGTGGCGTCGGGAAGGAAACCTAGCGCGTGGACGAGAAGGGAAGACCTGTCGCGGCGGCGCGGCGGCGGGAACTCGCGGCGACGGTGCGTGGCGGCGGGAGCTCGCGAGGGTCGCGATGGGGGAGAAGGCTCGAGAAGAAAGGCCGCGAAGGAAGAGGCGGCATCCGGGCGTGATGGAAAGAAATCGCGATGGCGAGATCGCGGCGAGAAAAGGGCTCGGAAGATGAACTCAGCGAGAAGAAGATCAGAAGGAGAAAAAAAAGGGAAATAGAATTTAGGTTTCCATCGCGTATTTATCCCCTTTAAATAAACCCCACCTAAAGCATCTTTATCCCGTAATCTTAATTATGAAAAATTCCTAAAATTCCCTAAAAATCCAAAATTTGATTATTTCCTTAATTATTTGGCCATTTAATTTAATATTTTAAATTTTCCAGTATTTAACATTCTCCCCCACTAATAAAAATTTGGTCCCCAAATTTCCTACTCGTATATTAGTACGAGATGTCCCAACAACCATCTCAAGCATCTGGAGACAAGTCACACCTCAAGTGACTAAGTGGGGTTACTGATATCCCTTAACATCAAATCACACTTGCTTCTAGCAGCCCTTCCAAAATATGAATAGTATCTTCATTTCGTCCACCTATAACAAGTACCTAACTGTACCTGAGTGGATCTCTATATCCGTGACCTGTTAAAGACTATCCATAATCCGAAGGTAAATCCTGAACCGCTATCACATACGATACTCACAGATCCTCCATGAACTAGAAATCGCCATAGTATAACCTATCCAGCGATCCAACAAACTCATCGTATGGATCGAACGAAAATGAGCGGACTTAGCTAATCATACTAAGTCCTTTCCGAATTCCAAATAATCTCCCAACACTGTCCATCATACTATGCTTTCACGTCCATCTCGGTACAGAACCTTGCTGATTATTTATATACCACCTTTACCGGTTGACACACTGATCACTAGACTGCCAAGTCAACTAAGTTCCGCTTGTCGTTCCTCCATGGAGAACGTTTCAATACTTACTATTTTCCGAATACAATCCGATACATCTGCAACATATAGAACCTATTGCAATCTTCAGCAATACTTATCAAAATATCATGATAAAGCCTCGTGGCTCTCGAGGTAATACAAAAGGCACTACTTACGGGCAACGACATACTACCACGCCCAGGACTCATAGCCAGTCAAGATGCCAGGTAGCTATCTAGCCACCTACTACATACAAATTCCAATATCACTAATTCCGAACCGGTAGAGCAAAAGTACAACTCTATGATAGATGCTCTCTATCATCACAACAGGAATCTATCTGTTGTTCATGAATCAATAGTAACTCTTCCTAAATTCAAATGCAACTACACAGTAGCTAGCTAAAACCTCATAAGCATTTCTGCTCCTCACCTCTACAAAACAACATAACAACTCCTGCTAGGTCCACGTCATATATATATATGACAACCCATCTCGTAGTTCCTCATTTGACGTAACCATGGGATACGTCTCAATCAACTAAATCAGAACGCTCCTTCTCTCAAACATCGCATCCGCGTACAATACCCTTCCTTCCACCCGAGAATGATCAAACAACTCGTGTAAAAGTCAACCATCGTCGAGCCCTAAAACTAGTTTCACAAGCTTGGACTAAAGTAAATTTATCACCAATCAGCGGTGTAATACCGCTAGAGCATCCTATCCATATCTATGGTAATAATCAAATCCATACGAGAAAACCATCATCATAGGTGGCCGAGTGCTCAACTCCAACTGCCACCATCATAAATGATCCAATCGTGTCCAGAATACACGATTTCCTAAATCCTTGGACGACAAGTCATCATCAGTCAAACAAGATAATCAAACCTCATACTAAGTATGAGATTGTCATCGCTACACACCTGCATCCTCTTTACTCTAGGCTGATGATATATTAATCATCCCTATAACTTTGATAATTGTATGACACCATGTCACTACAATATCAACATACCAATCATAAAACAATCCTAGAGCACACACAGGTGTCCTATAGCTGATCTAAATAGATCCTCGATCCACCATGAAGGATATTCTTTTCCTTCTACCACTACCGCATTCCATCATCAATAATTGATGTATAACCTCGAAGGTTCATATCTCTTTGAACAACAAGTTCCGAGCTTCTCAAGAAATAAAATCTTTGGGACAACAAATATCCCATCCAATACCTCCTTTAATTGGAACTTAGATTCTTCCAATTCCCATAGTGTTAAGCAACATACCGACTAAATTATCCCGTAAAAAATCGTCATTCTAACAAATACCTCTTGGAATCATCAACCTTGCCAATTCTGAAAGACCGATCGATGACGGTATCTAAGCAACTCGATTGGCTTACAGCCAATTGAATGACATTGCCTTGAGTACATCATGAGCTTTAACAACCTTGTGCGCTTTACACACTAGCCCTCACACCATAAGTAAAAATATTAGCTCGTAAAAATAACATTACCTCGATGCAAATAAATTATCTCACGAGGATCTTGATATCGAAACTATTTTGAAATCCCTCCGATCGCCTACTCTACTTGCCTATCTGGCAAGCCTAGAAGTTCCTCCAACACTACATCTGATTACTCTCGAATTATACAGGCATCTGAGAGACCTTCTTATACCATCATGTCACAAGCATAACCTCCAAGTTAATATCCAGATATCCACATCATATCAACCAAGTCAACTATAAAACAACTAAGTCAACTCTCTCACCATAATATAACATTTCCATCAATCAACCTCTAAACATCCAAAATCATTTTCATACCCCTGTGATAATCATCACAGTAATCATCTCAACATCTCACCTGTCGGTGGAAACACAATTAATCCATATGATCCAAATATAAAAATCCTTTTAATCCTATCTGTACATGTTTTAACCATAGATATTTGTAAAACACTGTACCTCTCAATATATCATCAAGGTAAATTATAGCAATACGTCAATGATCAATCCTTCAACCATCTACAATTCCTTTCGAGTAAAAATGTAAACTCATCCAAGTTCTGCTCTTAACGGATTCCCTATTTCACAGTAATCTAGAAAAAGAATTCGATAACTGTATGCATCTAGGTGTATACACCTCTTCCTATCATTTTCTTCAAGAACCATACAACCAGCCTCATATCTCCACAAGTGCACAAACCACTTCTGATAGCGACATATATCTGAGGAGAAAACTTAAATCCATATTCCTGTTTTCCGCTGGGAAATGAGGTGTTTCATCAATCTTTCATTCCCGAGACAAAGCCTGGATCACTACCAAAATAAATTAAAATTCCAACTAATCCCTCGATCACTCAAGAGATTGTTACTTTCATCATCAACATCAAGTTACCATCTCTAGCAATGACCTGATTAATATCACATCAACATGGGGAACGAAATAATGTCACGTGACTTTAGTTAGAAGAGCATGTTCACGACTTCTACCGTTGTCTTTATCAGAAGTGTAGGTTATTATCACTAGATCGACTACACCATTACCTTGAGACACTTGCTGCAGTGTCATTTTCATAAATATGACTCACCTAATGC